>ML977571.1:465464-509430 GCA_010015725.1 Amniculicola lignicola CBS 123094
TCCCCTAGTAGCTTTTTAGAATTTTTAGCTTCTTTAGGCTCTTTATGTAGTACTTTAATAATAGGGTTCTTCCTTAGGTATCTATACTTCCTAGGTTTTAGAGCTTTAATTTGTATAGGTGCTAGGGGATTAGGGTCCTTAATATCTAGTTCTTCTTTAGGTACTATATAATAGTATAGCTTAACTTATATATACTGTAGTTTAATAGGTCTATTTTCTAGGTTAATAGTAATATCTTAGCTATTAATACTCTTAATTTTATATAGTCCTTCCTATCCTCTGTATTCCCTCTAGATTATTACTTTAGAACTAAGTAGTAGTAATAGGATATTATGTAAGCTTGGCCCGTTACAGGTATTTAATATATAATTAATATTCACTTTTACCCTCTCTATATACAGTATCTTTATAGCCTTCTTAACTACTTCAGCTTATACAGTAATATCTAGGGATAGTGGTAATATATTACTAATCCTTAGATATACTCCAAATACTAGCAGTATTAGTACTAGGCTATTTGGGCCTATAGTATTATTTAAGGCCTTTACTACTATCTATAGGATAGCTTTATTATCTATATTATATCCTAGTTTAGTATATAGGATATTGTATGTATAATGTAGTGGGGTATACACATGTTTAACCTTTCTAACTACCTAGTAAGCTTCTACTAGTATCTGCTTATATTCTACTCCCACAATCTTCGCATAATTATAGAATTTATTAGAATTGAAGTTGGTTCCTAGGTTATATATAATATAGTCTAGTAGGCCTTAATATATATTAATCTAATACCTACAGAGTATATCCTAGGTATCTTATATAGATATAGATTTAAGGAAGATTACAGCTTAGAATAATATATCTGTATTAATAATATAGAGAATATCCTTTCCACTAATTTATACGACGTCTATAATGATCTTATAGTTGAAGTTAACGTTATCCTTAATACTGAATTTGAATTAGTATAGTACTAGGTCATGCAATTGGCAGTAATAGTAGAATTTCTAGATTTCTTCTAAGGTAATATAGTTAACCTTATAGCTAGTGTAGGTAAGTATTCTATAAAGCCTCTCTATATAAGGGTATCTAAAGTATTAGTATAGACATTAAAGTTGTATCTCTGTAAAGAATAATATAGTCTTAATCTTACTAATATTAAAGAATAGGTGTCCCTACTTTTGTATAATAGGGATAGTACTCTTATCTTTACATATAATTACATCTAGGGTATTATTATAGTATACTCCTAGTCTATCTGTATCTACAAGGTATAGGAGGAATAGGGTTAGTATATCTAGGATATAGTATATAACTATTCCAATTGGATTCTTAATTTATACGGTACCAATAGATCCTCTAGATCCTTAGCTACTAAAGCTGATGTTGGCTAATCCTAGGGTCTAGTTAATCCTAGTTTAGGGGTACTCTTATATATATACCTCTAGTTATACCTTACTAACTATAGATACTATAGTAGCACCTATATCCTATAGTTCACCTTAGTATATTATACAATAACAGTTATCTAAAATAAATTAATTAGTAACCTCCTACTTCTTAGCGTTGTAGATATCTTCACCTATTATATAGTAGAGATATAATGTTATAGTTAGGAAGTTAACTACTTATTTACTATCTTTAGGGTTATTATCCTTATTATTATTAAGATTCTAGTTACTAGCTTCTCCCTTAAAATCTTGTATATATAATGTAATATACTCCTCTAGGGGAGCTTTAGCGTTGAATTACTTATATATAGCTATATATTATTACTTTACATAATTTAGTTCTATATAAGGATAGTTTATAGACTAGTATCCTTCCTTATAGTATATAAAGCACTTTTTCTTTGTAAACTCTATGCGAAGGTCCCTTAGGGGTTAGCTTCATCCCTGTGAATATTAGGGTGGGAATCTACTATAGAAGTTAGATCTTAGGTAATTGGAAAAGTACTTTCAGTCTATATAGTATACCTCTCCTAGTTCCTAGAGATATTAGCCTATCTAGTAGTCTATACTAACTTGTAGTACTATATAAAGGTTACTAAATAGTCCTTTATAGGACTGGTTGTTAGAGAATATAGCTTATTTAAATTCTAGTTATCCTCTGCAAGCTTGCATAACGGCAGTATATAGTAGTTAATCTCCTTAGAACTATATCCCTATTGCCCTCTAGGCAAGTGTAAACTTGTTAATAAGTAGTTCTAATACTTTATATAGTATCTTATTAGGGTTCTCTTTTCAGCAGTATATAAAGGTTAATAATGTCCAGTTAGTATAGTACTAATTATAATTAACTATTATGTTAAAGTAGGTATATAGGGTGGTATATAGGTACTTCTAGGTGTAATTAGGTCTAATATTATAAATGTAATACATTACTGCACAATCCTCTAAGATATTAGGGAAGATATTAGAGTACTATATCTCCTATATATTAAGGCAGTAGTATAAGTTAATAAAGATTTATACCTTATTAGCTAGTATATTATATAGTTTACCCATATAGTTGTTATATTTATTCTAGGCCTTCTAGAACACTACCATCTTTTTAGGTAGAAGCCTCTTATTAGTATACTTATAGATTAGTAGGAGTATATATAGGCTATAGGTATTCTAGTACCTAAGCAGTTTATATAGGGTAGGCTATAGCTAATAGTATAGGGATAGTTATCTTAGTAGGTATAGAATAGGTAATAGAGATAGTCTATAGGGTAGATTATATAGTAATCCTTAGGGTATCCCTATAGGGGTAGGTTTATATAAAGGTATAGAGGGTTTAGGTATATAGAGTTTAGGTGTATACAAAGGTACTGTAAGTATAGTAGGTTAATAATTAGGTGGGATTATATTTATATCTCCTTGTAACATATTGTACAGCTCTATAGTAGTATTATCTATTATTCCCTTTAGGCTGTATACCCCTTTCTTCTCTATAGTAATCTTTAGTTCCTGTCTAATTACATAATTCATCTATAAGAAGTATTCTCTCTTCTATCCTCTAAAATCTTCTATAAAAGCTTATAGGGCGTTCTTACCTATAGTAGTTATTATATAAAGGTTAATAAGTGCATATCCAGTATATAAGGATAGTTGGATGTTTAATAGGTCGTTATCTATATTAATATGATCTGTCCAGTATTATAGTTACACAGCGCCTCTTAACGTCTTCTTAGTAATATTAAGGCTTTCTGCTATATCTTTGTATATATTAATATACTTAGACTCTTCCTCAGGTATATCCTTCTTATTATTGTTATTAGAGGTAGGCTATAGGGTAGTTATATCAGGGCTTGCATCAGGGCTTACTATTATAGTAATAGTATTGTTGTTATTTTATGCTGTTGGCTTATTTATACAGTAAGGTTTTTATTTTATATAATTTATACTATCTTCCTACATACTAGTTTAGTATATAATCTAATCTCTCTATTATATATACTGGTTTAGTAGGCTTAATAGGTAATAAAACAAAGGTCCTTATTAATTCACTAGGATAAGACTCTGTCTTTACTCTTGCTAATTTGCAGTTGAAGTTAATTAACTACTAATTAGTATTAAATAGACTTCCTTCTATAAGGTGTAATAGGTATATAATAAGGTACGTAAGTGCAAAGGTGGAAATCTATCTTCTATATATATATATTAGTATAGGCTTAATAGGGGTAATACTCAATCAGATTGTAGTATTATTCATGTCTATCTAGATATAGCTAGGATAGAGGTTTTATATATAACCCCCTACTAAGCCTTTATATAGGCGTTATATAATAAGATTATATAACTCTATACAAGGGCAATATATTACCCCTTTATTATCTATATATAGACAAGTGGAGCATATATAGTATTAGGAAAAATATCTATTAGATAGTCTAGTATAGATACTAAGTAAGCCAACTAACAAAGCAAGTTACCTACCTTATTAACTTTATTAACCTTTATAATCTCCTTATATATAAGTATAGCTAAGTATACTATTTAGTAGAAATAAAGGACTAAGCCTAGATAGAGGATATAAGATAGAATAACTTATATACTAAGGTATCTAGCTAAATATAATAGTAGATAAAAGGGGACTAGGGTAGGCTAGTAAATAGGTTTATAGTAGGCTGGCAAATGGGGAGTAGTTGGGTTAGGGTTAGGTTGGCTTATGTAAGACCTAGACCCAACCCTAACCCTAACCCATTTCTTAGTTATCAAAATGGGTTAGGGTTAGGGTTGGGTTGTACAGACTACTGTGTTTATTAGCATAGCGCACGGCCTGGCGTAACGTACAGTTCCCCGCTACTGTGAGGTACATGTATTATTCTACACTCGATAATCAACGATGTTGATTACTTGCACCTTTTGGTTGTACTGGCGCAGTAGTGCAGAGCTTCGCTTGTAACAGCTACACACCCAATATTCAACCCCCCATATCTCCACCACTATGGCTCCTATTGATGAGGCGTTAGAAGCATTAAAATCGCTGAAGCTTAGAGAGCAACCTAATTTTACATAGACAGCAAAAAAATATGGATATAATTGGTCTACACTGTTGAAACGTTGGAGGGGTATATAGGGTACTATAGTAGCAAAGGCTGAATCTTAACAACTACTTAATAAAATATAAGAAAAGGAGCTTATATAGTATATTAAAAGTCTTACCTTATAAGGGCTACCTCCTATATACTAAATAATCCAGAATTTTGCATCAGATATAGCTAGAAAATAGGCAGGTAATTGCTGGGCTAACTAGTTTATTAAGTACTACAATGTTAATCTTGTATCTAAGTAGGCAGCTAGGATAGATATACAATACTAATAAGCTAATTCTACCTTTAAATATAGGCTGTATTTTAAGCTCTTAAAGCGCAAGATTGAATAATATAAGATACTACTAGAGTATATATATAATATAGATAAAAAGGGCTTTCTTATTAGAATTATTGCTAAATAGAAGTAGATCTTCTCTAGGAGAAGGTTTGAAGACAGTTCTATAAGGTAGATAGGCTAGGATAGAAGCTATAAGTAGATTATAACTATAGTATATATCTATATAGATAGGAGCTTACTCTTACTAGCACTAATCTATTAGGCTATTACTAGTAATATATAAGACTCCTAGTTACAAGACTTTAATTATAATATATATAAAGCCTTTTTTGTGTTATCTATAAGTAGCTGGATAAATAATAAGCTTAGCTAAGTATAGCTTAAATAGATATTCAACTGTGAGACTGTAGAGAAGGCCTAGTACTCCTAATATACCTATTACCTTCTAATACTAGATAGCTATAGATCTTATGTTATAATAAGCTTTATTAAGTTCTGTAACAAGAATTGGATTCTCCTAGCTATCTTTCCCCCTTATATAACTTATAGTTTACAGCCTCTTAACGTTAGTATATTTAAACCTCTCTTAATAGTTTACTTAGCTAAACTGGCTAATTATATGTTTAAAACTTAAGGATTATTATCTATTATAAAATGAGACTTTTTCTACCTCTTTGATAAAGCCTGGGTAACTGCTTTTATACCTAAAAATATTCTCTCTACCTTTAAAAAGTATAGGCTTTATCCTTTTAAGCTAGAGAGAGTTCTAGAGAAATTTTAATATAAGGAGATAGAGAGACCTTTATCTAGTAAGTTATCTACTTCAGTACTTAGTGCTAGAGACTGGAGAAAGATTAAGAGGCTTCTATAGTAGGTAGTTACTAATATATATAATAAGGGATCTTAGTAGCTTAGTTAGACTATTTATACTATAGCAGTGTATACTATACTCCTAGAAACTGAAAATATACACCTAAAGGAGGCTCTAATAAATAAGAAGAAGAAGCGCCAGCGTGGTAAACCTCTCCTACTTAAAGCACCTACTTAATATAATAGTAGTACTGTTTTCTAGTCTCTACAGAAGGTAGTATAAGTATAGGATTATTAGAAGTAAAAAGATAATAAAGAAGAGGCTCTATAACACTAAAAAGATATAGATAAATAACTCTGAGCTGAGAAGAAGGCTGAGAAGGAGTATATACTTAAAGAGAGAAGGAGAACTTGTACTACTGTAAAAGAGATCTAGCTTTAAATACTAGCTGAAAAGTAGGCCTAGAAGAAGACCTAAAAGCCACCTCCAGCGTGGAAAAAAGCCCCTAAAAAGGCTACTATAGTAATAACAATTACTATTAGGAGCTCTATAGATAAGGGTGAAGTAGATAAGGTATTAGAAGTAGAGATATCTATTATAGAGATAGGTGCTGCTACCCTAGCTTAATTATAGCGTAATAGAAAACCCTGCCTCCCTAAGAGGTTTCTTGAATAAGTAGACTACTTAAAATAATAACTATAACTATATCTATAATCTACTATAAAGTTGTATATATAGAGCTTTTATATAGAGCTGTAGAGCTTTATTTATTATAGGTAAGAATCTCTGAAAACTATACGTTATGCTGGGCTATGTGCTATACTAATAAACATAGTATATATTAGATTAGGGTTAGCTTATATAAGACCCCCCCTAACTCAGCTATGATAAAATACTGTGATATTAATAAGGCTATTAATTGTGATATCAATCAATATCCTAAGGCGCCTTAATATTGATTAATATCCTAAACTATATTAATATCTTAATATTGATTAATATCCTAAGGTGCCTTAATATCAATTGATATCCTAAGGTAGATACTTTAATTACTAACCCATTTTATAACCTAGCGCTTAGATTACCCTAACCTAACCTAATATATAGTCTATATAACCTAACCCTAACCCTAACCTAGTGCTTAGACTACCCTAACCCAACCCTAACCTATTAATAGGAACTATGAATCTATTTACCAGCCTAGTTTATAGTACCTATTAATAGGTTAGGGTTAGGGTTAGGTTATATAGACTATATATTAGGGTAGGTTAAGGTAATCTAAGTATAGGGTTATAGTTAGGTTAGGGTAATTAAAGTACTAGGTTAGGGTTAGGTTAGTAATTAAAGTATCTACCTTAGGATATTAATTAATATTAAGGTACCTTAGGATATTAATTAATATTATAATTAATAGCCTTATTAATACTATAGTATTTTATTATAGCTAAGTTAGGGGGGATCTTATATAAGCTAACCTTAACCTAATATATAGTCTATATAACCTAACCCTAACCCTAACCTATTATAAGGACTAAAAAATAGGTTAGGGTTAAGGTTAGGTCTAGGTCTTATATAAGCTAACCTAACCCTAACCTAACTACTCCCTATTTACTACCCTACTAACCCTAACCTAACTACTCCCTACTTACTACCCTAGACTAGGGAAAGGCTATCTAATATAGAGGGAAGGAATATACTAAAGAGTTAACTAAGCTAGTATATTACTATAGAGCTAGTTATAGAAAAACCTTATAGTTAAACTAGCTAGCTAGTATAGAAGTAAAGAGTTCTTTCTTATCTTCTAGATTATTAGGTATACTAAGGTACTTTTTATAATCTTTAGTATATATAGTTAACTAAAGTAAAGCTTCTAAAGTAGGCTTTATATCTTTTAAGAAGTAGAATTCTATATAGTTATAATACTTTATATATCTCCTTAAGGGATAGTAGAACTTATTTTAGTTATAATTAGGGAGTTAATAGGGGTAGTCTTTATAGGGGGGTAATTCCTTTATAGGTAATATAGGGGATACCTATAAGGGGGTTAAAGTACTAGTTAGTATACTAGGGGTTATTAATAGTTATAGTCCCTTTTAGTAGCTAATCTCTAGCTTATATTTTATAAGCTAGTTAAAGCTAAGTCCTAGCTTTAGGAAGATATAAGATCTACCTAATAAAAGTATCTTACCTTACCTTAAAAATAATAAGTTTTAAAAGATATTCTATTCTAATAGCACTATTATTAGAAATAAATCTTATCTTAGGGATAAATCTCAAAACGTTGGGGACGGGGTGGTTCACTAGGGTCCTTCGCTAGCGCCTTGGCTTTCACCAGGCACCCTATGGATTACGTGTGACAATCTGACAATCTTCCTGTGTTCTACAGAGTACACAGACTTCGGTCTCGCACTATCGTTCAGATTCTTCAACACTCCCCTACCGGATTTCTTGCGTCAGTATGGATAATTTGCCCCAGGAGCTAATCAACAAGATCGCACTGCAACTTGAGAGATGCCCGGACCAGCCACAAGTTCCCTTGCTCTCACAGGAATGCACCAAAGATTCCAAGCTGCCACCATACGCAACATTATCTAGACGGTGGAAAGACGCGGTCGAATTCATCACGTTTCGTAGTCTACAAGTTCGGAGCGATCAGTTGAGTGACTTCCGAACACACGTCACAGGAAATCGCCGTAAGTACTTGACGAGGCTCATCTACGACATAGTATTGTCAGAATACCCAAAAGAAGTATACGGCCATGTTGAGACGACGCAGGAGCAGCAAGCCAACAGTGAAGCATTTACGCGTGCAATCAGCGATCTGTTCTCCACACTGAAGTGCTGGGAAGATGAAGGATTACAGAGCACTTTGCGCCTCGAATTCCCTTATCGAGGTGCCTATTCTCAAACGGATCTACGCGTTGAGCACATGATTGATATCAGACCCAGAAGGGGTGTGGACATCTTCGAGAAGCGGTTTGCACACTCATTTCTGGAGATATCCGATTCAGTCGACTTCCCAAGTCTATCCAACGTTCCATGGTTGGTTATCCGTGGTAACAATCCCCGAAAATTGTCACCATCCGTTGGAATAAGTCTTGCGGCACACCTACCAAACTTGAAAACAATATCCTGGCACTTTGGAGAAAGTGATGAGAAAGACAAGATGGTCGAAAATCGTATCAAGTTCGCCCAGGCGCTGGACCAAACACAAATGTCACATTGTTCCGCCGCTGATCTGGTGTTCTATCAAGGTGGGAGAAATCACTCCTTGTATCGCTACCGGATCAAGACTGACATTTAGCAGAGGTGCCATCACATCATGGAAAGCCAGGACACGCACGTGTAACAGCTGGGTCGCCGTATGATCAGCTCAGCTCATCATTGCGCCTCTTTTCTCACAATCTCACGTCTCTGACTTTGAGCGGACACTTCGATTCATCTCTTTTCTGGCCATCCAGTGACGAAGCTTCAGCCTCCCCACCAAAATGGCCAAATCTGGTCCAACTGAAAGTCAAGTTCAATCAGGTCTCGCCGTCAGGCGACTGGTACTTCACAGGCCATCAACCCGATCCTGATGATGTTGACGACGAATACTGTCAATTCCGCGAACACGGCGACGAGGCGACCTTGAACCCATTTCTCACTGCATTCTCCAAGGCTGTCCAGAAAATGCCGGTTCTCGAGCACTTCATGCTAGAGTGCGAGCTCGGTGACGAAGCAGGCTTCTGGGAGGTTGCATATTATGCGCCGGGGCAGGAAGCTGAATGGGGAGACGAGGGTCCTGAGGATCAATTGGTGAGGAGATTGTACTACACCGTCGGGGAGGTGTCGAAACCTAATGGTGTCATTGCAGATGGGTTGAGGAGCGCAGGAAGAGAGAAGTATGGCGAACAAATTCTTGAGAGATTCTTGGAGCGTAGGACTTGGAGGTATTGAGATTTGGCAAGAGAAGTATGGGTCGCGCGACAGGTAGTGTGAAGATGCAATTTGAAATTCGATTTCTTGTATGTTCGTGTTCTTCTCCCCAGGACACAAACTACTCAAATCGTGGGATTCTGGCGGTATTATTCCGTAGTTCACCGTGTTGACCAAACTCTGCGGGCGGCGGCTGCACATCATCTTCCTCATCATAGCGTCAATTGAAAAAATGTGTTGATTTGTTGACCGTTATTAGAAAACTGAGTACGAGTACAGGGAGCGGAAGGTGGAGGGCACTAACGCGCGAAAAGTTGTAACTGCCAAGCGCTAGGATAGATGTTTGTTTCTATGGTGGACGATGAGCAATCAAGCAATCAGTCTCCGTCAAAAGATCAATCAAGAGGCAGCAATCAACATTGCAAGGCCTACTTTTGTCGATCGATCTCACAGGACTGATCCTCATCCACAAGCTCATCGGCCTGATCTATCAAGCTCATCGCGTGCACAAGTTCGAATCCCCCGCCGCCCCTCCCTTTTGGTTTTGTTTTTCAAATAGGTCTCTTTTGTTATCAGATAATGATTGTTCTTTTAGATAGATGCTGGCTGGCTCGGTGCCCACACGGGAGAGGGACCCCCAGTCGATGTCGACGACATAGATCAGAGCCCACCACTCGATCAACGGCGACGGCGACGTACGTGAGGGCCCATCACCTCAGAGCGCTCCGCGCCCTCTCCTTTGTGAACACCAGCAGCCTGTGTCCCCCAATATTAGCCACTGTTACCACTTACTACTACTCGATCAATCGCGATGAGGTGATAACATAGATTATTGTAGAGTTCTAAGCTGTCACCGAAATATTTAGTACCTGGGTAGTCTCTGACTCATTCAACGAAATTCCCCGTGGATACACCAATGCAATACCTGTTGTATCTAGTCAGTGAGCAATTCACAACATGAGCTCAGGGCTCACCTACCAATAATCTTTCCAGAAAGAGGTGTCGCAAGCTTTTCCATTATCGAAAACTTTGTTCCATGCATACAGTTCCGTCAACGAGATCTTGTTATGCTCGGCAAAGAGCTGTGACAGCACATTAATTCACTTCCACTGACACACGGTTCGAATAAACTTACCGAGCAATACTCCCCGTCCTTGGCCTGCGCGGCCTTGTTGCAGTTGCTCACTGCATTGTTTTCTTGATTTGGAGTTGGCATCACGAAATTGCCCGTCGGTGTAGGCGTTGGAATAGAGGAGCGCGTGACGCTGATTGAGTCTGCCGTTCCGACACAATAACTAAAAACTTGATCAGCGTAACTGTACCGTCAAGTGAGAGAGAATACAGACGCTTGGCCTTTCCAGAAATTCGCCAGACAGTCTTTTGACACCGCAGGGTTCCACGCGAAGAACTGGTCCATCGTAATAAAGTATTTGTCTGCGACGCTTCGGCAATCATCGCCCTCGACAACGGTATGCCAGAAGACACAGTTGCTAGGTTGGCCAGTGTGCGTAGGTGCTCCTGGGCCTATCTTGGAGGTACTAGTGCTGGGTGGCACGGACGCGGTTCCGCTTGGACTAACAATGGGGACATTGGGCGAGGCAATGCAGTAAGCTACATACCGCTGTTAGTACCACTACGTTGACTGAACATAAGGGTGCATGCCTTGTTCGGTCCAAAGATTGCTGCAGTCCTCATTTATTGCTGGGTTCATTTTGAAGAACTGGGCGATTGTCAAACCATAGTAGGTCAGTGCATCGCTGCATGTCCAGTCCTTGGGCACATCCCCGAACTTTGCACAATTAACATCGTATCCCTCCTGTAAAGATGTTAGTATGTGAACCTTACCTTCTACGGGACATGAAACTTACTCGGAGAGGAAAGCTGAAAGTTGGCACGTCTGCTTGGGGTGGAATGTAATCTTTGTATGCTTTACCACAGTAGCGGGCACCGCCAATGAAGCTGCAGCTCGTAGTCTCTGTATCGTTACCCAGAACCGGGTTCCAGAGAAGAAGATCTTCGAGCGTCACGCCGAACACCGCTGCTACGAAATCGCATTGATGACGAAAGTTTGTACCGTCAATCGTCGTTTGTGACATACTCTTGCCATCAAAGTAGGTGATGCAGTCATCGCGTGTATCAGAAGCGAGGGGTACTTCCGTGTATTCAGGAACCCATGAAGTTGTAGTCACTGGCTGGAAAGTGTATTTTGTCTTGGGTAACCCAGTGGAGCCTGTGGGATGGTAATCTGAACGCCCAGAGTATGTGTTGACTATTAAAGGTCAGCCACATACCTTTACGCGGGGTTGAAATCGCAGTATACTTACTGTCTCCAACTGGCTCGACACAATAGCTAAGGTCTAAGTGATGGAAGTTAGAAGACTTGTGACCTGTACAAGACATCGTCGTTGTCGGGTGCTTACCAAGTAAAAGATTCGTGCAATTTGCGTTGATGGATGGATTCAAGAAAACAAAATCCGAGAGAGAGATGCCGTACTTTATCGTAACAAGGTTGCAAAAATCCCCAGCTTCGACGTTATACCATTGGCCGCAATCTCTGTTCGACTCGTCCTTTGCATTGGTAGGGACGGGGGCAGCAGTAGTTGCTGTGCTTGGTGCCAGTGGTGGCAGCCCGGTGGGCACGACGTAGGGTTCGCCGGGGCTTGAGATACAAATTGAAGTCTCGTTCATCTTGTAGAGGTTGTAGCACCCAGCATTGATGATCTAGGAGATTGATTTTAGCCAATTTTCCAATATTTTCTCGGGACTTATGCCACTGACTGGGTTCCATGCTTTGAGCTGCGCCATTGTGATGTTGTGCGAGTCTACTATAGAGTCGCATGTATCTGCAGGCTTGACTGTGTAAGTTTTGCAGGTGTTTTCCAGGCACAGTGTCCCGCTTTTTGGGAAATTGCTACAGTATGCAGCGAGGCCATTATCAGATAGGAGCCAAGCAGTTCCTATGCCGTTGGTTTTTGAAATGCCGTAGCAATCATCGCTATCCTTGATTGAATATGTCTTGCCTGCGCATGCAGAAGGAGTTGGTGTTGCGGACGGAGCGTTTGGCCTGTCGGATTTGTTAATATGCTATCAAGGAATACGTTTGCGAGATCAACCTACAGTGGCCAGGGCAAAGTATACATGGTCAAAGGATAGCCTGTGACGCTGCAACTTGACGTTTTGGATTCATAAATGGAGCTTGACCGAAGCTGATCGCCGTGGTAGTAAGGCGACTCTGCCTGCTTTTTAAGATTCTATCAAGAGTTAAAACATAGTTCAGATCTAGGAATCCAGAGGTTATCTACCTTGATGAAGCACAAGTCACATGGCCCTGAGCTGGTCACGTTTGGAACGACACTGTCCCACCCAATAGGACTCTCTTGATATGGTCAGTATCTTCGTGTAATAACTGGGAGTTACTTACGTCCTGGATCCGCTTGAATTGCGGCAGCTTGCGCCACTATGTTGCAATATCGGCCGGAATCCGTGATACAAACTAAGTCGCGGTTGAATCTCAGAACGTTAGGGATCATGTCAAGCGGGGCATCGTTCTCGTCGTCGTAGCCAGCCCAAGTTTGACCTTGGCAAGACGTCTTGACCTTGGATTCGTATTGTTCAAGCTCACTGGAACACGCACTCGTACATGCTTTCTCTAGTATAGAAACTAGAATGGTGATGAGCAACTATTCTGTCTGTGGAATATCGAATTACCTGGATAGTAAGAACCGAAAGTGAAGCGGGCAGCAGAAAGGGGGCATTGTGCCACATCTGTGAGAAGAGCATTCTGGCAAGATGTAGTCAAATTTGCAGGCAAGGTAGTGTTGGTAAAAAACGGAACCGCGTGGGCGATTTGAGAAATGGAAATGAGCGACCAGAGTTGGTAAGCGCTCAACATCTTGAAAGAAGCCTTCAGATGTCGTGAACAGAAGTTCGAAGTCTGAGAACACAAACAAGATGGAACCGGAGGAACGTCTTAGACTGCACACTGCTATACGGCCACGAAGTTAGACAGTCTAACCAGGTAGTACTATACAAAAGGAGACGAATTAAGCACCCGCTACTTACCGGGATGTTAGGTTGCCGGCCAGAGAGACGAAAATCTCACTGGTTGTAATATCTATGCAGGTTTAAGGCCCCCACTATCTACCACAAATTTGGCTGACTCATAGGAAAATATCTCGTGTCTGTATCGGCCTATCATCTTCCGAATGTCAGATTGTCTCCGGACGGGCTCATCCCACAGGGCCTGTGGGATGCGGCACAGGCTCACTCAGGATCTACGTCCTGGCAATCAGAGATACGCACGGTCTCCTGCTAGAGGCGTTCTACTACATACCGTCTAAACTTAGATATACGCCCCGGGGCGTATAGGGGACCGGTTGTACTTGAGGCCCAAATGGGGGGTGGGGGCGTGTAACCAAGGGGGGCGTATATCTGAGTTTAGACGGTAGTAAATTAAGACGCGCCTTACTAGCTGATACCGTATCAACCGCTTGTAAAGGAATACAGCTAAAAGGATTGTTAGAGCGGATGCTAAGTGAGCCTATAGGATGAGCCAGTCTGGAGACAATCCGTCCCAATGTCCACTGATCCAGATGCTAATTTCGACTACATATGCTTATGCAGCCAAGCACAGGCTTAGAATATGGTCAATTTCGATGCCCGGTATACCGGTACGGATCGACGATCTCATTTGCGACATCCTACCATCTATATCTAAGGGGCTCCTGTCAGGGGTATGAGGTATGTACATGGCTCTCCTGAAGTCAGAACAGATATCTGCTCACCGGAAGTCATTTTCGTCCTTGAGTACCACTGGAGCTTTCGTTCGCTCCCTGGAGAAGCAAGCTCTCCTGACGAAATGGCACCGAGCGCGTCTATTCTATTGTTTGTTTCTGCCCTTGTGTCCATCTCTACCATCTCTGCCCTACCACAGAAACACAATTCCTTTCACAAAAACGTCAATTCACCGGTCTGCAAAAACCATGTCTCGTAAGTCAAAAGATGTCAGAGCTGCAAGAACTTTCGTGTTTCGTGGACTTTAATTGAATCGCACAATCCTGCCTGTTCACACAATCATGTATTTTTCTAAGAATATGGGTTGGCTAACCTTCCTGCAGGCCGTTTGACTATTCTGCAAAGCTAAAGAGGGACGATGATGCACCTATATGCCCCAATGCACCAGCTGTCGACATCTTCCCACTATCACTTGATAAGAGAGCAGAGGAGGACTACAGGTAGGAATAATACCCCTGGGCTTGGTATAACTTTCTGTCCTAATATAAATAAAAATAGCTGTTCCGAGAGCAAACCTTGTAAAAATGTAAAGTGTTTTGCACTTTCATGAACATGGGATGACAGTCAGACTAATCGTATCATGTTCAGGGAGCCTGCTGCCCGAAAGCAACAGGATATTGCAATTTTGGCGACAAGTACTGTGGCACTAATGGTCAAAGCCCCAACGAAGTCTGTTGGTCAAACTGCAATGCTAAAGCAGAATGTGGTCGAGATGCCGACTTGCCGGGGAAGAAATGCCCGCTCAATGTTTGCTGCTCCAAATTCGGGTATGAGATCAAAATCCCTTCCTGTGACCCAGCTAATATAGTATAGATTCTGCGGAATGACTGAGGAGTTTTGCGACAAAGGAACTAAAGAGGACCCGGGATGTCAAAGCAATTGCGATCAGCCTGGTTCTGGAGGCTCCGGAGGTATTTTCCAAGTCTTCGATGTATATCTTGGGTTTGCTGATCTCGGAAAGGTGATGTGCAGAAGAAGGTAATTGGATATTATGAAGCTTGGGCACATGACAGGATGTGTCAAGGGATGGTGAGTTCACTCTATCAGGTTAGGGTTACAACAACTAATAGGATCCACAGGACTTCAAGAACATCCCCACAGGTGCTCTGACGCATCTCTACTTCTCATTTGGCTATATCAGTCCAGGATCTTTCGATCTAGTTCCTATGGATGATCTCGAGCCTGATCTTTTTGAACAGTTCACAGACGTGAAGCGGAGCAACCCTGGACTCAAAGTAAGCCTTCTATACTTCCTAGCGGACTATAACAAGCCTTTCTGATGTCCCCAATGACGATTATAGCTTTAGGTGGGTGGACATTCAACGATAATGGAACGGCTACGCAACCGGTTTTCAGCAATATGGTCAGCACGGCAGAAAACCGGGCCGCGTTTATCAGAAAACTGTTCGCTTTCATGCGACAATATGCTTTTGATGGCGTCGACTTCGACTGGGAATACCCTGGCGCTCCTGATCGAGGCGGTCGACCTGAAGACGGCAAGAATTTTGTGACTTTCTTGGAAGAACTGGATGAAGCAAACAAAAAACAGCAAATGCACTACACCGTGTCTTTCACAGTCCCAACAAGTTTCTGGTACCTCAGACACTTCGACCTGAAGGCTGTTGACTATGTGGACTTCGTAAACGTTATGAGGTATGATAACTCCAAGAGGTTCATTTGTAAGTGCTGATTGAAAAAAAGTTATGATCTTCACGGAGTGTGGGATGCGACAAACCCGATCGGAAATAAAATCTACGGACACTCGAACCTGACTGAAATAAGGCTGGCTCTCGACCTTTTCTGGCGTAATAATATCAAACCAGAGAAGCTGAATCTTGGGTTGGGTTTCTATGGTCGAAGCTTCCAGCTTGCAAACTCCGCATGCCATCAACCGGGCTGCACTTTCAAAGGCGGCGCCGCACCAGGCCCGTGTTCGAAGAACTCTGGAACTCTGACATACAAGGAGATCCAAGATATCATTAAAAAGCACAAGATCAGGCCATACCACGATAAGGAAGCAGCAGTCAAGTACATCACGTGGGATAACGACCAATGGGTATCTTACGATGATGAGGATACTTTCAAGGCCAAAATCAACTTTGCAAACAAGCTGGGACTTGGTGGTTTACTCATCTGGGCGATAGACCAAGATACGGACGATTTGAGTAAGAAAAGGGCTTCCCCCTGGTGATGGTAACTCTTTTGCTAACTGTGTGCAGTGGCTCTTAACGCTGTCATAAGCCCCAAATCAGTTACCGCTCTTGCAATGGTGTCCGACAACGAGGCGTACTGGGATGACGCTACAGTGCCTGATTGCTATGTTACGGATTGTGGTGGCACATGCAAAGCTGGTTTCTTCAAAATCACGAACCAACCTTGTGGTGGTGCAAAAGCCATCACCAGGCATTCCAAGGAAAAGGACTCTGAGTTGTGCTGTCCTACAGCCAGTGCACCAGACCCCAAACAGTGCCATTGGAGAGGTTCAGCGCCATCTTGCAATGGACACTGCCACGACAGTGAAATTCTGTTGCAAATGAATCGATGGGGCGATGGCAAATACTGCGAGGATGGAAACAAAGCATATTGCTGCGAGTCACCTACAACCAAGGACCACGGCTGCTATTGGGCGGGTGTTGGAAAACATTGTAACAATGAAGATGTTGCCATGACCTTTTCGGGCACGTTTTTGAGCACTGTCGCGGACATTGCTGATGCTATATCGCTCATAGACACTCGTAGGTCGCCCTTTGTATCAGCATTTCCGTTTCATGGCTGACTCTTCTAGCTTTGGTCAAGTTTCTCGATGCTTTGGACATGGATTTGAAGGTAAGCCGGACTCTCGGTTCGTGTTCGTTTATGCTTATCTAGATATTGTATGATGGTCTCACTGGTAGTCGATAGGAGGGTTATCCAAGTGAAGACGCTCAGCATCACTACTTGAGCAGACATCACTTGCACCAAACCTCTCACCCGGGTACCCCATGACAGCCTTGGGGCAACGCAAAATCTCTTGTTTGGACTTGCTGACATTATCCAGAAATTGTATTGCTGCCCTCGCAAGAGCTCTACCAATTTCAAGAACTGTAGATGGTATGGTGACAGTCATTCGTCTGACACATGCTACGACAATCACTGCCCGGTTGGAAAACAAGTTCAACTAACAGACAGCCCATACGGCTTTGGTGAATCGTGCTTTCCACGTATGGAGCGAACGAGAGTTTATTGCTGCGAGCCTGCCAATGGAGAGAAACTGTTCTTGCCAGTACCATTAGATCGTCTCTTCAAAGATCCACCAAAAGGCGATAACGTCGATACAGGTATGCAATCCTAAAACATATGGAGCTCTACGTTGAGTGTGCAAAAAACTAATTCTTGTAAGACTTCAAGCTACACGTGGACCCAGAATTCGGATCAAATACCAAACATACAGACAACGATCCAGGAAATGCAGCGTTTCAATTCGTCGTTCTTGCATCCCCAGAAGAGCTGCAACACTCCCTTGACAAGCGCGACGGATCGCACTGGGAGCTTTTCAACTGCAAAGGTGGGCTCAGCGAAGAAGAGCAAACAATCAAAATGTTCTGCACAGACTTCTCGGAGAACAGCAACTGTCACAAGATCGGACTTGGCCATGGCGTGCCAGGCACAATTCTTGAAATGCCGGATGGATGCGGCGCTGGTCGTTACGCGGTAGCCAAGTCCATGGTGCCATCCAAAGACCAGACTATACCTCATCGACTTGCCAAACGATACCCAGGTGATATGAAGCCAAAGGTGTATGACCTTACATTTGACTATGACTTTAGGCGTGTTCCCCGCGATGTTGGCGAGACGCACATGCGCATTGATTTCTCGAACAAGGATAACTACTGGGACAACATCGTCGCTGCTGCTAGCAAGCGTAAAGCCAAGAGATCTCTTGAAGACATGGGCGGTAATCACAAGAGGTGGCTGGAGGAAGAATGGAGGGACGACTATCACTTTGGTGGCCTCAGCCACGAAGAGCTCCACAAGCGATGGTTTGGATCAGACATTCTTTCTTGGCTAAAAAACCTAGTCAAGGGCGAAATCAAGAAAGAATTCACGCACGAAATTACAGATCAGTTCATTGCGAAGATCATTGACGATAAGCTTGGTGAACTTGCCCTCTTCTGCTTGTTCCCCCTCCCTTTTTTCCGTTTCATCCTCCTTTTCAACTTTCTTGAGAATCCGGATAGAGGCGCAGCTCTGCGACAGCTACAATACATTGTCCTCCTCGAAGAAAACAAATGGATGTAAGTACAACACAATATCCAAAGGTCTGAATAAAGATGATCTAATATCTCAACAGATGCAGGGTTATGCAAATTTCAGTCTCGTTGTATTGTAGTTGCCAGCCACGTGTATTTCCGGGTTTTCAAGAAAGCTGATGGACACTATCTTCTCTCTTGCGCTTTTCCTCCACTTTTTGTATATTTTGATCCGGATATCTCGGCTAACATACTCAGATTGTCCCCCTCTACACACGCACATTCTTGTTCAAGCTTTGACAGATGTCAAGGTCTCTACGAGCTTTGGATTCACGCTCATCACGAAACTCGACTTCAAGAATCCTGGTAGCCCACTCGATCTAAGCAACTCATATCTTACATTTACGAACTCCGGAAAGGTTACCGCAACCTTCACG
This sequence comes from Amniculicola lignicola CBS 123094, assembly GCA_010015725.1. Taxonomy (NCBI): domain Eukaryota; kingdom Fungi; phylum Ascomycota; class Dothideomycetes; order Pleosporales; family Amniculicolaceae; genus Amniculicola; species Amniculicola lignicola. The sequence goes on from ML977571.1 coordinate 484,477, forward strand.
TTGGATGCACTCATTGAAGTGACGTACACAAAAGACGACTTGGAGATCTTAAGTCAGTAAACACTACCCTCTATTGAAAAGTACTAAATAAAACAGAACTGCCCTTCCCTGGCGCTTCGTTCAGAGTGCCTGGGATCGTGACTATTGGCCCAGAGCTCAGAATACTTGGAGGCTTTAATTTGGGACTTTCTCTCTCCGCCGAAATCGAGGCCAAGGTAGACCTCGCCGACTGGGAGATCCGCCATACATTGCCTGCAGCTGAGGGGTTTGAACCAAAGATTGAGGATGCTCTAGACGCTGGTGATTCTGGAGATCAAAACGGACTCCTTCAGCCTCAGTTCTATGCCGGTGTCATGGCCACCGGAAAGGCCGAAGCCGTGAGTGCTGCATTTTTACTGAGGTCCTGATATCACTACTGACTATTTTAGCACTTGAAAGTTAATGTGGAATTTGGGATCCGCTTTGATGAGCGATGGAAAGTCGGCGCCGCTACCGCTGGAGTCACCGCGGACGGCTATGTTAGGTACGTTATCATGCCACAGCAAACGTGAAGGTCGCAGGAGTTGTGTAATAAACTAACCATGATCTAGACTGGATGTAGGAGTTGGTAAGAGTACAGTGGCCACTTGCCCTTTCACATATGGTGTTACCCTAGGCGCGAGGCTCTACGCGTCAGTCGAAACTCCCCCGCAGTTCGGCTGGGGGACAAAGACGTGGCCTTTGCCGGGGTCAGGCGAGATTCCGGTCATCCCAGGTGGCAAATGCCCTGATCTCAGAGAGGGCCAGCCTGACAAACGAGGCATGAGGCTTCTCGATGGCACTACTGGCATCCTCAACACTTCATCTTATCGAGAGATTGAAGCCAGATCTACTCACGCCGTTTCAAAACGTATTGTTCGCTGGGGGCCACCATTCCATATCCCAACCCTGAAATGTCCGAACGGGGGGGCGAGTGGCGATGCTTCTGGTTCGAAGTGTGAAAAACTGTCCCATGTTCCTGGAAGTAGCAATGAGGACCTGGCCAAGCGCGAACCTGGTCATGTCACAAATTATCATCACTTTGAAAAGCGCGATACGAAGACCCAACAGTTTTGCAAGGGAAGGAATTTGATCACCATTGTCAGTGCGGAGTACCCCAACTCGGGAGAATTTGCTGGCAGTGTGCCAGGCGGTCTGACGTACGGATACACGAATCCAGGTAAAGCATATTTTCCAATTTCAACAGATGTTGGTGTTGACAATTCTATTAGCCACCTGCACCGACTTTGGATTTGGACAAATCGGGGCCCCGGCCAATACCGCGCTATATGCAACGGAACACATTCTCGAATTCCAGATGATCCAAGACTTTTTTACTGACTACACGACCAACCACCACAAGGTGACCTGCTACAATCCTTCTATCAACAATGAAGATTCCTGCCACTGTATAGCAAACTTCTGGTTCAAGCTTAAAGCACAGCAAAGGCCCATCATTACTGGGGAACCAAAGGATCCAATCGACCACATCGGTGCGGTATTTCCTGGACACAAGAATCAGTGGAGAAACGAACTTGTACTGCTCGACAAAGAAGTCAACAACATCAAAGAAGGGTTCTGGGGCGTTGACCCAGCTCGCAACGAGAACACCTTAGAGGAGTATGCCGGTCATGGCGATAGTCTTTTCAAGAATATCAAGGACACGTATGAGTATTCCTTTTCCCAGGCCATACACTTTACTTATCCCTCCCAGAATCATGGCAATACGGTACCATACCGACGCGACAATTCGTACGAGCCTCATCGCTCAAAAGAACCGCGTGGGTGACAGACTGGAACTCCTTGAAACGACTTACCTGCCGAACATTAACAAGGACATAAACGGCAAGATAGTAAGTACCTACAGCAGAAACCCTGAAAACATTTGAAAGCTCGACATTGACTGTAGAAGCGAACATGGCGCTATCTAGGTCTACGCGCAGAATGGAACACTTTCATGCGAACGCGCGCCGCAACTGCCATCACAGACGCATTCAATCATGTAGAGAGATATCTCACAAAACTTGAAGAAGGGTATGCAACACAGGCGCAACGGAATTTTGCGAATAATGCCGGTGACACTGAGGATGGGAGGAATCTGAGGGGGTTTATTGCGAAGATTGATGCACTAAGAGCTGAGTGGAACAACAACAGGCCTACGTGGCCAAATCCTTTCTAGGGGTTTACCCGAGTGATATCTTGAAGGGAATATAGAATCAATGCCATGTGTTTGACTGGAGACATTAGAGCTCTGTCGGTATCATGCACCATGGCAGGTACATTATACGTACATGAATGACTCCGTGATATGAAATGAAATAGACCTTGGGAACATCATGATTCGAAGCTAGTACTCCCAATGACGCGTTGTCTTCGGACGGTTGAATCGTATAGTTGAGTTGGTGATCTACGTCGGTTATGGATGGGGAGCACGGTCTCCCGCCGGGCACGTTCCTCTAGTAAAGTAGGACGAGCTTCCCTGGCTGGGCACCTGCGCGATCCATGGCCCCATCTCGGTATTGCCTAATTGGGAGATCATGAAGCTTTTAGCGTGGTTAACTGTCCGAGGACAACGCGGTAACGTCTGTCCCGTTCGTATTGAGGTAATGTCGCTCCTCATATTCACCTGTTAAGAATGATGACAATCACCACCACCCCGACCCTCTTCATCTTATACCAACTACCCCTCAAACCGGACACCACCATTGATTCCATAGACCTATGTTCATCCATATTTGATCTCAATCCCGGAGCCACCAGACCCTTCCCATACGCAGTAAATCCTTCGATTTTATTCCATTTCTTCCACCTACTCAGACAAACCCGCTAACACACCTCTCGTCACTCGCAAGTAGTTTTTACTACCCCAGGGTCCTGGAAGTCTGACATGAATCCAGGAGTCTGTACTTTATCAAGTTTCCTGGCACAGAAGAGGGAGAAGAAAAATGAAGATCTGGAGTATGAATTTATAGAAGAAGGGAGACATGAGGATTGATATCCTCATGTTTTCCAAAGTCCGCAAGTCCGACATCGCGTCCGGATTCAGAATTTTATAGTGTATGCCAATATGGTGCGGGGGAGGGACAAGACTCATGATGCTGTAGAACACATATTTTATAGAAAAAGCGAGAACTGGGCATTGATGTTTTCAAATGTTCCAAAAGCCGCGCAAGTCCAACATGACATTTGGGCTCAAATCTTTTTAGTGTATGCCAACCGAGCACGGCAAAGGGACAAGGAACTTGAAACCCCATAGCGGCAGCTTTTTAGAATGAAGGAAGAACCAACATGTAGCTCCCATGTCGCAATTTTAGTGCAGTGGGATTTCGTAAAGAAGGTGAGGGGGATCCATAGCTAACAGCAAGTCTCATATCACAGCGGCCCGATTTAGGAATGTCACTTTCCTGGAGACTAAGCTTGACTCTGGCGTCTGCGTTCCTTCAAAGCCTGATAATTTAGATACTGTCTGTTTATTCGAGTCGTATGCACTATCGTGATTCTGCAGTTCCATAAACCGAAATAGACTTCCACTCAGAGGAACCTCAGCTACAATAGGGTTGTTAAGACCCTTGTTTCTCTCTAGGTAGTAGGCCTAGGTAACTGCGTTTTTGTTGCATTTAGAAAGACCTTCTAAATTTACTATAAGTAATAGTGGTATTACTTATAAAGTATTAGAAGTTATATACCCCTTATACTTAAATTAATCAATATAATATTAAGATACACCCCTAAGTCCTTCTATCCTACTAAGGGGGGGGTACCTAAACTTACCCAGCTAGTTTACTCTAAGGTTTCTCTATAACTAGCTCCTTAGTATTATACTGGCTTAGTTAGCCTACTAGTACTTTCCCTCTACCTATATTAGATAGCCTTTCTATAGTTCCCTTCTAGCTCTTTATCTACTATTCTATTTAGCTAGATACCCCTAATATATAAGTTATTCCCTCCTATATCCCCTATTTCTACTAGCTACCCTTATATATATATAACCTAACCCTAACCCTAACCTATTATAAGTACTAAAAAATAGGTTAGATTTAGGGTTAAGTCTTATATAAGCTAAACTAACCCTAACCTATTTACTACCCCTATTTAGCTAATTATAGAAATTTCTTATCTTTAGTTAGAGCTAGATTAGTAAAATATTGAAATTACCTAGGAGTCTATACTTATTACTCAAGATAGAGAAGAAATATTAATTAACAACTTTGAGTAGTATTAGGGACTATCTTTAGGGGCACTGATAATGCTGTTTAGCCCTATAGTAGCCTGTATATAGTGATGCTGGATAATAGCCCTATAGATAAGAAATATATTGTATGTACAAGCTCTACCATGCAAAAAACCAAGAGCTGAGAATGGCATAAGAGCTTTCCCCATACGGCAGTCAGTCTTCTTCGCAGTTTTGGAGCAGGGGCATTGTGAAAGATGCAATCGAATCAAGTATTCAGGCCTGGGCAAAGTTTAGGTATTTAAGCGCCCGTGATTGGCCGGGGGCAAGAGCCGCATGAACGAACACGCACCACCATCTCGGCAGGCATCCGACCAAGCCACCAAGACACTGAATAAACACACCTAAGTTTAACGTTGGACCTGATATTTATAAATCAGCCCTGTCCCTCCACCTTTGCACTTCATCTTTTTGTAGTAGCTTTTCAGCCATACTTTTCAGTCTAGATGAATTGCTGCATTTTTCATCGCCTTCCTCTACTTCAACGAAGCGCTGGCCTCCCTTTGGCCTCCTGTGTACTCTGAATGTAATGTACAAACAAGAAATTCACCTCCTACACCACACTTTCAGCATCGTAGGACCCATCCTCTGAGCCGCCAAACACATTCGGATTCCAAGCCTTGGCCCAAGCTTGGACGCCCCTTGGAAATGCATACCAGAGCTTGACGCGCAACTTCCTAGCACTTGAGGCGCACCCACATGAAGCTGGAATGTCTCTCCAGCCCCATGTGCTGCAGAAGGACCCCAGTTCTCTCTACGCTCGCCGTGGCGAGGCTGCTATTCTTCCTTATTTCGGAAGTTCCGATGCCAGGGGACTGTGGTGGCTGCACCTTCAACGTCCAATCGTGGCGCTGAACGCCGACCAAGACATCAATTTCATGGCATCGTACCACAACGTGGCAAAGCTCACGGTTTTAGGAGAATGGTTTGTGGGATCCCTGCGAAAATGAGACCTTCATCCCCCAACGGGGTGTTGAGGCTGGCAGCGGCTGCAAACACCCGGGTAGCTACTGGAGTGCAAAATGCATGGTGGACAATTTGTATAAATCTACTTGAAGAATGAAATGCCAGTTATCTCCAGCCACTGTTCACTCAAGTCTTTCCCTATCCAATTCTTTTCCTTCACCAAGTTGGTGGCTTCCTGTGCCACCCGGTTCTTCTTTATAAGATGAAACCATCACTTCCTCTTTTTCTTCTCTTCTCTTCTGCCCCAGTACTCTCTCTCGCCTCCAGAGACGTTCCCAATGCTGGAGATTTTGTGTATCGTGGATTTGGGAATACTCCAACCGAGCATCAAGATGGCGTCGCCAGCGAACAAGGAAAAGGACCTTCATCGTCATCCACCTGCGATAGTACTACTAGCAAAACGACACCCACCTCCAAGGCCGTAGTCGAAGCCATTTCTTCCGTCAGCGATGTTTCTATTAGTTCTGCGTTTTTTCCCCCGACTACCGTGGTGACGGTTACTCCTACCACGACTGGCACTGCTACTACGTCCGCAACATCGAAGCCCGCAGCCTCAGCCATGGCACTCAAACGAGACTGGCGCATTGATGCCGGGAAGCTCGAGAATCTCCGCGCCGAGAAGAAGTGCAAGATGATGTACACCAAACCCGACGTCGTGAGCGGACAGCGTACGTGTAGTTCCATCTCTCCTTAGACCCCCTCTACTAACAATTCCAGAACCCGGCGAACAAGTCCCCGTCGCTTGGGTCACCATGCCCGACATGAACTACCCAGCCATCCAGCTCTACAACACCGACAAAGTCGACAAGGTCCAATGCGAAGGGCCCAAGACCAATCCTTCCAAGATTACCATGCAGTTCAAAAACAAGGAGGCTTACGACTATGCATGGAAAAATTGGCACGACGAGGTTCGCGCAAACGAAGGCGACTATCTAGTCATCACCGACGCGCCTGGCTGCTGGGAAGGCAACGGCGCCAACCAGGAGCGATCATTCCTTATTGCGCACTCGGAAGAGCGCGATAACAAAACCATGAGTATTTCCTGCGGCATCGAGGCTATCCCCTTCAGTCAGACGGTTCCTCCCAATGGACTGAACGACATAGAATTTGGCGAGTGGCGGCCAGGACAGGCGACGGGAGGTATTAACGCGACCGGCAACGTCGGAGCTGAAGACACAGTGAGCCAGGACCGGTTCAAGGACACAAGTGGTGACTCGTCGTTCGATCAGGTTCTTGATGATCGTATTGGGCCTATCAACCAAGAGACATTTGACCAGAGCCGTCTGGGACAAGCAGGCTTTGAATTCGAAGACTTCTATGGGGATACCGGACTCCAGGATTTGGCTACCGAGAACTTTGAAAACAGCGTGGCTAAAAGGAAGATTGGTGACCGCATAAAGAAGGCTGTTAAGAAGGTAGGTTTTGATAGATCCCGCCCCTTCGGAGAGTGTGTTCTAACTCTCGCCCCTTTAATAGGTTGCCACAGCCGTAAAGAAAGCCGTACAAGTAGTCAAAACGGCCGTCGCCGAAGCCGCAGAAAAGATTGTCGAAGCTGTCAAGGTAGTCGGCGAGAAACTCAACGACTTCTTCACCTTCGACAAGAGCTTTACCAAGAACGCCAGTTTCGATACCATTGGAGCTACAAATACTCAAGTCACACCATTCAATAATGCAAAAGGCATTCTCATTGGAAGCCTCGAACAGGAACGCGAGCGAGGCGCCGTCACTATCAGTGGTAAAATCGACCTTTTCTGTGTAGAATGCGGGTTCGAGGGGAACTTTGTCATCGGCGGCGCGTTCCGATTCAGCATTGCCCAGGGTCTGGAGAAGGCGGAAGTCACTCTAACCGGTAACATGGCCGCTGGCTTCGCTCTTGGTATTGTAGGATCTTTCGAAGCAAAAGCCGACAACACGACCTCCTTCGAATTCAAGCCCAAATCCGGTTCGAAGAAGAAGAACAGCAAACGCGTCGCCAGCATCTCCATCGGCGATTTGCTGCTTCCTGGGATCCTGGATATTGGCCCTATCGCAACTGTAGACCTTGAAACTAGTATCTCCCTTGCGCTCGAGGGCAAGATTTTGGCAGGCGTACTGTTGACCTGGCCCAAAATCGATGCCAAAATCGACGTCAAGAACCCCAAAAATACAAAGGCTCTGGGTTTCGGACCAGATGTGACGCCCATATTCGAGGCGAATGGCCAGCTTACGCTCGAGGCGAGTGCAGGCCTGGCTTTCAAGTTAGCAATGGGGGTATCTGTCTTGAATGGCCGATTTGAACTCACAGCGGGCGTTCGAGCTACACCAGGCGCTACCTTCGCTGCCGCTGTCGCTTTTGAGGCTGATCTTAACGGCGTCAGGATTGCAGAGACGGACACTGGCTGCAAGGGTATCGGCATCGGAGTCGAGACGGAATTTGTCGTTGACGCTGTGCTCATTGCTGGCAGCAAGAACATTGGCGTGGAGCAAGTGTTCCCCCTCGTGACCATCGACGGACCTGGCTTTCAAGAATGTATCCAGTGAGTGCCCACAACCCCACTACTCAAGATCCAGAGCCGTACTAACACGCCCCAGACTCGGCTCCAAACGCAGTCTCTACCGCCGCCAAACCATCCCTCCCTCCTTCCCCTTCCCCTCCGGCGAGCTGGGCAACACATCTCTCTCCGACGGTCTCCTAACCTCCATGTCCACGCTCGACAACGAGTACCGTCTCCGCTGGTCACCAAACGGCAACACGTACGCCGTAGACGAGAAAAAGGTCCCCGCCGACATCAAGACCAAAGAATGGTCCGGCTGGTTCGCCACAGATTCAACCGGCAACCTCATCTATGGCGACTCCCACGGCCGCCTCTTCCACGGCTACATCGCCACAATCCAGACCCTCGGCGTGAGTCGCGTGCGTCTGCATTCGGGTAACAATGTGCCTCAGACTGCTTGGCCCGTCATGTTCGCTGCGACCATCCCCGAGGACAATTCGACGTCCCTGGCGACCACGAACCCGACCATGGTGATGACTGATATCGAAGGCAACGTCTACTTCCCCATCGTCTGCGTCTACGAGTCCGCGACCGTCTTCCCCAAGGTCTTCATGGCGAATGATACCACCTCTGGCATCGAGACTCTGATGAGCAACAAGGCCAATATCCTGGAGAATATTACGGGCGAGAAGGTTAAGGAGTGTGGGTTTATGCTGTGGACGAATTTCAGGACGGGACAGGATGTTGGTGATGTTGTTTAGAACTTGGCTCCTTGTTTATATCCGCCATTCTTTTGTTTGTGGTTCAGTTTTTGCTGCTTTTATATCCTTCTTGTTGGTATTTCTTGCCCCTTACACACTGTACTTACTTTCGACCCCTCGTTTTCGGAATTTCAGTCTAATCATTAATGTCTTGACTGTAATGACCAAACGCAATCTGCGAGATGATACGAATGTAGCTTCATGTAGTTACCTACCCTTATAGAAATAGACTTCCCAGCTTAGTGCCATCATAATCCCCTCCCATTCCATCTCATCCCACCCTGCAAACCCCCCTCCTAGCAAACCCAACACCAAGCTCCTCCCAACCCCCCGAAAAGCCTAAGGAACAAGAAATCGTGATTGCCAAATCAGGAACAAGGCATACCAGTACTGTAATCTGTTCGCCAGCCACTAGAAACGATACAAAATCAGTAATGATCTCCGGACCTGCTCTGTTGAGAAACATCCCAAGTGCCCTGTTAAAGTTATCCTCTGGCAATTGATAGACTAGGCTTACCATTGAGAGCTCCCTCACGACAGCACAGCTGTCAAACATTCCAACCCCCAAATCAACATCCTCTACCAACCCATTCATTTCCCCAAATCGTGCCAGCCCGCCACCTTACCGTCCGACTCTCCGTTCTCCCAAACAAGAAAACGGGCTTATGCACCACCACGGGATTCAACCCACCCATCCCATCCCATCCCAACTTATAAACGACGTCCGCAAAATGCAAAAACCGGTTGTCGTGAAAAGCGACATTGTCAATGTAGGTAGGACCCTTTTGGAACTCGACACGAAATCGCAAGCAAAACAGGGAGCATTACTTCTAAACATGACCACAATGGTGTCTCCGACTTTGCTTCTATTCCTCCTCGCCAATTCTACTACCGCTTTTCCCCAGCTCAACGATATTCCCGAACGACCACCCATATCTACACCTGAACAACGGTTATGTAGCGGATGGAAGGAACTCTGCTTGAGAGATTCTTTCAACGAGTTCTCTGTCACAAGGGTATCTACCTTGGGGGCGGACAGCATACACGTCAGTCGAAGTTTATTCCTCCCATGTCCGGTTCCAGTTCAAGTGGCTGCAACATGATGCAGAGAGTAATGGGCATTTGGAGTGATGGGAAGTTATGTTGACCTACTACCACAAAGTCACCATTGATTAAGTAGCCCCATATCTTGGTCTGTCCTATTTCATATCGACCCATTACAGCAAATTCGGTGTATATCTGAAGAGAAGAAAGGATGCCAAGTTTCGACTCAGGAATATTCCCTGGTCGAGCATGTCGAATTGTCCAAGCCATGGCAAAGGGGAGAGGACCCATAACTCAAGCTGGGGAGCTTAGCCTTGTACTACCAAGGATCTTTTCGTACTGTACCCCGAATTGGAATGCCGCTCAAGCTCGGAACGATGGCCATCCAACCCATGTCGGATCTTAACATGGTCGCCAGATATCATCTGCTTAGAGAGAAGCGTTGACCTTCAACCCTAGACGACGCACTTCAATCCCCCAACCCCCACCCATCACGAGCATCCAAAGCTCTTATGGTAACGAGGCAATGCGTTCCAGCCCGCATCTCCACCGCGAGAAAGGTATAGCCATGCAAGCACTAAGCTAGGTATCCAAGGCCTCCGGTAGCTCCAGGTCCGCCGCGCCAGGTATCCATGCCTACCAACCAGCAGGGTCGTAATAGCGAAACACCATGTTTCAGGCTCCACGAAGGCCAGGACATCCATCTCGGCCACCATCCGAACGACCTGTCTAGATTTTCCAAGCTTGTCAGCGATCCTACCTAGTTGCAGATCAGCACGAAAAAGACCCTTCTGGCTTCCCCCGAATGCCCCATCCACTTAGTGCGGATCTCTCAACCCCCCTCCATCAACAGCAAACAAGTGAACCAAGCAAGGTAGTTACCGTTACAGATAGTAAAGAATATGGGTATTTATAAATCTCAGAGTTCCAGGAGATGGAAAAAAAATTACAAACGACCACCCTTTCCCCCTGTTTTCGTTGCCAACATATAGAAATGAAACGTCTCTTCAAGAGCTTTCAAAGTGACCAAAAATCCACTGTCTTACCATGCAACTTTGTGATGACCTGCTCCTAATCTCCCCCTCTTCCTTTCATGTCTAGCGCACAGTCCAATAAGAAAGTACGCCCAATATGCAATGCGCGGTACGGACAATAGAGAAGCCGACAACGCCAATTGCACACCATACTCGGTACGTGGTATATAGGAATATGCAAATTTTATGCAAACGATTCGAAGGAAAACGTCTCCGCCAAAGGACACCTGGGGCCCTGGAAGAAAAAGATTGAAGTGGCGTGTAGTATGTTCCGAGTTCGCCAAAAACGCCGCGCCGAAATATCGAGAGTCCAGTCTAATCAACCAGAAGGGAAATCGTAAAGCGCCGTTTGGTGCATGGTAGGGCCGGAGAATCAGGTGTTGCTGATGATGACCCTCGCCCCCTCCTTGCCAAGAACACCCCTCTCTTTCGCCTTGGGGCTCCTATCGCGGCCCTTTTTACGACTGAGGAAGCCCAGCATGCCAGAGGGCTTTTCTGCGTTCGGGTTCTGTGCAAGCGCGGAACTCTGATTAGCCATATCGGACCACGAACCGGTTTCGTTGAGAACTACCTGTACGCCGCCGCCCATGCTGGTGCTCCGCTGCGGTCCTCGTTGCCGAGAATTCATCGGCCGAGAAAACGAGGGCGTAGCGGTGTCCGAGCCATCGGCGGGGAAATAGTCGGAATGCTCGCCTCGCTGGGACGAGGGCGATCCCGAAGACGCCTGGCGCTGCTGATTCAGGGCAGCAGTGGCGAGGGGCGGGCTGCCATTGGGCGAATGAGTCGTGGATCGAGGGTGGGTTGTCGAACGCGTAGGCCGCAACTGATCGTCCTGCGATGATTTCGAATTCGAAAGCGGGCGGTTGGTGTCTTGCGGCGAGCTGGAGGAAGTCGGCGTGTTTGCGCTGTTGTTGCTAATCCGCGAGTTGTTCGAATCGTCGGTAATAGGCGCTATGGTTGGACGCTGGTCGCCCATGGTGGTGTAGTTGAAGGGCTCGAACAGAGTCTCAATCATCTTGTGCAGTTCTTCTGCACGGATTTCTTGCTCGGTTGCGTCGTCCTTCAACACCTCGCGGGGCTTCTGCCTCCGGGCCCGAGCTTCAAGCGGGGCCTCTTCCAGCAGCAGCTCTTCAAGGTCGTACGTGGCGTCAAAGTTCGTCTTGTCACTGGACGGGATGAACACGGGCTCGATCTCCTTCCGCTCGAGGGCGGCAAAGTCGTAGTAGCGGAAGAAGGGGTTGTCGGTGAAGGTCTCGAAGCCAATGGCGCCAATGCGCAGCTTGCGGTTCTTCTCCAGCAGCGAGCTGATGGCGTGCAGACACGACATCGACACGGGCGGGTTGGTCACGGGATACGTCGGCTCGCCCTTGGCAATCTTTTGGGCGAGCGAGTCGTGGCTGCTGGCTTCAAAGGGTCGCTGCCACATCTGTCAGCGGGGGTGCGCAGGGAGGAAGGCGCGCTACACACCTTGTTGTAGATGCACTCGTAGAAGAGCACACCCAACGACCACCAGTCGACCTCGCACGAATAGCCTTTGCCTTCGTACACCTCGGGCGCAAGGTATGCGAGCGTGCCGGACTTGCTCGTCAGCGGCTTGTGCGGAGTGAAATCCGACGCAACGTTCTGCGGGCTGTTAGCTCCTGCTCCGCGGTTGGGCCGTGGTAGTGATGCTTACAAAATCGGCCAGATGCACGTGACCTTCCGAGTCGAGCAGCACATTGTCGGGCTTGATGTCGCGGTGCACGATGCCCTGCTGGTGGATGTACCGCACTGCACAGCCCAGCTGCGAGATCCAGAACCGCACGGCGTCCTCGGTAAAGGTCTTGCGCGAGATGTGGAACCGCAGGTCGCCGCCCGTCATCAGGTCGACGACAATGTACAGGTACTCAATGTCCTGGAAGCTGTACCGCAGATTGCAGAGGAAGGGGTGGTTGAGGTGCTCGAGCATGCGTCGCTCACGTATGATATTCCGCACGCTCTCCGATCGTACCACTGTCGCACGGCGTCAGCATGCACCCGCAGCCGAGTGGGCTGCCACATACCTTCATCTTTCCTGATGTACTTGAGGGCAAACGTCAGGCCCGTGTCCTTGCGCTCGACGATGCGCACCTTGCCGAACGCGCCCTTGCCGACGACTCGTAGCAGGCGGAAGTGGTTGAGGTTCACTGGACACGGGGCAGTCAGCATCAACATCGCGACGTGCACGGCGGGGAGTGGGAGTGGTGAGAAATGTGAAATGTGAAACACGCAGCCCTCGGGGCCTGGGGCAGCGCACCTTGGTCTGTGAAGACGACCGGCTTCCCGTTGCTCTGTCCCATGGCTGTATCTCAATGGCTGCTGGCCTGGCCTCCGTGGTGCGCGGGCTTATGGATGCATCAGCGGGGGGGCGGCGTCGTGGGAGGCGGGCGGCGTCGTGGGAGGCGGGCGGCGGGCGGTGCGGAGAAGTAGTGAGGGTGAGGGTGATGGGGGTCGTGGTGGTCGTGGTGGTGGTGTTGGTGGTGGTGGTGCGGGGACAAAGATGCGGCCAAAGGCAGGCGAGCGAGCGAGCGACGACGTAGGCTGGGCGGCACTGGCGGGAGGCGGTATTATGTATGCTATCGCATTCGTCGCGGCGGGTAGGGCTGGCAGCGAGAGACTGGCAGTTGCACGGAAGAGCCTTGAAAGGAGAGGGAGTTTTGGCCTTGGGCGCGCTGCTCGGGGCGTCGCAGGGAGTTAGCGGTCGCCGCCAGCCAGGCCGGCCAGAGTAAGAGCAATGCACGATAGGCGCACGAATCCCAGCAAGGATGGCCACGTTTTCTTGGAGGGGAAACGTGCCCTGCTAGCAGCTGCTAGGCCGCTTACATTCAGCGTGCTGCGTGCTCTGACTCTGCGCAAGCTTTAATCACGACGCGGCCGGAATTATACTCAGCAATATCGTGGCCGCGAGCGTGCAGCCCGGCGAGCGTGGCAGCGTCCCGGCCAGCATGGAGCCCCTCCTGGCTGCAGCAGAGACGCCCACCGCCGCCGAGCAGCCAGGGCTATTCACAGGGTGCCGGCTGCCTGTTATCGCGGCCTCATGCTGCCCACTGTGCAGCCCACCGCCCAGCCTCACCTCGCACTAGAGGGGGTCTGCACGTGTATTGCCGTCGCACACCGAGGGCACAGTCAGCGCCGCCAGCGCTGCATTCGCTCCTCCCTGCCGACATCCTGGCTGTCACGAGACGCCGGCGACGAGCCCACAGTCCGCTCCCTGCCTCGCGCCCGTCTGATCTTCTCTCGAAACACGTCCGACAGGGACCCGGCGGCCAGGCCAGCCAGCGGCCCGTCCGTGTGCCGCTTGAGCACCGCGTCCGGCAGCGAGCCGACGTGGACATCGGCACATGAAAGGCCTCGCACCACTCCACTGTTTGTTGTCCAGTGTTCGGGACGGCCGACTGTGGGCGTGTGTGGAGCAGCTGCTGTCTCGCAAAGTTGCTTCTTCGGCCGGGGCCATGCGATAGGAGCGAGAGCGCCTCCACGTGGTGCCCAGACCCGAGGTCGAACCCTCCAGCTCCTCGCGGTCCGGGGGACTTCCAGAACCGCGCCAGAACATCCTGATATGACCATGGTTCCACACGATGTTTGACCTGCCAGTTATCGCGACGGGTTGCAGCCTCGGCACGTTTCCCTTAGTCGCGCTGCCGGGAGCTCGGGCGTCGCCAACCAGACGGCATTCTTGACAAGTTGATGTCCACAGAAGCCTCGCCGTCCAGCACAGCGCGCTGGCGAGGCAGGTGTAACGAACGCCCGGGGGCACAGAAGACGTCACCTCCACATGCTCCGAGTGACAGTTGCCAAATCGAACTGTCGGAACGATCCATCTGAAACACCAATGACCGTTCTGCAGGCCACAGGCTTTCCACCGCGTCGGATCGCCAAAAGAAAGCATCAGGCTCACGTCCCTCCCAACAAATCAAACGCACTCATGCATGCCGGCTCTCCTAGTGTGGTTGGACAGCTCTACACCGCATTCTTGAAGACCATTCTTGCTTTTCCAATTCGTTTTGCAGCCCTGCGACGTGTTCCCCAGTCACGCCAAAAGGGGCAACTTGACTGTACTAATGTATACCTCTCATTTCAATGCCGTATTGCCGCCCATGGCAGAGCCTCTATCACCTACTATTGCCTCTTCCCAACCCTTTTTTATGTCACACCTCACACGCCACTGGAAAACTCTTGAATGGGCGTGTCACACAGGAACAGCCAAGCCAAGCCATGGTGGACGTTGGCTGCGGGACGGTTCCGCAATCCACCCGGCTTCTCAAGTTCTAAACTTTGCCTCAGTACTACTGTATCTACCAATCCTCAACGGTCCAAATGCGTTATCCCCGGAACTCAGTTGCTGGGATCGGCGGTTTCCGACCGATCATCATCCAAACAGACACATCAAACCCCCTTCAGCATGCATACGCTCCAAATAATGTTCATCATCACCCAGTTACTACTCGTTGCTTTTCTTCAACGAACCCCCCTTTCGGGATTACGCGAATGAATCAACATGTTGTGGCGCACCGCACCCATCGCTTCACTACTTCCCCGAACCCGTACCCATGACCCCATGATCAAAAATAAGTTAGGAGCATGCATAGCACCACTGTTTGCACGATTTGTCCTTTTTCCCCGCATCCAGCATGTCCATGCCAAGGGGTAGGCCGTGTGATGGCTTGCTTTTTCCAAAGCTCAAGGTGTCGTCTTGTCGCGTTGGAATAAACTTTCACTAGCGCCATAATATCCATGTGGCATGCAAGGGCAGCAATTCAATTCTCCTCCTTCGTGCCGCCACAAAGCAATTACTGGGGGAAAACGCGAAAGGGGCGTAGGAAAATAGTGTCAGAGGATTAGACTTTGCAGCGGGAGGAGTCTGGATGTCATGGACGGCGTCGGTGACGTCTTGACAAGCTTCAAAGGGACCCGTTAGCCGGATAGCCTGACCGTTTGCTCCAAGAGTGTCAAAACAGAAGCCGAGATTTTGTTGTCGGCCCGGCTGAAGCCTCTTTCAATTTGAGGCTTGCAAGAAGTTGCAACGTTGATAATAGAGATGTAGGTACGTACCTCGCAACCGAGCCCGTGTTGAGCCTCTCCCTGTACATAGGTGTCTAGCAACCCGACGATCCCTTCCTGGCTGGACCAATCGCACGGGTCATAGTTGACTCGCCCCCTCTGGTAATTATTACACCTGTTCTGTGTTGCCGGCGCGCAATTTGCAATACGGGCATGGTGGATTGGGAGGCTTGGCCGCTCGGCTGTCGTACCCAGACGAGCGCCATCTCCAGGTTTTCTCCACACCAACTTATCTGGAGATGACGCTCTGCTGATAGCGTACGATTTTCAAACCGTCCATCTCTCAAGATGCGTTGCAAGTTACAGTCTCCGCGCTCAAAGTGTCGTTGAATTAAGATTGTGTAGCACCACGGGTCGTGACCTCCTCTCCTGTCCACCCTCGACTGACCACCACACTCGCCTCTCCGGACTTCGGACCTACCTTCTCAAAACGCTACCAAACATCACCCCTTCCCATCCTTCGCCAGAACATCAAGCTCCATCTGCACCTCATCCTCTGTTCTTCGACATGCATACACATTCGCCTTCTAAAATTAGGCCCCATCTCGGGGTTCAACAAGCGAGAGCGATGATCGGGGCTGACCTCAGATTTAGCAGGAGCTGCTTGATGCAGAAACTCTAACAGACCAACACTAAGGTACAAGCGAGACCATCTGTGCCAGCACGGCTGCAAAAGGAGTCTCAATGGGGAAGCTGAGGGTTCCCAAAGATCTGTTGAAGGCCTGGGGTTGTGAGATCGGGTTCCAAATTGGGACGCTAAGCGTAAACGCGATGTGACGACGCAGAAGAGGGGATGCCTTGTTTAGCCGGGATTCGTAGGGCAATGGGCAACGGGGAATACGAGCAAACTATGGGGTTGGGACTGGTGTTGGACCATGTGTTCGTGGCGATGGAATGCAGGTTTTGGGTGAGATGATTCTGGTGTGCCTCATGCGGGGCCTCGAACTTTTGATCCTTCCTCCCACGAAAGTCAATCAACCGTACACCAAACTATGGGAAGCGAGCCTCAGTCGGTTGAATCCTCCATGCTGTGCCTCTCCCATGGAACCAGGGCTAAGGAGCTAGGGCTTGCGCAATAAACCCGCCACTCCTCGGATTGAGGATGGTGCCCAGCCTCGTGTACCTTTCCGTTCGGAATCACAGTGGCACAGTACATATTCAGGTACTCGGTTCAAGATCCATACCCCAACTCCGGATGCTACGAAATTGGAATGGAGTAAGGATTGGGCGAGTGCAGTCTCGCCTGATAGATCTCCTATTTTCCAGTCGCCTTCAGACGGAATGCGTTCATACAAAGACAACATTTACTGTACTACAATATTGATATTTGACATGAACCTGACAGGGGGAATGCAGAGCAGCATTCCTCCACAAATACAGTCAGATTTAAACCGGTGTGAGAACCTAACCTTCTCCCCACCCCCAGACTCCTGCGAGCTACTTTATCGTACCACTGCAGATACTTCTTCGAGTCCACAGGATTCAAGGTCACACATCATCGGAAAAGTCGATACAGAGGCGTCGTCATTCAGTGTCACCTCACCTGCATTTTTCATTTATCCAAATGCCCTCAACAGCAGCGCGCCACTTCGTACTTTCGTCATCTGTCTCGTGTACCCCCACAACGATACATATTTTTCGTCGTCCTCTTCACAAGCCATACGCGGCCATGCATACCCGCTCGAGGTATGTATAGCACTCCCTGCAAATATTGCTCACCAACATCCCCACGCACGTGGACCCGGGAGCTTACCCGCCCTCCCCCAAAACAGCCCAATCTAATCCCAACCGTCGCGCATGGCATACCCGCTCAACTCCCTCTTTAGGACAGCAGGCTCACTATATCCTTCCCGCCCGACCCAAAGTTTGCACACCATCCACACCTCGAAATGCCGACCTCCATATGAGGCTCACCGCACGTCTATATGAATAGTGTCCCCCAACCAACGGAACCAACACCTATTTCAATTTCCTCGCAGCTTGGGGTGTCCGGATCTGCGAAAATAGGGTCGCTTGGAGGTTGACTTGCAGGCCGATGTCCTTGTAATAGCCACGCTATTTTTTGCCCGACGTAAACGCCCGTGGTGCGACCATGGTACGGAGAATCGAGAACCCGGATTTCGTGGTGTTTGTCGCGTGGCAGGGCCCCTGTTTCTGCGTTGTGTAGCCTTCGGGGGTTGGGTCTTGTGTAGCGGTGGATTGGGGGAGGATTTACGGACTTGCTCGTTTGTGCGCTGTGCATGTTGTTGGGTTTGTCGACTTCCTTCACGATTTTGTGGCTCAGGGGTTGCTGGAGGATGGATTGTTGTGCTAATGCTGATTGGAATTGATGTTTATTCCTATCGTGACAAACGTATTCAATATCAAAATGAAACGTCGCTCTGGAGAAATTAACACTTCAACGCGGATTTTTGTTGAAAGGAAGATGGCCAACCTGAGAAGGAAAGATCGCAAGATTCAAAAGAGAGCTTTGCTGTAGGGAGATGGCTTTACAAAGAAACACATATAATGCAGATAGTAACAAGAGTAAGGGCATACTGTATAGGACACTCCGCCCAATGCTATTCCCAACACCATTCAAACAGAGAAACTGCAAAACCAAACGCTTTTGACAATAATTCATTACCATACATTTAGACATCCGTTACCTCCATTATTGGCAGCATCGAAATTACCCTCGCTGCCGTCCAGCAACATATGTTGGGCTTAGAGCTCGTCTCCGGAACGGTTTATCAGCTCCATTGAGCGTTTAAGGAGGCGTCCGAGGTACGAAGAAGGGTCCACCAGACTTGTTACAGTGGCAAAGGCCTTTTCGCAGAACTGCCGAATGGGCTGTATCCTTGATCGGAGGATACCTGGGCGTTCGGCATGCTCTGTAGGGGAAGAGTGCACGGGTTCGGGTTCGGGCTCGACAGGCTCGGGCTCGACGGAGTCAATCTCTACGACTTCAGGCTCCATAGGCTCAGGCTCCATAGGCTCAGTCTCCACCAATCCAGCCTCCATGACTTCGGCCTCCACGGATTCCACTGGTCGTGCTTGAGACTTTGTATCTATCCCCAGCTCTTTCTCAATGTCCACCAACCGTTCAATCACCCTCCGTTCAAAATTCAGTTTCCCTTGCCGTGCCCGAATCTGAGCTTGTTTCTGTACCGCCCGCCTATACGTAGGGTCATGGCCACTAACAAAAGCCTCCAACCGGCTATGAACCACCAAGGTCCCCAAAACCCTCAACTCAGACAACTGCTGTCGAATAACAGGAAGCCTCCCCCTAACAATCTGCTCGAAGACGTCTCCCGCTGACCGCAGAACTTGACCAGCAAAGTCTTCGAGTTCCGTCTCTCGAGGTTGAAACGGGTGCGGAGTGTGTACATGGAGGACGTAGTCGTCCAGCATCTCCAGACACGCACGCAAACTGCCACGTCCCACCGTCTTGATTTGAGGAAGTTCTTCCGAAAGGTCGTCCTCTTCTTTATCGATGCCTTCACCCACATTACATACAGCACACCGGCCATACTGCTTGAGCGCCCTATCCAGACACGACTTCCCGAACACATGCGGAACAGGATGACAGCGCGTTTGCACCGGACGATGCAGCTCCGCCAAATTCCCCACATCCTCACGGCGCAGCCCGTCGTAGCAGATGGGACAATCGTCGAGCAGCGTCCCTTCAGAAACAGGCTCGCTCAGATCGTCGATACTCGGTTTCCCGGCCGCGAGATCGGACTGCAATGCCGCTTGCATTTCCAGTGTATGGATGGTGCCCAGATGCACATCATAGCGGTCCAGAAACTCGTTTTTCACGGCCGAGGAGCTGTTCTGCCATTTCCACTCCTGCATGGCAGGTTCCTCGATGCCGAGGAAATGGCCCATCCACATGGTCTGCGAGCAGGGGTATAGCTTCCACCAGGCGCCTGTGACTCGAGCCTGCTCGCTCCACGATAAGCAGTAGTCGGACTTGTCGAGCTTCAGGATCCAGGCGTCCTTGAGCGCCTGCTGCACGCTGATTGCTGGGTTTGCGAGGATGTCCTGCAGTCGGCGAAGGTAGAGACACCGTCGAGCATCAGGTGGCAGGTAGTCGGGCTGCACGGCCCTGGTATGTTTCTTTGCTCGTCGGATGCTCTTGGCCCGTCTCTTCCAGGCTGCGGCGTTCTTGGGCAAGGGGAAGAACTGCCCGGCTGCATCTTGGGGGATGCGTTCAAGCCAGCGCCAGTAGACTTCGTCATGAGGCGCTGTTTGGATCCAGCTCTCTGTGACCTCGCGGTGGACCTGCATTTGCGCACGAACCTTTGCGTCGTCCAGGCCTTGGATGTCGAGCAGAAAGGAGAGGAGGAGTCTGTTGAGGGGTTTGAGGGTTTGTGGTGGGAAGTTGGGATGGAAAGTTGGGCAGTGGGTGGTGTAGGAGAGGCGCCAGTGGAGGAGGCTGGCTGCTTCGAGATATTGAAGCTTTCGGATGGATTGGAGAGCTTCTTCTCGGAATTTGGTGAGCGGGTCCAGGGAGGGAGTTGCTTCTGCCGTGGAGCAGTGGCAGCAGTGGTGAGCCCGAAGATTTGGGCACGAGACAGTTATTCGTTGCTGGCCGAGTTGGATCTCGCCCACGAAGTGCAGTGTGGGGGCGTGGTGGTCCATTGCTTTCTCGTTGTGACAGTCTTTTGGGTGGACTTTCAAACTCTTGTGGTGTGTAGTGCTTCAAGTCAGGGTGAAGTTGTTCAGTGTTGTGTGGATGAAGAGTGGGCAAAATGGGACGCCTTTTATACAAAATATGCGCACATATGCAAATATTATTACAATATTACTCCAAAAATGCAAAATCAAAATTCCGTTGACGAACAAAAAGTTGGTTGAGTTGACCGCTACCCAGTTATTCCAGTTCTTGGGCAGCCTCGTGGCATCTTTTGATAGAGTTGTGGTGGCTTGAATTCAACAGTCGCCGTTCATGGTTCAACCACTCAACCCACTGAAGGAAAATGTGTCGAAAAATGGCAAAGGCTACATCTCTTCCAGACCATTTAACTGGCATACTGCACTGCTCGCTCTACCTCACTGAATTCATAGTTCACCATTATGCGAATTTTCCCCAGCGACGACTAAGAACCAAGAAATTCCAGGGTACAATTTTGAACAAGACATAATGGATGAAGAAGTCAGTTCTGTAGCAGTTGTAAATATGCATTTGGAGAGAATTGTTCGTATCCATTCACGTCCCGATCAGTATGCGCAAACTCATATTCTCCAGGACATTCCCGCATGCATTAGAAGCTTTGTGGTTAGGAAGAGTCGCGACAACTTGGGCCTGTATCTCAATCTCAATGACTTCAAAATCGAGGCAGCCAGAGGACCGCTCTTAAACATTGACAAAAGGTACGGATGGTTGTATACAATTACGACTCGGTCATCGCGGTGCACTGCTCAGATTCGACTTCGATCTCCAACACAAGGTGACGGAGAGATCAAGCCCTCCGATCTTATACTCCGCCAAGGATCCTTTGATTTCGAGTTCGACACTTTATTCAATGCCTGGATCGATGATTCGGACAAGATCCTCCTTCCACTCTCCTTGATGCAAGAATGGTGGGCCTGGAACGGCAAAGTATTCCCCTTTCTCTCTCTCCCTCTAGAGCTCCGCATGTGTGTGTACAAGCAAATGTTCGGAGAATCTGTCTGGCCACGACTCCGGGACACCTGGAACCCTCGGATGAACAGACGCATACCCTCCCTGACTTCTGGCATACCTGGGGCAGGGTCCCCATCTCTTCATTTCTACTCCCAGACCGACCAGCACGGCCCTGTTCGCGAGTGGGGTTCAGCCTTGGACTGGACGTGCAAGCAGGTGAGAAACGAAATCATAGAAGCGATGTGGATTCCTACCACTAAACATTTCGGCCCTTGGTGTTTTGCAAACATGCAGAGCTATATCAATTTTGGGAGGAGAGCCTTTTTGCCATTTCAGATCTTGAATCGCGTCTCGCTGGGTTTCACCAACAAACAGTTCTTCAATTACGCGGGCTTTTACTGCCAGCAAGATAGAGGCTTTGTCCCATTGTTGGAACTGTCTTTCGCCGAATTGCTATATGATCCAGGCGATCTATCGACCTTGGAACTGCTTGCCAATATCCCAACGCTGAAGTATCTCAACTTCCATTTCTCCGTCTCGAGGGTGACGGCGACTGAGGGGATATTGATAAGTACGGATCCGTGGGTCTTGATGAACGGTCGCTTTCAAACCGAAAACGAGCTTCCGGAACTGTCGTGCCAGAAGACTTTTGTGGACTGGTTTCTTACGATGACGGTGCGATATCTGCGACGGGTTCCGAATGTTACACTCTCGGGACATGTCAAGAATAGTACGAGAAGGAAGTGGGAGGAGATATGGGCTAGAGAGAGATACACGAGGCAGTGGTATGACCCATCTAGGGAAATCAGAAGGATTATGGCATCACCCGCGAGGGCACTGTAAGTAGTAATGGTGATTGGAAGGTCGATGAGAATGGTAGCTAATGTTGAGATAGGCCGCCGCCTTGCATGTGTGAGCATCCTTGCCACTGGTGGCGGGTCAATAAACCCCATCCAAGGGAGACAGAGCATCTATTTGAAGAGGTAAATCCGGGGGAGTACAATGCCGAAAAGGATGATTACTTTTGCCACGAAGATTAAAAGTTCTGGCCAATCGGATTTTGAGTTTTTTTAGGATGGAACTTTTTTTTATATGAGAATATGTTTGTTTTGAAGAAGGGACATTTTCCAGAGACACTGAAATGGAAACAGGCCGGAAATATTGGTGTTGGTCCTTCAATCGCGTTTAGGGAACTAGGGTAGTATGATTTAGTCAATGACCAACGCGTTTAACCACGGCTTTACAGACGCTTTACTCCATAGAGAAGCTGCTTACGCTCTCTGTCTAGCATACATATTCCATGCATAGAAATGTAGTTGTTCCGCCCTTTTTTCACTCCACATTCCGCATGACTCACGACTACTATCCCCCGCCTCACCTCCACACTCTGAGTCGAAAAGTCCATATATACCGAGAATCCACAGCCTCGAAACTCCACCCCAATTACCCACGCCCAGCAATTCCAGAAGAAAAATGTCCACCCAACCCATCCCCCCAGATCTCAAAGCCCGCCTGAAAGATTCATACGATGCCATCGCCCCCCAGTACAACAAAACATTCACCCCCATCTCCGACCCCCTCCGCCTAAAATACCTCTCCACCCTCCTCGCCGAACTCAAACCCTCTACCAATCCCACTTCATCTCCCCAAAAAGTCCTAGAACTGGGCTGCGGCGCCGGTCTCCCCATCACAAAAGCCCTGCTCGACCACCCCTCCCCCACACTGCACCTGACCAGCAACGACCTCTCTAGCACGCAAATCACCCTCGCGCGGGAAAACCTCGCTGCTTATGAAGAAGCTGCGAGGTTGGACTTGGTACAGGGCGATATGCTGGCCCTGTCCTTCCCGCCGAGCACTTTTACGGCTGTGCTGGCTTTCTACTCTATTATTCACCTCCCGCGTTCTGAGCAGCCTCTCCTGTTGTCAAAGATTCATGACTGGCTTGAGCCGGGTGGGTTGTTCTTGGCGAATTTCAGCGCGGAGGATATGGAGGAGGGGGTTGTGGATGAATGGTTGGGTTTGGAGAAAGGGTGGATGTTTTGGAGTGGGTGGGGGGTTGAGGGGAGTGTGGGGATGGTGGAGAAGGCTGGATTTGAGATTTTGGTTAGAGAGGTGAGTAGAGATGTTGTTGATGCGGATTTTGTTTGGGTGTTGGCGAGGAAGAAGAAGGAGCAAGTGGAGATTGGGTAGAGGGGGGTAGGGTGGGCATATATTCCATGTATTCGATATACAAGCCAAAATGCCAAATCCTGCAAGGTGCTCATTTTTCACGCTCCACCGCATGAGACCTTGTGGGGCAGAAATGCTTTGGTTGAAACGCGTACCGACATGCATATGAATGCATTTTGAGAGCAAGAAAGTCCTATTTCGTGCGCAGGTCTATTTATAGAAAGAGACTTTCGTCAAGCATAGTAAATACTGTAGGTCATGGTAGAGATTCGTAAACTGGTCAAGTTCATCCTATGCCATTAGATGCATGTAAACTCCAGGTCTGATATCGTATATTTGGAGTCAAAAGTCCGCTGTCAAACGAGCGTAAGGCCGTACACGAATCATCAGTTCGACCAGTTGTAGATGTTGTAGAAGGGTTCGGATTGACCATTCCATGTGAGACTAGGCAGATGCTGTGCGATGATGATGTCATGGCAGATATTGTCCTGCAGCTCCTCATGAGTGCTTTGCGAAGCAGCCCCTCATGCGAAAGCACCAACTCGCAACTGTATTGGAGTGAATTCCTTGGTCGAATTTTAGAAAGGTAGCCAGACTACAGCAGATATATGAAGATGATAGAGGAGATGTCTGAAACAAGTGTTTGACAGTATACATGAGAGAGGGTGGGTAGCCTCGAGTTTTAGACTCGTCGTATTCGACGCTTTCGCCAGGAGTTGGAGGTATGAGCATTCCAAGATAAATGAGGAGCATCGGGATTGTACCTTGCCTCACACTGTATTCTGGATAAAGGAAGATCAAACCAGGCAATCCCAACTCGTGAGTAACATGCTTCCTCAACCGAGTGCCCAACAATGAAAGCCCAATGTCTCACTCCAAGAAGCCCGTCTTGAAGTGAGTGAATTCCAATCGGACGTGCCAAACCGAAGTTCCCTCTATGTAGAAAAAATATCTCCTTCTCGTACTCAAGCCCCACATCAAACAACGCAGTCCAGTAGTGTGGACTCGGCTCATCATCCGTCACCAAACTATCAAACATGAATCCCATCTCGCTGAATCCTTTCATCTCACCATTGGCACCACAAGTTTCCTTCAGATTCATAAATCCCTCAAACTTCATCGGAGCCTTGACGTCCACGGAGGCCGAGACGGCAACCACATCACAGCGATCAGATTCCAGCAGGCCAAATCTGAGCAGCCTCGCCTCCACGCCAATCTCATATTTCCAAAAGACGTCCCCCTTCAGATCACATATTGCAAAAATAGTGCGATCCCAAGAATCAATGATTCCGTCCATGCCAGCCCATCTCCACGACCAAGCCCCTCCAGCAAACGCGACTTACACACTCAACAGCTCTTTTCAAGCCCACCGCAGATCCACGTCAAAAGCAGACTCCCACATCCCAGCACAACATCCATCTAGAGACTCGGGCCTCATGATTTGTACCAATCCATCAATAACGACAAGTCTATCCATCGATCCGGTACCTTGCCTTGAGCAACCCCCCCCCCAACTCCCTCCAGACCAGTACTAAAACCCTATCCACCAACGTTGCACACCGTGTCA
>ML977571.1:509490-552514 GCA_010015725.1 Amniculicola lignicola CBS 123094
CCCAATCACGAGACCTCGGACCGTATATTCCACCCAGCCATCTTCTATCAAAAGAAAAGGTAACTCCCGCATCCCCAAAACATCAGCGTACCAAAAACGAACCACCCTAGTAGCTAAGTATTACTCTTGTCCTCTCCATACTGTCCATCCTCATTCCACAAGCGGGGATTGGTACATACATACACCACCATATTGAAACCTAAAGCCTTTGACCGAATGACTATATTTCCTTGTATGAATGTACATACATACATGCATACATCCACCAGCACCAGCCCTACCATCCCCCCACAACAACCCAACCCCCTTTCCACCCACCGCGTTTAATCCAAACCCTTAGCTGGAGCCCAAGCATACCCTTGCAAACAGTCCCAGCAAGCACGTACCGTATATACGTAGATGGACCGTATCTACTTTGTTGGTTCCCTCAGCCAGTCCAACACACGCATTATCTGGAAGGATATAAACCGCATCGACCCAGAGAAATCGTACTGCTAATGTACTGCTAATGCGTTGCATTGTAGAACGCAATACGGTTGATGAGGATTTGTGGGAGTGGTTCTAACTTTACAGGTTGATGTGAGGCTACATGTTGGTTTTGTAGCCTTGAGGGTTTTGCTCGAGTGTCGCTGGTAATGAGGTAGTGGAGTATAGGGCCTGCTGCGCCTAAGAGTGTCTACAAGGGGAAAGGAGGGGAGTGGGAATGAAATAGCACAGGAAAGTCCAGTGCAGGGATTGAACAGTACACTATTAGATAAACGCTATACTCCACATTAAGACGACATGACTCGCGCCCTACACATCACCACGCCACACAGCCCATTAAAACGCAAAACACATGCTCATTTCATTCTAGCCATTCCATCCATTCCAGGTTACACAGCCACACACACAAACACACATAATCTCCCCTTAGGATTACACTCCAAACCCACCCACACATCCACCACACACCCAAGAAATAAAGAAGAAAAAAGGTGCTAATATGCATTCAAAAATTCCATTCCATTCGATAATACAAACGTGCCAACACCCGCACCCGCACCCCCTCACCCCCCACGCCCCTCCAATCTTCCCATTTTATCTCATCACACACATAAACACACAGCAGCCAGCCAGCCAAGCCCACCAACCGACAGACGGAGGACCAAGACACGCCCTAGAAAAACGCCAGCTGCCCGAATACAATCGAGTTTAGATTAAAGGGAAAGGGAAACAATTTGCGTACAAGACAACCGTGGCTGTCATTTGGGGGGGGGGGAGGGGGAGGAGTGTCGTGCATCTTTCCGCCAAGTGTCCATCTACCTCTTGCGCACGCAGAAGAAGAGACCCGACCGACCCAAGAACCACACGCAGCCGGTGAAGCGGATCACGGCGAGAGCAGCAGTGGCGTACAAGAGGGCCTGGAAGAAACGTTGTGTGCGGTCGCGGGCTTGGGACTAGGGACGAATTAGCATCGGAAACGCTCATCAGTGGAGGAGCAGCAAAACTTACCCCGAAACCAAACTTGTTGAAGTTGTCTTGCGTAATGACAACGGCGAGGAGACCGTTTGAGAAAATCCATAATGTTGTGAGATGCGTTCGGAACGACTTGTACGAATCTTCAAGCGTCTTCTCTGTGCTCTCAACTGGTGGGACGTAAGGAGCAAGGGCACGTTTGACAGTAGCCTCGAACTGGCTGTCAATGTCGGCCTGCGGAAGTTCTGGTTCTTCAATGACAGTATGCTTCCCGTCGGCCCCCTTCTCGGTAGTAACGGATGGCAGTGCATCGGCTTTGTCAGCACCCTTGGTACCCCAAGAGACATCGTGCCAATTGCTAAAGGCATAGACGTTGAGGACATTGATGTACGAGGACATGATAAGCATGTACTGCGGGAAGGAAGTAAACATGTGCCATGGATCCAAGTACAGGAACGAGGCCACAAAGTACAGACCAAAGGTGGCGGCCAACGCAATGATGATGATACCAACACCTGTGGACGAGAAGAAGGACTTGATGAGATCTCCAGCCGAATCGTTGTCGAGCTTTTCACCCTCGGGGTTCGCAAAAGCCTGCACCACGAGGTAGATGGACAGGATGATGATGTAGAACTGGATGAAGCCGAAGACGACGAACGAAGTCATGTAGGACCACCTGGAACCCTTGGGTCTGTTACCGAGGGCAAGAATGAACTGCAGACCCAGGAAGCCGAGGTAGAGGTACTTGAGAACCGTGTTGACAATGGGCGTAGCCGTGTTTCCAAAGGGCCAGGCTTTCCTCTTGGGGTTGTCCGTTGCGCCCACGAGATCCATGATGACCGAGGTAGTCAGCCAGAAGGAAGCCAGCGCGAACCAGGCGAGGATGGTGTTGAAGACGTTGTAAATCAGCTGAATGTGCAGGAAGAACATGCGAATGATGTTGTGGCCGGACTTGTACATGCGGCCGAAATGCATCAGTGAGTAGATACCGGCAGCGAACGAACCGTTCAGCCAGCGACGACGCTGACCAATGAACTCGGCCGCGCCCTCGGGCACGTCGGTCTCGCCCTTGGAGGCCTTGACGTAGGTGAGATGCCACTTGGAGCCGGCCTTGGCGACCAGCTCGAAACACAGAATACGATCTTCGGCCAAGAACATGTTCTTCTTGAAAATGTTCATGCCCTCGATACCCTTCTTTCCGAGGATCTTGGACAGCGTGTGGTCGCCGTGGAAGTACTGCTCGAGCGGCCGGCCCATGATGGCGCGGTACCGGTAGGCCGAGAAGGCACCGGGCAGAACCGACACGTATCCAAAGGACGACTCCAGCGGCTTGTCGAGAATGTTACTGATCTTGTACTCGAAGTTCTGCGCCGCCACCAGCGGATTCAGCAGGTTCTTCCAGCCTTTCCCCAACATGGCGTGAATTTCTCCGCAGGCACCGCCGAGATCCTTGTCGTTGTAAAAGGCCTCCCAGAGCGCGAGCAGCGACTTGGGGCCGGGCTTTGTGCCGGCATCAAGCAGGATGCACACCTCGGGGTTGAGAATGCGGCCAATGGCGGTAAAGAGCCATCGATGCGAGTTGATCTTCTTGCTGTTCTTCTGCTTGAGGCAGAAAATCATCTGCACCGGGGGGAGCGTGCTCGCGCTGTCGTCGTGCGGGCGGATGAGCTGCTGGTTGGGCGTGACCGACAGCTGGGTTGTGTACTCGAACTGGACAGGGTTAGAATGGGGGGGGGGAAAGGGGTACAGGACAAAAAAAAAGAAGCAGCTTACAATGTGGGCGACCGTCTCCTGGCCGTCAATGTCGCGCTTCATGACGCCATCCTGGTAGATGCCGACGGTGGCGAGCAGGTCGAGCGTGCCCTTGTCGCACGGGTCGATGCCGTCAAAGACGAGGCACACGACAATCTTCTGCCAAGCCGGGCCTCCTTTGTTCCAGAACTCGGACTTTTTCAGGTTGACAATGTCGCGGATGTTTTGCATGACGCCGTGCAGCGTCCGCGCCGTGAGCACCTTGTCCTCGTTGTAGTAGGTGATGGCGATGAGCAGCTCCGTGTGGCGGTTGTACATGGCCGGCCGCAGATTGTAGCCATTCTTGAGTGTGAAGTCGCTGGGGTCGCATGTGGCGGCCGTGTCTGCGGGCTGTCAGCGGGCGGTCACGTGTGTCAAGAATGCGGCGGCTGAAACGTACAGCGCATGTGTGTGAATTCCTCGCTGCCGCTCTCGAGGTCGTTGCGGTACTTTGCCTGGATGGCATTCTGGATGGCGCTCGGGGCCGGGTAGTCGGCGCTGAGGACGGAGCCCTGCACGAGCTTGACCTTGCGCGTGAGGCCGCGCTTGAGGCCGCCGCCGCCGGGCACGCCGCCGCCGGGCTGCTGGCGCTGCCGCCAGGCCTCGGTCGAGCTGGTCTCGCTGCGGTTGTAGGGCGAGTGCGAGCGGCCCGCGGCATGCGGCGCGGCGCCAAACTCGGTGGCCGGGTCGTAGTGGCCGCCCGTGGCCGAATACACGTCGGAGCCCGTGTGGTGCTGGCCCGGGTACACGGCCGGCGGCGTGTCGGTGGTATACGTCTCGGTCAGGCTGTACGTCGACTGCGGACGCACCTCGGACGCGCCGTACACGCCGTGGTGGTCGTCAAACGGGCCGGCTGGGGGCCCCGAGGGGTTCGAGTGCAGCAGCGAGCGGCCAACCTCGTCGTCGTCGGAGCCATGGTGGCGGGGGTCGTCGTACGGGTGCGGTTGCTGGCAGTGTTAGCGGGTTGCTGGCGATGGTAACAGCGATGGTAAATAGCGGTGCTGCTGGTGGTGCTGCTGGTGGTGCTGCTGGTGCTGCTGCTGGGAAACGGGCGTCTTACTCCTGAGTGCGGATCGCCGTATCCTCCAGGTCCTTGGTAGGCCATGACGTGCAGCTATCCAGCGACTGGCACGGCAGCGGTAGATGGGAGGAGGGGGGGTGGTGTGCGGGAGGGCAGCGACGAGCAAGTGCAAAAGCAAAGGGAGGGAGCGAGAGACGGAGGCACAGCTGATGGGGGGGGCGGGTGGTGATAACTATGCAAAAGTTGCCCAAGTAGAGCTGAGGAGCCTGTGCAGAGAGCGGAGGGTGCGCCTAATGCTCTTGCGGACTAGCCTGCGGCGCGCCTGTGCAGGGCTTTGAGGGGGACGGCGGACGGGCGTGTGCGCGACAGGAGGCGCTAGAATGGGCTGCTCGCTGATGAAACGCGCCCGGAATGTGAGTGGTGGGCGGGCGCCGGCGTGCGGTTTCGCAGAGGCAGCGCGGCAGTCCTTGATAATAAAAAAAAGTTTGCAGGTCGAGGGGAATGCATGCGGCATCGTCATATGCTATATATCCCGGCCGCCCACCCACACTGCTGGCTGTGAAGGCCACTGAAGGGCGCCCGTCGTGCACCTCGCCTGGCAAGGGCCTCCACTGGCCTCCACTGGCCGCTTCACGCAGCACAGGCGAACGACAGAGTGTGGCGTAGCGCGGCCTAATATTAGACGTCTTAATCAGCTGCTGGAGAGGCCGCTGTTCGTTGCTCGCACAACGGGGAGTGCGCTCCTGCTGCTCAGCCTCACCTCTGCCTGCATCGACCTGCGAAATACATTCCACGGGAGCCAGAAGAGCATAGCGGCGTCGTGCATCCGGACCCTAGCCCTGCCGCCCCCAAACACGCCCGGCTTGCCAGTAGCCGCTGAACTCGCAGTGCTGCCGCTGCTGCTGCTGCTGCTGCTGCTGGAGCGCTGAGCGGTGTCGCTGCGGGAGCGCAGAGTGCGTCAAACCACTGACTGCTGCAATGTTTGCTGGCCGTGTCTCTCCGGTCCCATTGAGGCTCCTCACTGTTTGCCCTCCCCTCGCACAGCATTTGTGCATGGAGCATTGCACGACAGCGCAAACCCGCCATATGCACCAGGACGCGTCAAATAGAAAGACGTCAGCGTTGATTTCCGAACCCCTGGGCCGATCACCCGCTGGGATAATCCTCCCTGGGAGTGGACTCTCCGTGAACTCGCAGTGGACTCCTAGCGCACACTTGCTGCTGCAACGACTCTCCTGAACTCTCCTGTCGTCGGTCGGCGCCAGTGCAGAGCCGGACTGCGCATCGTGAACTATGAATTGCAGCTGAAGCACGCCTGGACGCACACCACACCGCTCGCGACGCCTCGCCGCAGCTAAGCCTTTTCCCCCGAGATCTCACCACATCACTCTACGGTGCCGACAGTCGCACAGAGATGCGGATGGGCAATTACTCCACACCAAATTGCTGGCAGACTGGGCGTCCCCCAATCTGGCCGTGAAGCTCTCCGCCAGCTGTTTCTGGTTGTATTCGTAACTCGTACATGCTCTGGCCATCTACCTGTATGTAGGTACCATGGCTGCATCCCGCGATGTTGGCGGTCCAAGTCGCAAAACACCACGGCCAATGACACCTAAGCGCTGCTTCCTTTTCCAAGTGGCCCCCAGGGCGGAGCGTCCCTGTGTGTTTTTTTTCGCACGACACCTCGCTTTACGCCTCACGCACCTCCGCTTCTTCATCCATTGTCTCTTCTTGTCCTTCATACCCACAGAGCCTCTACTAATCCACGGCCCCCTGCAGCGTGCGGCAGCCCGTCCCCAAGATCCCCAGCGCGGGACCCAGCCACGCCGTATCCGCTTCGACCTATCAGTTGCGGCAACCGGATCCTTCAATGCCATGGCCTCAGCCACACCTTCTCGAAAGCTACCTAAATCCAACTACCACCACTCTATCGTGTCTGCAGCCGCCGGCCACCCGGGTGCGTCCAAGGTGCCGGTAGACGAAGCGGCGCGGCACGGCGACCACGGGATGACAGAGGTGCTGGGTGGACCTGCCTTTGACCACCCGGATCATGTGATACCACCTCCCAACTACACGGGGGTCGAAGAGCTGGTCATAGTCTGCTGCCACGCAATATTCCATCCAGATGCAGACTCTCCGAGCCTGCCGTTGTCGAGCCCGCGTCTGGAGAGCAACTGGCACCTCGCGCCTTTCCAGATGTCTAATCCGGATACTGGCAAGCCCGGTGAGCACGAGACCTTCATGGCGCACATTACAGCTGGCATTGACGCCATAGCCGCGGGCGTTTCCAAGTACGAGCTAGGTCCTACTGTACTTGTCTTTAGCGGCGGTGCAACCAAGAGAGCCCTGACAGCTCTCACTGAAGCCCGGTCCTACTATAATGCGGCGCTTGCAGACGTCTTGTCCCAAGGCCATCACGCTGGTGGCCTTGTTAGTAAGCTCTTCGACAGTGGGCGAATATTATTGGAAGAGCATGCCACAGACTCATTTCAGAATCTCCTCTTTAGCGTCCTACTTTTCCGACAAACGACGGGATTCTATCCCAAGCAGGTCCGTGTCATCACCCACGCGTTCAAATCGAAGAGGTTCCTTGATGTCCATGCGCCAACTATCCAATGGCCTTCCAACTCCATCCGAGTGCAAGGCATTGATCCCATCATGTCCAAAGAAGAGATGCAAGACACGCTAGCCGGAGAAGAGCACTATGGGTACTCACCATGGAAAGCAGACCCCTTGGGGACAGGCGATGTGTTGAGCAGAAAGAGAGCTCAAAGGGGATATGATCAAGCCCAGGGCAAAGCTCTCACTGACGGATTAGAGCCCTCTGTCAAGCAGCTACTTGCGGGGGAAGTGCCTACAGACCTTCCCTGGAGTTTGCAGCGCCAAGAGGTATCAAGCACTGACACTAGTGGACTTGTTGAAGGTCCCGATACGTATGCATATCTCTATTGTTGCAATTCCAAGGCTGAACTGGTATACATAGGACCCAAACAGAAACTGAAAGTGTGTGAAGCGCACTGAAACGTGCCATTTCTCGACTGCTCATCGCATGCCTATGATTGCCCTAGACCACATACCAGCGCTCAGACATTACGTCCCCTTGAAGATCTGCTGCTGCATCAAGGCGATGTGCTTTCCAAACTCTGCTACCTTCTCCCTATCCAAGACCCCCTCATCGCTGATATAGACATCAATCAAATTTGATGGCACCCACTCAAACCACTCTCCGAACACCGTGATCTTGTCTCCCAGTGCCTGTCTCGCGTGCTCGGGCCAGGCTGCAGTGATCTCAGACGCTGGATGACGTTCCGTAGGACCATGGTCTTGGCCCGGTGCAACAATCTTGTCAACGTCACTCGCGACTACCACCTGCACATTTTTCCCGTGTGCCGCGCCCAGTGCAACAGTCAAAGACCCAATCTTGTTGCTAACATCTCCAGTAGAGGTAATCCGGTCAGCACCAAGAAGCACAATATCCACCTCCTGAGCAAGCCGTGCAGCCACCGCATCCGGCGCAACCATAATCTGTAATCGTTTCGAACCTCCCCCAGCCTCGAGAAGCAAGCCCGCCATATCCACACCCTCAAACCTCGGCCTCGACTCCAGTATCGTAACCTGCAACGAAACCTCTGGCCACAATTCCAGCACCGCGAGTATACACTTCTGTATATTACTCGAATTCGACAAAGTCAAGATCTTAACCGTTCTATCCCCCCTCTTCTCATACCCCCCCCTCACCCACCCCGCAAACACCCCCCCAACCTTCTCCCCCCTCTTCCCCCGCTCCTCCACCATCCCCTCTAAAACACAAACCCCCACCCGAGCCATCCTCGCCATCCTCCCCACCCCCAAATCCCCCCCCTCCTCCTCATCCTCCTCCTCCTCCTCGTCCCACCTCTCCCAAATCCCCCCCAGCGCTCTCACCATTGCGGCCTGGATCCCAGCCCCCATCGCCGGCCGCGCACTACTCAATGCTAGCCCCGCATGAACTATCATCTCCCATAACTCCGCCCGCGTTCGCGCTGTGTGGCTGGCTTGTTCTAGAAGGGTTTTTAGGAGAACGAGGGCGTGGGTGGAGAGGGAGTGGGCTCCGGATGTAAAGTCCTGGCGGAGAGTGTGTATGGCGGAGGTGAGGAGGTCGGTGTATGGGGGGTTGGGGAGGGGGGACATGGGGGAGGGTTGGGGGTTTGGGGGTTTGGGGGGGGGGAGAGGGGTGGGAGTTGTGTGTTTGTTTGGGCGCGTGGGAGGGGTGGTGGGGAGTGGTGGTGCTGGTTCTGCGGGGGGTGAGTGTGGGTTTGTTTGGGGGTTTGTTTGGGGGGTTGTTTGGGGGGTTGTTTGGGCGCGTGGGAGGGGGGGGGGGGTTGTGGATGATGTTGATGCTGATGTTGATACTGGGGTTGGTGTTGATACTGATAGTAACCCGGGGGTCAGGGTCGCTGCTTTGTGCCTTGTTAGAGCCGAGACGTCTGATGTCAATGTGAGGGTGAAGAAGTGCGGTTGGAGGGATTTTAGAGATTGGGAGGGCGATTTTGTGGATGAGGTTGTGGATGCGGACATTTTGCCAGGTGAGGGAAGGGAAGGGACCCTGGAGTGTCAACCTGGAGTGTCAACCTGGAGTGCCAACGTAGAGTACCAACGCAGAGTCGAGTAATATACCGTCGAAACAACCCCCAAGGCAAACCAAGCCCCAAGCCCTCCCAAACCCCCAAGTCCCGACCAAACCCCCCATCCCCACGAACAACCCCCCAACCCCTAACCCTCCCCACCACCCAATGACCCACTCAGTGCCCGAGGGACAGACTCCGTTTACGTGTACGTTTACGCACCCATCCCATCCCATCCCATCCCTCTCCATCCCGCCGCCACCTGCAGAAACCCATCTTCTTGGAACTTAGGCACCCCGATCAACAGACCTGTACAGGTATACAGTCTATCCACTATGTCTACTCTTCCATGATTTGGCCATAGGGCTGGGATTGGGGATTCTGGTCCGCGGACGGGTTTGTGGGTTGTGGGTTGTGGGTTGTGGGAAGGGGTGGAGGGGGTCGATGGGATGGACGCTAGGTGGACATGTGCGAGGGAAATGTGGGTGTGGAGGGAGGGAAAGAAGAGTAGGGGTGGGAGAGGAGCTCCGGTCTTGGGGTGTGCATGTATGGTGTGCATCTTTGGTGGTGCTGGTTGTGTACCCGTAATTGAAATAGAACTTACTTACTCTTAGAATCTGAGGTTTGGCGTTGAAAACAGGGGGATCGCATCTACCTATGAATGTACTGGTTGTTCCAACAGACTAGAGAGAATGGTGGAGAGAATAGTGGAGTGGAGTTGTGGTTCGCGGTCATTCCACCCCAACATCGCATCCATGTCAGTCGACCTCGTATTCGCGCTCGCCAATCCGAGCCATCTATCATTCTTGAATATCTGGACATGCCAATAGACAACAACCCCAGCGCGGTCCATCAAACATCCCACGCCGTCCAAACCCATCACAACGCCGAACCAAGAACCATAAAAAGTGTTATGAAGTTTGACTTTTTATATTTCAATGAATCCTCCATCCCCAGAACCCAAAACTTAGTATCAAGCCAGCGCCACAAACAAGCCATGACAAGTTCAACCAGACGCCTAAAAGATCCACCAAATGCATCCAGTACGAGATTTCGTCCCCCCCAAGCATCATCAAACCCCCTACTTGCTCTCAGGCCTCAACGACCTCACGGCCTTGCCCGCCCTCCAAATCTCCAAATCGTCAATCTCCTTCAACTCCTCGATATACTTCTCCCTATAGTCAGGCTGCGAGTTGTACTCCAGACTGCGCTTGGTCTCGCTGCCATCGGCCACGGAATCATAAAGCTCGTTGAACACAGGCTTGAGCGTATCCTTGAACTTCTTGCTCCAGTCAATGGCTCCGCGACGTGCTGTAGTCGAGCACGCAGCGTACATGTAGTCCATGCCGTTTGCGCCAATCAGGGGGTAGAGGGACTGGGTAGCTTCCTCGACCGTCTCGTTGAAGGCCTCGGAGGGGCTGTGGCCGCGCTCACGGAGAACCTCGTACTGCGCGAGGAACATGCCGTGGATGCCGCCCATCAGGCAGCCGCGCTCGCCGTACAGGTCAGAGTAGACCTCCTTCTCGAACGTCGTCTCGTACATGTATCCGGAGCCGACGCCGACGCCGAGCGCGACGGCCTTCTCCTTGGCCTTGCCGGTGACGTCTTGGAAGACGGCGATGGACGAGTTGATGCCGCGGCCCTCACGGAAGAGAGTGCGGACTGTGCGGCCGGAGCCCTTGGGTGCGACGAGGATGACGTCGATGTCGGTGGGCACGTCGACCTTGGTGAGGGACTTGAAGACGGGAGAGAAGCCGTGGGAGAAGTAGAGCGTCTGTGTATACGTGTTAGCCGTACATCTCGTGGTGCATGCTGCAGCGGGAGAGGGAGTGACATACCTTGCCCTTGGTCAACAACGGCTTGATGCTCGGCCACGTCTCGCTCTGAGCCGCATCGCTCAACAAGTTCATGATGATGGTGCCCTTGCCAATCGCCTCATCGATATCGAAGAGGTTCTTTCCCGGCACCCACCCATCCTGCTCCGCCTCCTTCCAGCTAGCACCGTTCTTCCGCACGCCGACAATGACATTGAGGCCGTTGTCGCGGAGATTGAGACCCTGGCCGTGGCCCTGAGATCCGTAGCCGATGAGGGCGAGTGTGTCGTTCTTGAAGTAGTCCTACCAACAATCAGCACACCACACACACACACACACACACACACTAAAATATGACCCGAAACCCCTCTCAAGGTCATCGAGCCAAGCAACGCAAAACTCACCAAAAGCTTCTCCTTGGGCCAATCCTCTCGCTCTGTCCGAAAATTAGCCTCCACCTTCAACTAAAGCTTCCGCTGTTTCTCCCCGCCAACAAAGACCTACCATAAACAGTCTCCTTCGTGCCCGCGAAATCAATCGTCTTGATTCCCCGCACCTGCTGGAACTGGCTGCCAACAGCCACCTTGGGCACCTTGGACGCCGCAGTAATAGCACTAACAAACGTCCTCCTCTGCACAACCGGACTGGCCAATTGCCTAGCCGAGAGGCGGAGAGCAGCGCGGGCGGCGGATTTGGACGCCATTGCCAGGTGTGTAATGTGTAGAACTCGTGTGACGAGAATCGAGCAATCAAGCAGTCGTCGATCGAGCAATTGAGTGGAGAGTGGAGAGTGGAGAGTGGGTGGAAT
This sequence comes from Amniculicola lignicola CBS 123094, assembly GCA_010015725.1. Lineage (NCBI taxonomy): Eukaryota > Fungi > Ascomycota > Dothideomycetes > Pleosporales > Amniculicolaceae > Amniculicola > Amniculicola lignicola. Next base: position 520,987 of record ML977571.1, read on the forward strand.
TGGTGAAAGTAGAGGAGGAGTGGCAGTCGAGGAGGGAAGGCGGGACTCTTAAAAACCTGGGGGGAATTTCTGAATTTCGAATTTAGCACAAAAGTGCCCCGAGCTCTTGCCTGTGTCGTGGAGCCACCGAAGTCGGCCGGAGGGGAAGAACGAGGGGCCGGAGATGCGACATTCTCCCCGGCACGTGAGCAGTTAGTCTTGTTTGGGAGAAGATGCGGGGAGGTCGCTGGGGTGTTGGCGGGAGGACTGGAAGCGAGTGTTTACGGCGGAGTCATCGTGTCCGGAGTGCGGTGACAGGCTTCACGTATAATGGATATGCAGGGTGGAGTATTCTAATAATTATTCAAGTAGATACGGAGTAACAAGGCCCTTCTTGCGCTGTCTAGTTATCCCATCTCCTGCGACTCGATGCACCGATGCAACTTTCCCAATTCAGCCTCCCCGCCATCAAACCAACACTGTTTCAACCCAACCACATCCAAAAGAAACGCATCTTAATGATTCCGAGCATAAGACCAGGTGTATATGCCGACGCCATCGCTGCCCCATACGCCAGAATTCCGCAAATGCACGCTTATGAAAGCTAACCTATAGACCTTGTATCCCGCCTGGCTCCGAATCTACGTCTACTGCACATCCCCTGTCTCTCTATCCTCCATAATCCGTTTCTACACTCTACTTGAGGACGCGGTCGTAGGTGCGGCCCTTAACGGTGCCGCCGCCCATAGCAGCCCGCACGTTGCGCTTGAAGCCCTCCCTATTGATCTTCAGGTCCTCGGCTGCCTCCTTGTTCAGCGGATCGCTCGCGTTGGGCTCGAGGAAGAGGAACTATTATCGCATTAGAACATGCACTTTTTTTTAAGACGTGTAACATACCTGCAATCCAACCATGACCGCATTCAGGTTCAGCACAGGCTTCCAGTCCTCCCTCAGCACGTTCAAGCACACATTCCCCTCGATATCAATGTTGGGATGGTACAGAGTCTGCGTGCACTTGACCTTTGGCGGCTCGTGCGGGAAGTTCTGGTTGATCTTGAAGTCGAACAGGAACTTGCCGCCCTTGTAAATGCCCTCGTCGGGCTCGATGGTGAAGTTGAAGTTCATAATGTCGTCTGGATTCGGGAAAGAGAGTTTCATGGTAGAGCCGAGGGAGAGATCTGCGAGGTCTGAGAGTTCCCGAGAGTCAGCTGGTGCTTTTCGGTTGTACTGCTGGGATGGAGGGCAGCGTGGAGGGTGGAGGGTGGGCTTGCTGTCCAGAGGTGTCCACATACCTTTCTGAACCCGCAACTGCGCGGCCGTAACCTTCTTCTTCTTGGAGCCCGCCGTCGCAGCCTCATCCTGCTGCTGCTTCTGCTTCTATTTCCAACGTCAGTTCTCTGATGCCCAAGCGCCACTCCACGCAGCAGCTATCGTCCGGGCCCACAACATACCATAGACCAAATCTTAAGCATGGTGGCGGTAGAGTGTGCGCTATTCAATACCGAGGAGGTGTTTGTGTATGCCTACAGGCGGCAAGGTTCGCGAGAAGAGCGGGTGTGGAACGAGGGGGGTGACTGGTGTGAGTCTGAGCGTGTCCGAAAGCTTAAATAGCGGAGGGGGACGCGGGCAAGGGTCGTGTGTCAAGGGTCATGCAAACGCAGAGAACGCAGCAAGGCGAAAGACAATATATACTCGAAGAAGACGTGCAAGTGAAGGATAGGCTGCCGTGTGAGTCGTGGGGCAGCGAATGGTTGCTTCCCGAAGATTAACCACCCGCGCCGCTTCTCGTTGCCTTAGCTGCTGAGTCAGCACTGTGAATCTTGGCAACGGCCTTTTGTCAGTCGGGAGAAATTCCTTGTTAAATAAGGATTGCTGCAGTTTAAGGGAGTTGGTTCGAATTGGAGCTGCGTGGTGAGTGTCTCGAGTTTAGAAAATTGTGACGTTCACCACCACCCGACCGTTTCCGCTTCCCTCACTCTAACAACAATTTCAACCTTCACACCACTTCTCCAGCGTCTTCTTCTTTGACCTGTTCAACCGATCCAACCGATTTTTTTTTAGCAAGATCAAACCCGTCTCTTTTCTAACACCACATCATATCCCCAGCATGGCCACCCGAGACTCTCTTTCCCTCGCCATCGCCTCCACCCAACAAATAGACCCCTACCTCCCTCACGTTTCGTCTTCAAACCCCTCCCTTAAACCCTATGTAACTCTGACATTCGCCACCTCCTTGGACTCCAATCTATCCCTCTCCCCAGGCACGCAAACCACACTTTCCGGGCCATTGTCAAAAGCCATGACACACTACCTCCGCTCAAAGCACGATGCCATTCTGATAGGAGTCGGTACCGCCAACGCCGATAATCCGTCTTTGAATTGCAGATTCGAAGGTGTTGGTGGCTACGGAGGGCAGGGCTTGGAAGGCCAACCGAGACCTGTGATTCTGGACCCATCGGGGCGTTGGGATGTCAGTGAACAGAGCAAAGTTATCCAGCTGGCGAGCACAGGAAGAGGGCGAGGTCCGTTGGTACTGACGTACACCGAGCCACAGATAGCTATGAAAGAGCTATTAGAGAAAGTAAGCGGCAAGTTCATTTCAATGTTTCAACAGTCAAATACCAAAGAATCAACACCTCGGTTCCAATGGGCCGACCTTTTAGCTGTACTCTCCAGAGAAGGTATCACGAGTGTCATGGTCGAGGGTGGAGGAGCTGTAATCAATGATCTTCTCCACCCGAGTAACATCACCTTGGTGAATTCGGTCATCGTCACCATTGCGCCTGTGTGGCTGGGGAAAGGCGGTGTTCAGGTGTGCCCAGAGGAGAGAGTTGACGGAGGTTCAAAAGTGTCAGTGGGCAGATTGGGAAATGTCAAGTGGGTGCCTCTCGGAGATGATGTTGTCCTCTGTGGAAGACCAAGCGTGTGAGGAAAAGACATGTCCAATTTCTTTCCCAAGACGACTTGAGAATATGGAATTGGCTCCTTTTACCGCAACTCCAGGGAAACACACACGAGCCTCATCAAACCGATGATTCGGCCGAGCTTCCAGGCTCCGCTCCAGTATACGGCTTCTTCTTCTGCATCTGAGCCCAGATCTCACACATATACAACCATCGTTCCTCGCACCAAGCCTGCATCCACCAATGTTCCATCTTGATCCTCACCACCTGGTCTGGATTGCTGATATGGATGGCGATGACGAGCAAGATGAGAGCCCCAAGCCTTAGCCTGGTTTCCACCACCAAGTTTTCTGTCTTCACTCCAATGTCGCTTTCGACGAAATCTGTGCGGACTCCCTGGAACCCTGCTTTGATTTTCAGGCCCAACAGGTTGGTTTTCCATGTCAGGTGTACGAGCAGACACTGGCTCTCCTAGATTGCTCGCTTGATCTTCCAGTGTATCTCGAAGCCTGTGTCGTCCATTCGAGACAAGAGGCGAGTCAGCGTTGAGACGAATGCGGCTTGTGACTTGCCCTCATTGTCCTGCGATGTGGTGAGATGGAAGACCCTCTCCGCCCATTCGCGTAGGGCGGTCATACGTCTCGTATCCGGGCTTTCTGTTACTGAACAACCTGAAACTTGCGGTTCGGTTAGGCTCATCCTGTGGGAGGATACGGACAATGCGGAACGGTTCTGTTTGGCTGAACGTGGGGCGTTGTCCGAACAGGTGTCCGTGATGGAAGAGAACGCACATGTAGCGGGTTCTTTTTACCGCACTACAACGCACTGTCTCCTGCCTATCCAGAACGGCGCACAGGATGTCAGGCAGATGAAGACACTCAGGCTAATAGCAGCCTTTGCAGTCTTCCCGAGACAGGAACCTACAGCTACTCCAGACCGGGATGCTCTGCTTTTAAATCGATCACCGAAGCGTTTCCAGCGGGTACCGTACGGGTCTTTGTCGGCGTAGGTTGGGGGCGATTCGTCAGCTGAGATGGATGGAGGAGCTGCAGTAGGAAGATAGGGGGGTGGGGAGAAAGGAAGACGGCGAGGAGTGCAGTTGGGGCGCGTGGAGTCACGTTGTTGCACGGGAGGCCGAGCTCGGATAGTAGGTCGGTGCTGTGGTGCCTGTCGGGACCTGCCAGATCGAGACTGGCTGGAACCCGGAAAGATGGAGTGGTAGTAGTTGGGTCTGTCGACGAGAACGAGGACAAGATGGGGCTCGTGGTGAAGGGAGCGAGCCACGACGTCGGTAGCTACCAGGCGATGAGATAGTGATAGGGATGAATGAGAACTGATATTTCGGTTCGCCAGTGAAGGTAGTGGGTGGGAATGGGTGGCATTTAACAGTGAGGTCGGGAGCGAGCAGACGGGATCTGGGGTGCAGTGGTCTCTGATGGTAGTGTGACGTCTCCTCGAACTACTGGGTGGGAAGGCACGATGGGTCCGTCCCCACCCCTCTGGATATCACAATGGGAAGGCACGACACCCCATGCCCTAACAAAGCAGGGGCCACTGAGGAAACGCAATATCAAGAAAGAACCTGGCATGGCACGTGATGCAGACATCTGTGGGCCTCCCTCTGAATCATGAATGATTGTCCTGAACCTCAGATATCGACCTCCCAACGCCAGACAATGACCTGGTCTGCCCAGACTGCCCTACGCTGAACACCATGCCCGCGATGCTGTTCGTACAACCCTCGTACATTGCTCCAAAGATATTTGTGATGCGCTCTCCGGTTTCTTTCCCACGTGTCCCTCGCATGGGCCTTTAATACTATGTGTGGACTCGATACCACTCGTGGAGTGCACCCCCTAGATCAGATGCTTCGACCGGAAGTACGCCCTCAGGTACACCACCTGCCACGCGCCCAAACCAACCAGCATGCCCATTGTGCTGAAAGCAAACCACTTGACGCGCTCATTTGTGCTCTCATTGGTGTCTCGCAGCTTCTGCTCACGTGTCCTCAGGTAGTCCATCTCGGCGACAACCTCGGCGACAACCTCCTCGATCCTTCGGAGCTCAGCTTCGACGGGCTTCAGCTTCTCGCCAGCTTGGATGGCGGACCAGTCCTTGGCGTCGGCACCAATGTCGATGTCAAGTTCTACGTGGCGGGAGGGGTTCATTACGGCGTGTTCTGCAGACTGCTGTTAGTCCTGGCTGGAGGAAAAAGGAAAGCGGGGCGCGTACGGCCGCTCAGAACGTTCTGGAAGCAGACATCAAAGGCCGAGTCGGCGTGAGAGGTGAATGCGTATCTGTTCTCGCCATAGACGTCCTTTGGTCGGCCATAGTCGTTGCCCATAGCATCTCGAATCTACCCCAGGCTCGTCAGCAAATGCAACCCCCTCGCCGGCTCAATATGCAAATCGTATGCCCAGGCCAACGTACATGGATATTCAAGGTCTGTCCATCCCCCCGGTGTCCATCGATAATGGCCGTGACAACTACGAGCTGGTCTTTCGCGACGAAATTTCGAATGCAGCGCTCGTGCTTCGCCGCCTCGTGGTGCTGGACCGCGTGGATGTCGAATTTCAGAGCCGAGACGAGCGGGAGCGCCAGCAGCAGGAGGAGGCAATTGAGCATTCGGAATATCCGTTCCATGGTGGTGATGTGTGTGTTTGGCTCTATCTTGAGCTTGGGCGTGGTGTTTTGCTGGAAGGGGTGACGGAGGACAGATTTACGCTAGGCGCGCTAGCCCGCGTTAGTTCTAGTGTGACTGCGTCTTGGCATTGATCTCGCTGCCATGGACTGATGCACCCATGAAGCACCCAGCACGTCCTCTGGCTGTTAGCTACCTCTTATCATTGAGTTGCTGGATCATATCTTTGTTCGAAAGAGCATTTCCCATTGAAACTATTGTGCATACTCACGCTTGTTGCGTGTACTCACGCCTCCCTCAGAGCCAGAGTTGCTATCAACCAATTCAACCAAGCTGAGTGCCCTGGCTCTAATTGATTGACTATACGAGGTCATCCAGCTTGGATTGATTGGATTGATAGAGCTCTGAGATTGACTTGATTGGATTGAATTGATAGAGAATAATTCGAGCCACGTGACTTTATTTTGGGTGGCAAATATCACGACTTTTAGCGTTGGTGGCAGCGCAGAGGTCGAACAGTGGAAAAGTACTCAGGGGTATCAAATATTATATTTCCTAGCGCGGATTGGGTGGCAAATATCACGACTTTTTAGCGTTGGTAGCAGCGCAGAGGTCGAACAGTGGAAAAGTACTCAGGGGTATCAAATATTATACCACCTAGTGTTGGTAGAGCCCTTGTAAATCGATATTAGAGGTGCTTTTAGTAGTGTTTTTTGCGAGTTTTCTAGTCGCTGTTGTTTACAATTATTATCTCAATTACCTTAATATCAATATTCTGCTAATTATAAGTTTTGTAAGACTTTTGTATACCAATTCTCTTCTATAAACAAAGGCTTTGCAAAGTAGATAGGAGATCTAGGTTTATATATAGTCTCCTTATACCTAGTAGGTTGCTAAGCTTACTAAATATATACTTACAATTAGATACTAATACTAGTATAGAGAGTATATTAATTGCTATCTAGCTAAGAACTAGGTATTACTTCCCTATTAATAACTAATATAAGATAGGCTAGTGGGCAAGTAGGTGATCCTCTAGCAATGTAGGCTCCTTTTTCCACTATTAATATTTATCCAAAGGCTAATCTAATTACTATTGTTGATTAAGAGCTACCTTTATAAATTTAGATCAACTTTATAGGGGACTAACGCGTTATCTTTTTAGTAGAGGTAGCTATAGTTTAGGTAAGGCTTTATACAGAGCTTTATCCTTATATTTCTACTATTACTAAAGAAGTGCCCAGTTATTTTTCTCCAGCTAACCTACCTATGGATAAGGATCCTTACCCTTATAGTTAATTAGTACCCTCTATTAAGCTTCTAGATAATTCTTATATATAGGATATAGGCTTATAGTAATGTAGTAAGCTAGTACATCCTTGAGTTTTATAAAAAACTCTTTAACCTTTATAATACCAAGACATAGGTTAATAATTATATAATCCTTAGGTGAGTTACTATTATTATAGTCTATATCTTAAAGCTATGCTTCCTATTCCTATAGTAAGCTTAGGAGGTATTCAAGTATAGGGATAACCTCCTAAAGAGCACTATAGCAACTCCCCTTACCCCTGCCCTTAAGCTAGCTAGTAGCTTCTATAAAGGGGCGTAGGAGGTGCAAATATTTAGTAATTATAGCCCAGTCTTGTACGCGTAACCTATCCTTAGTAATAAACTAATATATATTTTAAGTACTTAATTACAGCTGAGATACTAATAGGTAACCTCACTACTATAGTAGGTTATTGGTCTTCTTATACTCCATTATTTTATGTACAATATAGTTATTAAGGGGTATTTAGAGTTGAATTGCGCGCTTAAAGCAGGCGAAGTAACTATTCTATCTTATTTTTACAGGTTTGATAACCTCTAATCTAGTAATATATTACTTAGGATATTGGGTAGCCTCCTTATCTTAAAATCTCTGTAGTAGCTTATAAGCTTGTAGTATATATATAGATACAATCACATTAAAAAGTATACTAAGAGGGCTAAGTTTCCGCCATTTATCTAGGAACTATTCCTTATCCTAGGAACCTATATTAGTAGGTAAGTATATAGTAGAGAAAGCTGTATAAGCTTAGAACTACGTATAGGTATATTTGTATTATTATTTTCAAAGGTGTTATAGTCTTTTCCCTATATAACTTATTAAGCACCTAGGTTAAGGATGTAGTATATACAACACAGGTAGCAGTAATAGTAATTAAACCTAAATTCATTAGCAAGAGCCTCTATAGCTGTATTATTATTAGTAGTATTATTAAGCATAAAGTAACCTAATTAATAGGAAGCAATTTTGAACTATTTAAGAGTTGCTACTACTACTACAGCAATATTATTACCTATGTATTACCTATAGAGAGTAGGTAATCCAAGGACGTAATCCTTAATATTACTATCTAAATCTATATAGTGAACATAGATCCCTATGAGTACATGCTTACTGCTAATTAAAGTCTAATTATTAAACATAATATAGATAAGGGATTGAGACTATTCAAGATATCTAATAACTGATAGGAGGTAGCTATTGTATTTAGTAATAATGTGATCTTAGAGGCTTTAGTAGTTCTACTAGAGGTAGCTCTCTGCTAATAGATTTGTAGCTTTTATCATAGATCTAAACTCAGGCACCTTAATAATCCTAAGGGCTTGATTATTAGATATAACCCAGTTTTTTACTACATCTAAAAAGGTCTTACAAGACAGGCTTCCAGCAATCTCATTAGCAATCTCTTAGGATATATCTAGGCCTTTCCTTTGCATAGAGAGGATGATTAATAGGGTACTTTTTAGTGCAGAGAAGTTGATTCTACTGTCTTTGTTGTAACCGTGGCCTGCCTTTTACTATTCTAGATAGTAATAGATAGAAGAAGTAGATCTAGAGACTTTGTATAGGCCTTGTAGCAATATATATCTATGTTAGTAACAATACCTGCACAGCTAATATAAACAGTTATATTTCTGGTGCTATACCCGCTATCCATATGTAAAAATCCAGCTTAATTAATTGCTGCGAGGCTCAATAGGTGCTTTTTAGAGATCTGGCACGCGTTTCCAATCAAGTCCTTGATAATATTCGTTATTAATCAGTATAGGCGACGGCGCGTCAAGCGTAGAGGCTTTGGGTAGGTCTTCGGTCGCGTCAGAAACAGTTGCTTGATCAGATATTAATAGAGTAGTACTCTGCGAGTCTGCAAGATTGAGGCGCTGGCTGAAGACCTCAGCAAGGTGCTTGTTCATGGTGGATATAGTGGGTGGGAGGGGTGGTAGTGGATGAGAGATAAGATGGCAATGGAGAGAGGACGTCAAGGTTGCAGTGTTGTTTTCTTGGTACAAACATTTACTGAGTTCTTATTGGCCAACCTTAATTTGAGCTCAGCTAATAAGAGCCCAGGGATGGAGTTTAGCGTTAACCTTAATATTTTTCAGCCAATCAATGGATATTAGAACTACCTACCCTACCCCCCCCCCCCCATTTATCCCCCATCAATTCAATTCAACCAATTTAGGGCCTACAGATTGACTTGATTGGCAAAAAGCTCTGTCGCAGCTTGATTGATTGAATTGATTACGTACGCATCAATTCAATTCAATCAACCAATCTGGATTGGTTGTTAGCAACTCTGCTCAGAGCCCCTTTTCGCAAGCACCCTGACAGTTAGGAGAATGCAATCCAAATACTTCATAGAGAAAGCCCACCCTGATTTACTACTATAAAGTACTGTCCCTCTACCAGGCAGTTGTTCCACCATCGATAATAAGATTCTGTCCGGTCTACCAAATTAGTCAAGAGTCGAATTCAAACGACAAGGCAGAACTGACCATGTAGCTGCTCGCTCGACTCAACAAGAACAGCCCAGCGGCTTTGTACTCCTCGGTCTCACTAAGTCGGCCCAGCATGCTGTTCTCTTCCCATGCCTTTCTGTCCGCTTCGCCTCTCCTGAAGTTTTCCTCGACCATTGGCGTCACGATATGGCCAGGACTCAGACAGTTCACGCGGATGCCGCCCGTTCCGTCTTCCTTCTTCCTCCCCCATTCCATGGCCATGTTCCTCGCTAGCTGGATAACTGCGGCCTTGGACGAGTTGTATACTGGAGCAATGAAACCCTTGTTCGCAATCACTCCACTCATCGACGCTATGAAACACATTGATCCCTGGATTTTGTATTTGTTCATTTGACGGGCGCAAGCACGTGCCGAAAGGAAGACCCCGGTGTAGTTTGTGGCCAGCATTCTGGCGATCTCTTCGGCTGGGTAGTCGAGGGCGGGCGCAACATATTGTATACCAGCTGCTGCTATAAGTCCGTCAAGGCGTTGTTTTCGGCCTGCAATCATGGAGATAACATCTTCCAGTTGCTTGTCCTGTGTAACGTTGGCCCGATGATACTCCAGCCCTCCTCCGAACGTTGGATCCACGCGGTCTTTGGCGACCAAGAAACCTTCGGCCGGTTCTGGTCTCATGTCGAGAACATGGACTGGAAATAATTAGACTTGGCCAAATATCTTATGAAGCCTATCCTACCATATCCTCCAGCTTCGGCGAGTCCCTCGGCCATGGCCAACCCTAAACCCTGACCTCCACCAGTAACAACAAAGACCTTTCCTCCAAGATCGAATTTGCTGAATCTTTCGTCTCCAACTGGTCCATGCTTTTTATACGGCGCTGGGCTCACTTTCTCCTTGGCTTTTTCCGCAATGGTGGTGTTGAGACGGTGTTGTAGGGAGGAAGTGCATGATGGTCCAAAGGGTGCGCAAGCCGACGCTCTGGCAAGTTGCCGGGCGAACAACATCCCGCGGAACAGAGACATGTTGAATTAACGAGATTGAAGCTGAAGAATGAGGAAACTGGTCACAAGAGAGCCTTGGAAGGTTGAGCAGAAACACGACAACAGACCCAACATTCCGGAAGGAACAACCATCCATCTCACATGATGCAACTCGCCGCCACGGAAATCGCGGGGCACATCTCAGCCCCATCCCGTCCCTCTCAGTCCCATCGTGAGATGTTGCACCGGTGAGCTCTGATTGAAAGACTTCCAATCGGAGGCGACGTACCCCGCGTGCATCGTTGCTTGGAATGTTGGTGTCACGGGGCGTCCCAACTCTGAATTTAGGCTAGAAAAGTCTTGGATGAGCCTTGAGTGATCAAGTCTGCGGGCTACGATTGTGAGGCTTTGCAGCTTTAATGGTGATGGCGCTGGCTATCAAGACAGAGACGTGACGGCCAAAGGACGGCACCCGGCTGGCTGCCGTTTTGGGCAAGGGACACGTGCGCGGCGCTGGTCACCTCTACGGCTGCATAATAGTACCGCAGCTGTATAGTATTGCCAAATCTATGGTTCGAGAGGAGCCACATCTATTCAACACCATTTCTATCCTCCAGTCGGCTTATACCAGTAGGATTGAAGGACGATCAACGTCATTCAGCGATCCAACCTTGTCCTATTCAAGAACGAATACACCTCTCGGCGACCAAGCTCCTCCAATTGCTTCTCAACAATCTCACGATATCGAGTTACGTCTCCTCTCAGCACAGCGTCCAACCTGTCCCTTGCCAGAAAGAGCCCAGGCATCCGCATCACTCCCAAGAGTTGCCCCAGTTCGTCCCGTGAAATTGTAAGGCGGCCCATGTTTTCCCGTACCACATAGGGCGGCTCCGAAAGTATCGTCGCCAAGTTATCAAGACAAGAATGTGGTTCTGGCATTTGCAAAGCATTCTGTGGCACGATGAACTGCCATCGGAGGACACGATCGCAGCTTTCTAGTAGCTCAGATGGGCTGGGTTTGTTTCTCATCGTGTATTCGAAGCCTGTTCGACACATGGGACAGCTTTCGTGCTTCCGGAACCAGGAAAGGAGACAGGGGTGGCCGAATATATGTCCGCAGATGGTCTGCACGGGGCGGTGCTCAACACGCGTACCTATATCGCGAGGGAAGAGCCCTTCAAGGCAAATCGAGCACTGAGTAAAATCGAATCTGGTAGGCCAGTCTACACGCGGGTGATAGACGTCGAGCTTCAGATTGGGCATTAGTACTGCATACTCCCACTCAAGAGTTCGTGCTTCTATCGATGGCGCGGCCGGATCATCTAACGTGAGTGCCCTAACCTCAGCTCTCCACCTCTTCGCCATGCTCGCCCCGAGCGAGAAATGTCGCAGAAATAGAGCCTGGGCATTGCCATCCAAGTTGTGCCAGAATGTCACTTTATCGCGAATTCCCTTCCCGTAAACATCCATGGTGCTGCCGCGTGTCATCAGCCAGTGCCATCTACCAACGCTCCTTCAACGCCGAGATTCATATCCTCGAGTATACATTGGAGTGTCTGCCGCCAGAATACTATGGGCCAGAATCCTTCTTTATCGTCCATATCCTCGCCATGATCGATGTCGTCGAATCCGTGAAGGTATTCCCGCGTCACCATATCAATTAGCTCGTCGGCGTTTCTGGCTCCAGCCAGGTCTACACCGTCATATAGGTCGTCGATGAAGTCGCCAATGAGGTTGAAGTACCGTGAGAGGGCATTGGTTAAGGGGCTGGGTAGTATGAGTGACGGCGTAAGGGCGGCGTAGCGGATGCGGAATTTGAGTAGAGAGACTGCAGCTTGGATTTGGCCTTCTAGGCGGATTACTTTGTTGTAGGCGTCGCTGTTGGGGTTTATCGTTAGATGTCGTGGATAAGAGGGAGGTTGCGGGCTGCGTTCGTTTGGTGGGGGCATATTGGTTTCTGGGAGTGCTGATACAATGGCGATAGAGGGATACGAGAGGGGATTTGAGGACTTTCGGAGGTAGTGTGGAAATTTCGATAGATTGTATCAATTTTAAGGGCGAAGGCTGGACTTTCACCACTGAGAGTCAATTTGGTCCGATTGGGCGTGGACATGGATTGGGCGTGGGTCAAAGATATACCGCGAGTGATCTTAAAGCTCGAGAGTTGGGTATTGGAGGAGAAGGCTCTTGATAAAGGTATTCTTGGTGACACTATAGATCGCGCTCTTGACAGAATGTACCCTTTGTATTAAACCTTTTAGTATTTCGGTGAGAGTAGGCTCTGGAACACATGGCTAGAATGGTATTGGCTTTTGGAGGAAAATCTTGAAGACATGGAAGATTGGTAAACCCCTTTCACCGCCCGAGTCTTCTGAATTATGTGAGAAAGGGAAAGTAGGAGTAAGACAGAACAGAAAGGGCTCATATAACCACATTCCCAAATCTTCAGTTTTTCAAACTCAATGGTACCCCGGACAGAGCACATTGGCGTGGGCGCTCCCGTTTTCAGGAAACGTGCCAGACCGCAGTATGCTTCCGATTTCACTACGTTTTCAGTCCATGGCCGAAGTCAGCATGGAGTTTTGTATTTCGATTTTATTCTTAATATCAATGGCGTAGAGGATGTGGAAGAAGGAAGATACCCCGTACTGCGGAAAATTTGTTCCATGTCATGGAGGGTGGAGGTCCAGGACTACATAGCAGCAGAGGAGCTGGCATTTTAGATTCTGTAGAATGATCTTTGCATCACCGACGTAGTGGTGTGAGCTCTGAATTTTAGGAAAAGCATGCATTACCGTATGTATGTTTCAGAACACATGGCCATGTTCTGGAGTTCTTTTGGTGACAAACAGACAAGCTTCCACACATCGAGGGACTCTCTGTAAGTTTCCTCCGCCCAGAAGATGAACATAAAGTCTTCACCATAGAGTTTTTAGTGTCAAGTTTCGTACTAGTGAGTGGTTGTAAGAGATCGCCCCTGAAGACAGAAGAGCTGTTTATATACCCATACTACTACAGGGTTTTGAAACACGTGATCTGGTATAAGAGGATAACGTTTTGGGACTGTTCCTTTTCAAATCCGATTCAAGTTTCTTAGGAGAAGGTGAGGTTCCTACCATCCCATTGTCGCTCTGTTCGATCAATGCCTTGTTTCCGGATCTATTTAAGCTGCATGTCGATTAGCTTTTAATCAGATTTCTAAGGTTGGCACAAAAGGGGTTGTAGTATATATAAGCTAGTTATGCCAAAAGTATGAGCACAGCAATAGAATTCATGTAATTGAAACTTCTCTCAGTGCATTGATATCTATTGCCCGCTTTGTTCTGCTATCATTTCGCAACGGCCTCGTTCCCATCTATATAAAACGCCTGGACTTCCCAACCATATGCATCACCTAGAATATCTCAACTATCCTGGTACAGTGTACCCAGCGCCTTTAAAGTAACCCATCTCAACGTGTGCCTATCGCCTTGGGCTCGCCATTCTCATCGCATCCTGCGATTGCAATTCTGGGAAAGAACTTAAAACATCTGAGCTTGAAGGATTCGAGCGACTCTCCCGCTTTGCAAGGCTCCCGGTCAAGTACTACAATGGGGTTTATGAAGTCAATGACAAACGGAAATTTGTCATTCTCTACGATGCAGTGGGCGTTAACCTGGAATGGATCGAGGGCAATCTGGGTAGCTTGGCCGGACTCGACGAGGAAACTTCCGACCAAAAGGGGCATGACTTCAAATGCGTTGCCGTCAGCTGCAATACTGAATTTTGCCTCTTTGTCATTCCGGTCGTCTCTGATGGTGAATGCAATTAGTCCATCTAGGCCTTGGCGGGTGGAGAGGTGAGGGGCGGCGAGGGCGGTGGCAGTAATGATAGCGGCGATGACGAGGGTAAATCGCATAGTGATAGCTTTGATAGATTCGTGATGAGTGAGGCTTATTTGTGTATTGATAACGTAATGTGCAGCTGTGTGATGGTCTGACGATGATGCAGAGGCAGAGTGGGACAGGGGAAGAGTCGCGAGAATTGGATTGTAATGAAGGCAGTAGAAGTAGTAGATAGAGAGATATCAGATCGATGAGTTTTATGAGGTGCACATCCTGTCGCTCTTTATACTCAATTTTCTTTTTGGCGTTACACCCTGCTGCTTATGACAAGGCTGTGCATTTGTCTCTGCTCCTGGTGTGGCTCTTCCGCTTCTTGGAATTTGTCTTAGATACGGACATGCTACACATGGTTAGTTGTTGCTAAACTGAGAAATCGCGCCTTCTTGCGCCACACGATAGCCATACCGTTTATGCCCCAGTGGCGTTGTGTTTTGGTGTTTGCGAATAGAGCTCCAAGGGGTGTGGCACAGGTATACATATAGGTAGTACGTGAAACCTGTTCATTGAACCAAACATGTTAGCCACACGGCACCGGAACTACGCGGATGAAACATTAATAATACAATAACCAACTTAAGTCCATGATTTGGGCACTGCGCGTTGGTGAGCTCTTGTAACATTAAAAGCACGGGTCGCTAACTTTTAATAGAAGGGCTGGGTTATACTACGCCGCTCTCTGCCGTCCATGTCAGAATCTATTCGTGATGGTTGTGTTTCAAGAAACGCTTCTGATGAAGTGGTATTCTGAATTGGTGCACCATCTGCCATCGCTTCCACAGATATAGAAACACCATGAATGATGTTGCCGCCGTGACGTGTGATCGGCATTGGGCAGAAGAGCTGGGTAGATTTCAGAAGCGGAGGTTAATCATAAATTCAGGCCCCTGTAGTAACAGCGGGTATGGACTTGTTGTGACGAATTGATCATGTGGTGGAAGCGCGGGAATAAAGAGCACGCAAGACTATCAAGCATTACTGGACTCCCCACATAGAATTCGTCTTTTGTTGATCGAGCTACTTTGCGTATTCCATTGTATGCTTCTCACACCACAACCAAAACTCCGCCGCGAGGCCCGTCCCACCCTCCTCTTTTGTCTTCAGGCTCTGAAGAATGTCCTTCTTCGGAGCTGGATGCCATCTCCCCCACTGTATAGCAAACCTTCCGCCATCTTCACACTTCACCTCCAGACTAAGGCCAGCCCATAGCAATGTATACGCTCCCATCTTGGGCTCGTAGAGAAATGGAGTGAACAGAAACTTCATAAATGGCACTTTGTCCCAGCCTTTTGTTTTCAATGATCCTGGACTCAGTGCCATGCAGACAATCCCTTCGTTACGGAGTCGTCTGTCGAACTCCGACGCCAGTAACCAGTCCCCTGCTTTGGACGCGCTGTAGTTGCGCGACTTATCCTGGGAGTGTTTTCCCGGGGCCAGCTCAGCCATCGAAACACCCCCTGGAGGCGCGTTCATGTCGATGATTCCGGAAGAGGTGAAAATGACACGCACGCTAGCTTTGGGCAATGATTTCGCGGTTTGCACGAGGACAGGGAGCAACAGCTTGGTCAAGAGGAAAGAGCCTAGGCAGTTGGTGCCCATGTGAGCTTCGTGTCCTTGGGCGCTCAGACTCCCGGCAGGAACCTGGGCGATCCCCGCATTATTCCAGAGAACGTCGAGGCGGGTTTCTTGAGCGAGGAAGCTAGAAGCACAGTCTTGAATCGTGGTGAGGTCGCTAAAGTCGACAAGAAGACTCTTAATTTGTCCTTGACTGGTCGGGTAAGCGTTTTTGATGTCGTTGATTGCAGAGCTAATTCTGCCGGAAGAACGGCCTGCAATATAGACCGTTCCCCCTTTGGAGTAGAGGAATTTGACAAGCTCAAATCCAATCCCTGAGTTTCCACCTGTGACGATGAAAACTTTGCCGTCAAGAGATGGGACATCTTTTTCGGTGAATGCTGGGCTCGGTGGGAAGAATTGCGTGAGAATTCCCCCCATGGTGGGTTGCGTGGTATCTTATGTATGGTGGGAGATTTGGCGTGGTCGGAAGAGTGAGCGAGCTGGCAGGTCTTGAAGGTATAACAATTGACGGCGGCGAGTAGGAGAAAAGTTATAGGAGAGCAAGCCGGGTGGGCGGTGATAGTATCTATGAGGTTCATGAACTAAACTCTTTTTGATTTGAAGATTTCTGACCAGGTTGGAATTGCGCTTGTCAGATTGTGGACCGCTAAAATGGACCCACGTTCAGGAGTCCATGCACTATGCCTCAAAACACTAGTCGAGGCGATTGTAGACGCGATATTCGTCATTGTTCTAGGACCAAAGCATCGTCTCCCCTCTGGGCTCTCCAGAAGTTGGTCACTTGCATTATCCCATCATCCAACAGAAACCACCATTTCTTCACAAAATCAGCTGGAACCTCCCATCCCATCGGATCCCACGGTGTCGAGCCCCAGACCCTTAGCGAATCCATATCCATAAGCAGTTCCATTTCATTGATAGCGGTTGGCGAGTTTAGAATCCGATCTCGCAGCGATGACCAGGGTAGCATATCCACATAGGGCTGGTGTGGAACTATCTGCTGCTTCAAAGTCGGTGCTATAGATGGTGGTAGAGTGCAAGGAAGGGCACGGATGTTGAAGCCTGTGTCTTGCTTGCAAGCGAGTTCGAGGATTCTGGCGATGCAATCGAAGGCTGCATGCGTCGTCATGTTATGCATGACAATAAAGTGACTGTCCACTGTAGGATCCATAGACATGAGCCCCTGAAACCCGACTGACAAAGCATCGGCTGGAGGAATCATTTCCATTGAAATATTAGCGAAGGGCTGAGGTGCAGGCACCGAAACAACTTGGTCGCTTTGCTCCTCAGTATTGCCCGTGCCTTGAGTGGAGCTTCGCGACCTCCCAGTTGTTCGACGAGTGTCAGCTTTTGAGCCTGAAATAATCTGTTAGCACACTTCATGCGAGAGTCGCACACTTGAGTATCGTACGTCTTGCTCTCTGCGAGAGCCTATTCTGCACTCGTTTTCGCAAAGCCGGATCCGCTATGCTGCTCCAATCTTCTTCTGAGGATTTCAGATACGGTTTCCAAGCGGATTTCATGGCTACTGCAAATAGCAAGTGAGCAACAGCTACAAAGCCAGAGTAAATGACGCTGTTGTCGCCCGCGGAAGCTATCTGACGTGCACAGTACTCATATGTCGTCCTTTACAACCTAGCCCATATCGAGTCTAGTGCTGTCCACTTTCTGACATTTTCTGACACTGCCGATGTCCACCCCGAAGCTAAGACTGGACCATCAACGAAGTTTTGGGGAATGCGTGAATCTAGAAAACAAATCATATAAGGTCTGAGCTGTGTTGTTCTATGATAATTGAACACAGATAGAGACCACATGTAAAGTGTGATGGAAAGCTGAGAGAATCCTAAAACCCTTCTGTCGTGTAGTGGTTTCCATCATCTCTCACTCATTTTGAACTCTAGGCTGAACAGCCGGTGAAGCACCCTGTGTTGGTTTTCCCAGTTCACCGATAGTTGGGATCGCATTTTTTTCTACAACACATGTCATTCTCGTAAACTTTTATAGGGTGGATATATACACTCTCTTAGTCCATTTTCCATCTTTCACCAAAATTGGCACTTCGACGTGAATCATGTTGCTGTGCAGACGTTCTGGACAACGTTGCTTGGTAGTGTCAAATATTTTGTCCCCAATCAAGAGGTCTTGGCCACAACGGAGTGAAACCTCTATCGCTGGCCCCACAGCCCTTTCTTCCCATCATCAACCATGACGTTCTCTGCGTGTGGGACATGTTCTAATTTATTTTTCTCTCGGTCTGTTGGAATAATGTCACAAATCTCAATCTGTTTCCAACAGGACATGTTCGTTTCATAATCCCGGTCTATCACAAAGGCTGTTGTGCCTAGCATGGGTCGTTTTATTCTAGGCAAGTGACGAAGCGTGTATAGAGAAAGAGAAAGAACAATAGATAATGAGATCCTTATGTCCTCAGAGGTGCAGGAGTTGTCCATGGAAGAGTACGCTTGAACGTTCTTTTGAGGCGCAGCATGAAATACCACATGAACTTGGCATTTCAAATCTTGAAAGAGGCTTCAACAAGTTTCGCTTTTCCGGAAACCGGGTAGAGACAGATGAGAAAGATTGCCCTAATTGTCCTCTCAAAAGGCATGGATGTGGATCGAGCTCCATTTAGTAGCTGAGCCACCGCTGTAGGTCGGCGGGAAAGGGCAACAAGGGAGGAACCAATAGCATCGTTTACGCTGAAAATTTGCTGTTCACATACCAAGAAGCAAGGTACATTTTAGGAGATCACTACTCCCCTCCGATTCATTATAGCTCAACGCGAAGGATTCATTTCTTGTGCTCACGAGAGGCGCAGTCACGAGATGTTTAGTATTCGTTGCACGGGAGAACAGAGCATGTCGTTTGACGGCTGCTTCTGTCAACAAAGACACATGAACAGGGGTTATGATGAATTTAAGCAAAGAAATTCATACCACCCTTTGCCGATATCTTCAACAGAAGAATTCCAGCAGCTGAGTACATGATAGCCTCTTGGGCATTGAGTACCGACATGGCATTCCTGTTCTGCTCTTTCTGTTGCAAACTTGAATTTTAAGAATGAACTGCATCCTGGGCGCAGCTAGAAGGATCCGAAAAACACCGTCGAAACACCAATTCAAGCGTTCCTCATAGCGAGAACGGAGCTCACAAAACCTAGCATTTTCAACTACTGGGACCCACTCAGTCCATATGGCAGGAGAGCGCCGAATTTCAGCCCTGCGTATTTCTTTCCCATGACCAAAGGCATTGGTTTTCAGGGTTGTTCCTTTAGAAAAGAACATCACATCTTAAAGCTTATTCTTTAGCAAAGGTAATAAGTTCCTGTGTATGGGACAGGAAAAGTGTACAGTAGAGCGGTTTACATACTCCGAGTATATCAATATTGCACAATGATGCGGGCTGATGACATCCAGGTTGAGATAAATCATGATCGGCAGTAGAGAGTCTACAGGAGGGACATGTATTCCGTCGTCATTTCATGTTGGTTCTCCTCTCTCAAGGTCGCCATGCCGTCTTCCAGAAGTATATTTTAATTTCTTCCTCGTGTTCTCCCCACTAACAAGGAATGCAGCAATCATACCCTTGTTTTCATGTCTCACAGACAACATGGTACATGATAAAGAGACTTTTTATTCCAGGAAAAGGATTTCCATATAGGAAGAGATCAGTATTCAAGACAGATCAGAATACTTGGTGTTTTATTTTAGGGAAGGGGTCCCTCAAGGTGATATGTGGGCGATATTGTCATTTTATTGAATAACCCAAGGGCTGAGTAAAGATGAAGAAGGAAGAGAACAGAGGAAGGGCGAAAAAGAGGATGCTTATGTACTTGTAGAGTCAGTTGCTAGACGTCAAGACTGACATTTAGGGCTGAAGAGGTGGTGACAACCACTATCAAATCATTACTGTTATCGGCATTGGGAATTGTCTTGCGATATGCTAGCTACGGAAATTACCCTACCCATGGGTCTTGCACACTACAGAGGAATAGCCATACCATCCCCTCTCTGATCACTCGCCCCACTCCAAACAATCTGCCCCTCCTCTTCGTGGAATCGAATAATCTGGCCCCTGCCGAATATTCCTCTCTGCCACCCCTGCAACAGCTTCACACTATGACCCATACTTTTGAGCTCTTCGGCAACCTTGGGATCAATACCCTCCTCCAAGAACACTGTCATATCGGTCATCTTGCCATCCGCATCTGGCATTCCCGCCCCTACACAAATCCTGGGAGCATCGAGCGCTGCTTGAGGATGTAACTGGAAGGGTCCTTGATTCAGCAAGACTTGGACGTGGCCTTGCGGTTGCATGAACCCACCCATTACGCCATAGACGCTATGGAGAGTCTGGTCTTTAGCGTATGTTACTAAGCCCGGGATGATGGTATGGTAAGGTCTCTTCCGTGGCTTAATTACATTCGGATGTCCTGAAGCAAGACTGAAATTTGCGCCACGGTTTTGCAGTGTGAAACCACACCCCTTGGGAACGATACCGGTGCCGAATCCGCCGTAGTTGCTGTTGATGAAGGAGATGGCGTTGCCCTCGGAATCGGAGCAGCAGAAATAGACAGTGTCGCTTTGAAGGTGAGCTGGAGAACCATGGATTGGAGAATCCATTGCCTTCTTCGGATCAAAGAGTTTGGCGCGTTCGGCAAGGTAGGGAGCGGATATGAGTTCCGCGGAGGGGACTTTGACAACGTTTGGGTCGGTGACGAACCAATGCGCATCTGCAAACGCAATACGCAGGGCTTCAATGACGGCGTGCAGATGCTGCACAGTGTTGTGATCTTTATGCGTCCATGTATTGATCTTGCCCTGTTTCTCGAGTTCTTGGATGATGCCGAGTGCCATTAGGGCAACGATGCCCTGACCATTAGGTGGATGCTCCCATAATTCGAGGCCGTAGCCTTCTGTGGAGTCGCCTACTCCTTGCCCGGTGTACACGATGGAGATGGGATCGACTGCCTCTGATCCAACCTCAGCGTGGTGCTTGAGGTCGTCGAGAGTGACGTAACCTCCGAGATCTGATACTACCTTGACAATCTGCTCCGCTACCTCTCCCTCGTAGAAGCCTTTCTTACCGTTCTTGGCTAAAAGTTTGAAAGTATTGGCCATAGTCGGATTCTTCATGATCTCGCCTGCCTTTGGCGCTCTGCAACCATCTGATGCTGATGGGTCTTTCTTCAGTATTTCTGCTCCATTCGGAGAAGCTTTTCTGATGTCTTTCTCGCTTGCAGCCCACTGCCAGCACTTAGTGATGTTCATCGAACCAAAGACAAGTAATCATACTCACAAATGTAGCAGAAAGCTCAGACACGGGAAAACCATTCGCAGCCAGTTCGATAGCCGGTGCCATAACCTCTTCCATTGTCACCTTTCCACTCCCAAATCTCTCGACGCAATCCACCCAACCTGCAGCAGCACCAGGAACGGTAGCGGCGAACACACTATCCATTGGGATCTGACCAGACTCCCCATCCTTGAGATTCAGGTCTTGACGAACTTGCTCGAGGGTTGCCTTTGAACCAGACCGGCCCGAGCCATTCATGGCACTCACTTTCTTCGTCTTGGCATCATAGTACAAGCAGAACATATCACCACCAATGCCAGTAGACCCTGGTTCGGTGACATTGATAGCTGCCGCAACAGCAACTGCTGCGTCCTGGAGGCGATTAGCATTGTATATCTAGAAAACAGCTGCAAATGGCGTCATACCGCGGCGTTACCGCCCTTACGCAGGATCTCTACCCCCGCTGCAGCAGCGAGCGGTTGGGTACATGTTACTATTCCCTTGGTGCTATGAACAACGGAACGACGACTGGGATAGTGGGCAAATTGAGGCTCCGGATGTGTGTAAATATTTGGACCCATGTTTGAGGTGTTGGGGAAGCGGGGAATGGTGATGGCGGGGTTGGTCCTTGACGTGTTCACGAAGGGTGCTGTTCCACGTCGCTAAGATTGATTTGCCAGTTAGGATTTCGAGCGGAGTCGCTCAATAATTGATTGCAGAGAGGAAACGTCTTGGAACGTGTAAAAGTGCTTGACTGCACCGACGGATATCCGCGGACATGGCCCAGTGGGGACGTCTGCCGTCATGGAGACACCCGACCTCGGAAGATGCTGTCGCGGGAGAGGGTCATGATGCAACCGTCAGACTCAAGGTTAGCCAGATTGCAACAATGCGTGACAGTGGGAGGAAGGAAAAGGGTGGATGACGCTTCAAGGGTTAAAGGTAGAATGGAGGTTGAAATAAGGTCGAGAGTCACGTGGCACGTAACATGCCAAGTCGAATTTCCGGAAGGCGCGTCAGACCTCCGCGGGCAGCTGCAAGGTACAGTCAACCACGAAAAAGTCTGGACAGCAGTAAGAGAATGCGTGCAACACCGTGGATTTGCCGCCCATGTCTCTCCCGTATTGCTAGGCCGGCGATTAGACGCCAGCTCCGTTTCCAAAGCTCCGGTATGACAACTGTCGAAATATCAAGCAGAAGTGTGGTACTAATTTCTCACAAGCTGCAGCGGCTGAGACGATCGCACCTGCGCTGCTTTCCCGCGCCCGTACAATTGCACTAGAGCATGAGAGATTGAACGAGAAGCTTGCCAATGGCTTTGATTCCAAATCCGCCAAAAAATTGGGCGAGTACAGCGTCATTGTGAGAGCATTGAAGGAATGGGAAGCCGCGAGCGAGGTGGGTGCAATCTGGCGCATATCAAATCACCGTGCACTGACTTTACGACAAGGCCGCCGCAGAGCTCACGACCCTCATACACGATTCCTCCACTGATACCGAGCTGCGGGACCTGGCTGCAGACGACCTAGACGCGACTCGAACGCAGCTTGTCAACGCGTCGCAAGCACTCACCACCTCTCTCGTTCCGATACATCCGTTCGCGCATCTGCCATGCCTGGTTGAGATACGCCCTGGTGCGGGGGGCTCAGAAGCCGCCATATTTGCAGGCGATCTGTTGCGCATGTATCAGGCCTTTTGCAGCCGGAACAGCTTGCGAGCCACCCTGCTGAAGTTCGAGAACGCAGATGGGACCACCGAGGCTGGTGTCCCGCTCTCAGAAGCTATCCTGGAGATAGAATCCGAGAACGCATATGGCATCTTCAGATGCGAGGCTGGTGTGCATCGCGTCCAGCGAGTGCCCGCGACAGAGACCAAAGGACGCACGCATACAAGTGCTGCGTCGGTTTTAGTGCTTCCTAGCTTGAACGAGAATGCAGCGGGGGAGGAGGATTTTGAAAACCCAGAGAGCGACTACTACGTTGATCCAAAAGAGGTCAGAGTGGAGATTATGCGAGCTCGCGGTGCTGGTGGCCAGCATGTCAATACCACAGACTCGGCAGTCCGGCTGACGCACATGCCCACCATGACCATGGTCTCGATGCAGGACTCAAGATCGCAGCCCAAGAATAAGGAAAAGGCGTGGAAACTACTTCGGTCGCGGCTAGCCCAGGCTAGACGAGAGAAAAGAGAAGAGGAGATGGTGAACATCAGACGGAGCGTCGTAGGCGTGGCAAAAATGGGACGGGGAGACAAGGTGAGGACGTATAACTGGGGCCAGCAGCGGGTTACAGACCACAGGAGCGGCATCACCGTTCACGACCTAGATGATGTTATGCAAGGTGGCCAGACTTTGGACACTGTGATGGAGAGTGTTCGCAATTGGCTCATGGAGAGGGATGTTGAAGCACTCATCGCAGAGGAGAGTTCCAGGAAATGACTGTAGAGAATCCCGTGGTCTCTGTAAGTGGTACTCTTCTGCATCTCCTATTTCCATGCTCGCTGTTCTGCTATCGATCCAACACCGCACCCAAGTGCTTTGTCAAATTCGCATTCTGGCCCAGAGTCACAGCTCCATTTCCCGAAAATTGCCACTGATTCCTCATGTACTAATTTAGTTTTGAAGCCCACCAGCAAGCCTGAAATCGTGCATAGCTTTAACATTTGATGTCAAGCCCTCAGCGTTACCTTGTTCTACTTGGGCGAACACCACTTCTGGCTATACAGCGGTGTACAGTTTTCCACCATTGCAAACCACAGTCTGGCCTGCCATGTTAGAGCTTCCCCTCTGTACCGACAATTACCGTAACCCTGCCGGGGGAGTGCGCCACAGCCTAGGCTTCCCCAGTACCGAGCGCCATCTTTCTGCAGCTTGGAATCCCTGTCTGTGCTTCAGTAGCATGGTACTCATCAATTCGGCTGGAATGCTAGACGGCGGAGAGGTGGCCCAAACCAAGATACCTTACTCTGTCCAACAGAATCTCCCTTTTACAAATAATGTGGAGCGCAGCGTTTGCCCTGTCATTCCGTGTGCAGTGTGGGCCCTGGCGCTTCGTAGACACTATCATGGCACACAAATTTGCGTTAGCGATATCTGCAGTCGTGCCGCTGCATTCTTGTGGCAAGTCGTGGACGATATCTGAATCCGGAAAGCCAGAGAGCCCGGAAAAGCAGCATGTAGGTATGACTAGCTTTCTCCCATACCCGTGGTTCTTGGATACCAACGTCTTGATCCAATTCCATCGGTTAGAATTCTTCTCGGCACAGTCTGCAATTACTGCAATAGGCTGGGAGACCATCCATCCCATGACTTCGCGAGCGAGACGGGCTCCTTCAATATCAAGCCACTGCTTGAAATGCGAATCGACAACAATGAGCTGGAGGTGTTGACTGCGTTATCCCGAGGATATGTTTTCGTGGGTACTCGATATTTCCAGCTCGGGCCAATGAGAATGGGCGGTGGTTGGGCAACATCGATCTGGTCGAGTCAGTATACGGACGCGACCACTCCCCTGCTAAACTTACTCACGAATACCCCCAGACATTCCCCGCATTGTTAGACAGGGGGCTAATCACGCTACCCCAGATTCTGGCCTATTCTGGGCAAGTATCTAAAGGAAGCTACGGAAAATGGTTTCAGAGGCGTAAAAGGGAGGTGTGTCTAGATCCACAGTATGCGAAGCGTGCGCCATGTGGGGAGTTGAAGCATTAATGATATAGGATCGTCCTCCTGTCAATATGGGACACGGCCAACTGCCTCTCTCGTTCTCTCATCCCCTCTCCCTATTCTACCCCCTTATACGACATCTTTTTTCTTTGACATAGCATCATGGCTGATGTAACTCGCCATTATCCAGAGGAGAAGGTAGGGGACGAGGAGAAACCTACCTTCATTGAGAACACTGCCGACTCTCCAACCGACACATCGCTCAATCTTACAAAAGAGCGGACATTAGAGGGTATCGATGTGACGAATAGTGCCGCCTTCAAGGGAGATGATTCTGATGGCAAGGTGGAATGGAATCTCCGAACTATCTTCGCCGCTATATTTCTAGCCGGCCTCTACACAGGTGAGCATTGGAACCTCGACATCTATTTTAAGGTGGGTGTCATTGCTAACGTACATGGCAGGCTCGCAAGTCATTCTCTACTTTACAGGAGGCTCACTCAGTTTCATCGCAGAGGACTTGAAGCTTACAAGAGGCTCTGCTTGGCTCCCCACTGCGAATATTTTGGCTATCGCTGCCGTATGTCCCTATGCTGGATATCTCCAAGATCTGTTTGGAAAGAGATACATCGCCCTTTTCGGATCGTTGTGTATTT
This sequence comes from Amniculicola lignicola CBS 123094, assembly GCA_010015725.1. Taxonomy (NCBI): domain Eukaryota; kingdom Fungi; phylum Ascomycota; class Dothideomycetes; order Pleosporales; family Amniculicolaceae; genus Amniculicola; species Amniculicola lignicola. Next base: position 546,359 of record ML977571.1, read on the forward strand.
GCATTGGCTGTGCTTTGATGGGCACAACGCACTCCTTTGGTCAAGCCCTCGCCGGTATGGCTATCTCTGGCATTGGTGCTGCCATTGGTGAATTGACCGGTCTCGCTGGGTATGTGGCGCTAGCTCGCCGCGTTTTCTATTGGTGCTGACAACAATTAGTCTTGCTGAAGTTGTACCGGTCAAGTACCGCGGCTACTCCCTTGCCCTCGTAACTGCTTTCGTTATTCCCTTCTGCCCGTACCTCATGTACGTGGAGTTGTGGTCACATGGCGACTCAGGTCCACTCTGGAGGTGGGGGCCATGGACGGCACTGTAAGACTCATAATCGATCCCCGGGATTGGTGTTTTGCTAACATTTGACAGGATCTACAACGGTGTCATCGGCATCGGCCTCCTCTTCACGTATTTCCCCATTGTTCATACTCGTGCCGAAGGGTTCTCTCGCCGCGCTATCCTGAAAAGAATTGACTACCTTGGTGGTGTACTATCCATCACTGGCCTGACCCTATTGTACGAATCACATCCCCCACACACTCTGTTGTCTAACAATTCCTCAGTCTCGTCGCTCTCCAATCTGGAGGCTACACACACCCCTGGACCAGCGCCTACGTCCTCTGCACCATGCTCATCGGCCTCGCTCTAATCGCTGCTTGGGTGGTGTGGGAAGCCAAATTTGCCCATCACCCCATGATTCCCAAAGAGCTCTTCAGAGGACAACGCATCGTCGCCCTCGCATACGCCATCGCCTTCGCCGCCGGCATGAACTTCTTCTCCATTCTCAACTTCTTCCCCACAGTCTTCACCTCCGTCTACGACCCTATTCCCGTCCAGATCGGTCTCAAGGGCCTCGGACCAGCTTTCACCACCACCCTCGGTGCCATCGGCTTCAACGCCGCGCTTTCCACCTTTCCTGGCCGAGCGAGAGAGATTCTCCTCGTAGCATTGCTCTTCATGACTGGTTTCGGCGGCTCCCTCGCCTGCAGCAATCCAACAAACCCGAAACTTACCGTCGCACTTGGCTCTCTGGCCTCCTTCGGCGTAGGAGGTGTCCTCGTCCCAGCCGCAACTGTTGCCATGATTGTCACCCCCGACGCCGTCATCACCACTGCTGCCGCCCTTTCCCTTTCCATCCGTACCGTAGGCGGCTCCATCGGATACTCCATCTACTACAACATCTTCGCCACAAAGCTTACCCAGAAACTACCAGTCTACGTTGGCAAGTACGCTGTCGCTGCAGGCCTGCCTCTTACCTCGGCAGAGCTGTTCGTAGGCACGTTCCTGACAGCTCCCGAGTCGATCATGGAGGTGCCCGGCGTTACGGCAAGGGTTATTGCCAGCGCGACCAAGGGGACTCAGTGGGCGTATGCGGATATGTAACGGTCAATAGGCCATACCGATTGTAGGATAGCGTCTTGGCTCAGTGATCAGTATATAGTCGACTTGATAGCCTAGCTCCAACAATCAACCCAGTTCTTCTCCCCAATATCTGCCTCCTCAATCCACCGTAACAGTTATGAGCCCGGGAGCCTTCAAATAGGCTGTGTTCAATCAATATCCACTCGATCAACCTACCCCATCAACCATGGACGATTCAACCAACTATACGATCACGAGGTCGTCAGTGATCCTCGATAAGCCAGAGGACTGGCAGACGTGGCTGCAGCTCAGAAGGAGCTCAGCTGATCGCCATGGGATATGGGACTATGTGGATCCAACCAAGGAAGAGGCAACTCTCAAGAACCTGGAGGATGAAGCTGAGAGCAGTCGGCTGAGTGAGCCAAAGATTGCAGATCTCTATGAAGGAGATGAGGCAAAGACAAAGACAATAAAGGATCTAGCAACAGACCTATCAAGATTCCAGGTGTATCAGTTTATGATAGCTCAGTACGATAAGAAGCAGGCGGGCAACCTAGCCAAGGAGAAGAAGCTGAAGGACCTGGCTGATAAGATCTAACGAACAATCGCGAAGCGTTACCTCTACCTGATTGATGAGTGCAGGACTGCGCAGGAGATGCTCAAGACCCTAAAAGGCCACCTCAGCCAGTCAAACCTTGATTGAGAATATACCTTGCTAGCAAGATATGAGAAGCTTAAAGTTGTTCCAAAGCGAGCTAACTTGGAGGACTGGCTAGCCTAATGGCTACGCCTCATGCCACTGATAAAGGCTGCCGACCTTGCTGAAGCATTAGGATATCGACGGCAGAAGGCCTTCCTACTGGCGGTGAAGCCTCTCGACGACTCATGGTTAATAATCAAACAATCAGCACTCAACACAGCTGAGATCAATGGCGATGCCTGGACAGATATAGTGAAGCTTATTACGGAGTACACTGCCTACTATAGGATGAACTACCCTGTAGCAGTGACGATTAAAGGCAGCTTATACGCAGCAGCGACGCTTGGCGCAGCTACTTAGGATGGGAACTAGCAAGGTAACCAGCGAGGCGGCAAGCGAGGTGGCCAGCAAGGTAACTAGTGATTGAACCAGGCCCCTGACTGCTTCTGTGAGAAGACCCACTGGTGGGTAGACTGCCTATACGTTAATCCTGCTGTGAGGAATCAAGGATGGAAGCTAAAACCTTCGATTGAGCTAGCGTACAAAGCTATTATTGAGTCAGATTCGTACCTAGGCTACACGCTAGCCTGAACTGCTAAGAAGTATGCTGAGGCATTACCTGCTAGGAAGAATCAAGGCCTAAGAGACCTTAATGACAACTCACGGCCACCAGCGACTGTGTCTGGATATGCCCTGAAGGTCTTTAACACCACCACTTATGAGGTGCCGCTGACGCTGAGTAATTGATGGGTGATGGACCCTGGATTAGACACCCACGTAGCAAACAGCAAGGCTTTTGAATGGGAGACCACCTCAATCGGCAGCCCCAATGATAAGATTGTCGCTGGCGGAGAGATCAGATTGATCACTGAGTGGGGAATAGTGATCCTTACTGTTGATACACCTTGAGGTATTGAGATAGTATAACTCAATCAAGTCGCCTACGTACCTGGATTCCATGCGAATATTATGGGCCTATCCAGATGCAGGAACAGCGGGATACACTTCGACTTAGGTTGAAACCTACTGTATGAGCGATTAGCTCAATCAGCTCGATCAGATCGATCAGCTAAATCAGACCAATCGGATCAGATAAGGACGGTAGCCAACCTCGAGTTCACTGGAGGTCATTGGCTGATCAACGCTGATCCTGCTGCTAGGCCTCAGCTGCAGCCAGCCCAAGTCTTTATGGTAGTCTTGAAGAAGGATAGAGCTCCACTTTAACTGACTTGTGAGGAAGCTTATTAATTGTATAGGCACCCTAGCAAGAAAGCCATTGAGAAGCTCCCTGAGAACGTCGACGGCATTGAGCTTGTGGGACATGGATCTGCACCTATGATGACAGAGTGTGAGATATGTATCTACGCTAAGCTATATTAGATTGTCAGTAGAAGATCAGCTAGAGAGCCTGCTCAGGTGCTGTTTGAGCGTCTTGGGATGGACCTGATCCAACTGACAGAGACTAAGAAGTGAGGATATGGAGGAGACAGACTCTTCTTCTATGCTATCTGTGAGAACTCTAAGTACCATAAAGGAGAGGGGATACTAGATAAAACTAAGGTTACCCTTACTTGTGTAGTAAAGAGACTTCTCGCTAAGATCCTCACCCAGTATAGTGTGAAGGTGAAGAGCGTCTGGGTGGACTCTGAGAGAGGCTACGCCGACCTGTAGGGGATACTTAGAGACCTAGGGATCATTGCTGAGCGCAGAGCCACTGAGGCTCAATCAGGCCTACCTGAGTGAGCTGGGAGGATGATTGTTACTCTAGTGAGAGCAGTTCGCATACAGGCCAACCTACCTAAGGAGCTCGCTACGGAGATTACTTAATCAGTGATCTACATGATCAACTGAACGCCTACAGAGGTACTAGGGTGGAAGACTCCCTATGAGGTTGTGCGAGGCGTGAGGCCCATAGTAGCTTACTTTATCACTATTGGTACTTGAGCGTATGTCCTTAACACTAAGGTTCCACGCGGAGACAAGCTGGAATCAAGAGCACTAATCGGCCATCTGGTGGGATATGACTCTACTAATATCTTTAGGATCTAGATGCCCTTACTGAGGAAAGTGATCTGTATGAGAGATGTTGTCTTTGTAAAGGGTGCTGCATAGTATAATTAGGAGACTCAGTATAGTGAGAGATCAAGGATGGAAGAGCTGGTGGAGGTGATTGAGCTTGATGAGCTGAGCGACTATACTTAGGAGGTGATTGATTAGCTGCTTGATTGGTCTGCCTGGCAGTCACTAACACTAGGATTGATTGCCCCATTAAGAGCCCGCAAGGTATCAAAATCCAATGAGCTATCAGATGATACTATAGATGATACTGGCTGAGATACTCTCCTAATACCAAGTTGCACTCCATTACCTGATCAATCAGATCGATCCAATCAACCTGATTAATCTGATCGATCTGATCAACCTGATTATTAGATTGATACTGATTAACCTATCAGACCTACCGGCTACGCTGAGACTGAGCCTGATACTGAGCCTGAGCCTGAGCCTGAGCCTGAGCCTGAGCCTGAGCCTGAGCCTGAGCCTGAGCCTGAGCCTTAGCAGGAGCCTCGGCTATGGAAGCGTAGTGGTAGAAAATGAGTAGCTCCTCGAGATCAGCCCAAAGGATGGGAGACGCTACCAGCAGACGCAGTAGCACTAGATTGAAGCCAGAACAATGCATTAAGAGCTGATGAGATAGGAGGCAGTGTCACTGTAGTGGGGAAGAGATCCTGGAAGCCACCCAGCCGCCCAGGCTATATGGTACCAGATGAGAGCTATGGATTCTACGTACAATTATTTCTAGCTCAGCTGTATCCAACAGCCCTCTCCTTAGCCCTAATGGGAGAAGCTCTACAGTACAAGAGACACCGCACTGAGATACCAGTCGCACTAAACCACTTTAAGAACCTCAAGACTTACTCATTTGGAAAGGAGTTCTTAGCAGCCTGCCAAGAGGAGGTGGAATCAGTCCAGCAGAGGGGTGTTCTAGGGAGATCAGTGAGCAAGCCAATAGTGGGAGCTGAGATACTCCTACTACGATGGGTATTCGTATACAAGTTTGATGAGGATGGGTATCTGTATAAGTTCAAGGCCCGCCTGGTTGTGCGTGGTGATCTCTAGTAGAGCTGGAATGATACCTACGCAGCTACGCTGGCTGCTTGGATATTCAGATTCTTGATGGTGATCACAGCTGCTTTCGGCCTCAGAGCCTTCCAGTACGATGTACGGAACGCCTTCCTCAATGCACCGATTGATTGATTGATCTATGTGAGAGCGCCTAAGGGATTCAAGGATCAGCTCAGCCAGATACTAGAGCTCCGCTACGCCCTCTACGGCCTCCGAGACGCACCAGCGCTGTGGTACAAGCACCTCATAGTAGTGCTCGATTGAGCAGGACTGAGCAAGGTCGCTAGTATCCCCTGTCTCTACACCAGCCAGTACCTAATCGTCTTCTTCTTTGTTGATGATATAGTGATACTAGTACATCCAGATCACCTGATACATTAGGAGAGCCTAGAGAAGGTCCTCCTATCCACCTATGATGTACGATGCCTAGGAGACCTGAAGTGGTTCCTAGGGATAAGAGTTGTTAGAGACCTGGCTGCAAAGAAGATATGGCTACTACAAGACTCATTCATTGATAAGGTGGTAGATAAGTTGGATATTACAATACCTAGGAAGGGAGCTCGATCAGCTCGATCAGCACCAATGTACGAATCCTACCTATCACCAAGCTCAGAACCACCAGATACAGATCGGACGAAGGAGTACAATTAGCTAGTAGGATCCATAGCCTTTCTCGTATCTATGACGAGACCTGACGTAGCTCGTACCCACTCAGTCCTCGCTTGATATCTGAAGAACCCTGGCCAGCAGCTCCTACATACAGCCCGCAAGGCGTGGGAGTACATAGTGGCTACCAAGTACCTCGCCCTATGCGCCACCGGAGATTAGGCTGTACGTCAGATGTACGTAGGCAGAGATATCGATCAAGATCAGGGAGACCCATATCCAGGAGAACCTATCTTCTTCGGAGCATCAGACGCAGCCTTTGGTGATGACGTTGAGAGCAGAAGAAGCTCTCAGGGGTATCTGTTCAA
>ML977571.1:553174-597419 GCA_010015725.1 Amniculicola lignicola CBS 123094
CTCAGTGATCAGTATATAGTCGACTTGATAGCCTAGCTCCAACAATCAACCCAGTTCTTCTCCCCAATATCTGCCTCCTCAATCCACCGTAACAGGATAGTTTGAAGTATGTTTGGTTCACGAGTATTGCTTTTGGTAGTATGGCTATTGTTTGCTGTTTGGCGCTTCCGAGTACGAAGAAGTATGCTACTAATCGTGTGGCGGTTCATATGGGTTGATTGGTCTTGGGGTGGATTGGTATTATTTTGGAGCTGATGAAGGAATTGGGAAGATAGGGAGAATGAGGATTGGGGTTGGTTGGGTGGTTGGTTGGTTAATATGTCGTTCTTTCTTGGAGATATTGAATGTCTGTAGGAGATGAGAATATCACTTTCTCCACTGATGATCTCTTGATGCTGGATGTGAGACGGATACCTGGTCTATGTCTGCTTGCATTCAGTGACCCTATTCGGGCAATGAACCTGTTCGTTCAACATGATCACCTACGCAGAGAAGGCAGGCGAGCCATAGACTGATTTGGGATCGACGAGCCACACAATATGGCCTAACATTGCCTGATTGGATCAGTGAATTTGTGCGCGCTTGCCTTTAGCCCCTGTGCTTTCTTCCAAATCTATTTGGGTTTCAGTGACCTTCTACGGGCTGCCTGTAGCCAATATCTCCGTGCCTGCACCATTCTTGCGGTTTTCCAACTCCCATTCCTTTATCCCAGTGATGAGGGTACCTGAACAAGCACATGGTCCTGTATACCAACTTCTCTTGGGTTGTCAACATGATTTCCCCCAAATCTTTCTACAACATGGGAGTATCAAGCAAACTTTTGAAAAACGCTTGCTCTTCCCATATATGTATGTCATGGCCAGATCAATCTTAGTGGAAGAGTCTACTGAAGTTCTTCCCCAGTCTCTTCGCCTTCCCCGAATTCGATCCAATGGAAGCAGTTAGGCGACAAGTGAAGTGGTAGAGTTGGAGGCAGAAGAAGTTTGGTTCCTTATTTTAGCAGCAAGACCTTCCTCAAGCGCTATGCGACCGGATTTACGGGCATGCTATGGGCCCAATCGTCACCGTATAGCTTGAGAGATGGCCATATCAGCCCCCAAGGGTGTCTTTAGGCCATGACCAAATACAGCAGAACGGTAATAGCCAGAGACAAAATCGGTGGAACTATCCCGTCCCAGATGACCCAGACATCGACCCTGCAAATTGAAATCTCTATGTCATCCCTGTAGATTGGAAGGGAAACGTGGATCAAAAGACCTCAAAAAGCTCGAGAGAACAATGCGAAGAATTCGACAAAATGCTCGCAACGGAGGAGGCACGCCTGCACGAAATAAACACGAAGCGCTTGAACGCAGATAGGTAGATACACTCTTAGCGAAATGTCTCAAGCTTTCAGCCTTCTCCATCAATATCCTAAGCACAACAGAATTCTAGCGCTTGGCATTGGGAGGACTAAATAGTTATTCACACGCAGTATGTGTTTAACCGTTCCAGGTCGCTATTTTCATTCAAGGTAAAGCCTTCGTAGATCCAAGGTGGGAACCAAGACGGGATTCGCGCGCCTAGTTCACCACCGACGCTCAAGTCAATGAGAATCATGTCTCCTTTATCGTCTTTCATAGCATTGCAAGATGCTTAAGTTATTGTCATGTCTAGCTAGGTATTGGCTCAAGTATAGCTAACAGAACCACACAGAAGCCAGGCAACTCCTTTCCTAGCAATATCTCTGTCAGAGGAACTCTGCGTAATCATGTAATATAATTATTTAACTACCAGTCAATTTATTTCGTCACAATAGCCTTTATTCCAAACAGCCCCAACAGAACGATGCCACCAGTCCGTCTCCCATGATACTACCCTGAGTTTGTCTCAATTTTCACTATCCTCAAGAACAACCTTGTCAATGAAAACATTCCCCAAGGTGTTATCCAACGTCTGGTGAACTTTCAAACATCCTCCAATGTTAGAGATATCAACAATGACGGTTCCACTATTTATAGGTGAGGACGTTTTATATATAGTTTTAGTAGAGCGGTAGGGCTTGCCTTTGTACTCATCGCAATTCAGCTACTTAAAGATCAGCTTTAAACCCTATGCATCTGCGACATATGTTAAGGCAAACGTGCCTCTCTTTTGCATATCCCTACAAGTTCTTCATCTGTCGAAGATTCGGAAACCTTGACTATGCAGAGCGTCATATCCTATGCAAACAACGCTTCCTTAGTTGGGGAGTGATGGTCAAGACTTTACCTATACCAGAAACTGCACGCACTTTAAGAATATCCCAGCTTCCTTGAAATCAGCCTAGAAAGGGGGTTGTCACCATAAAAAAACCATTGTAGGATGTATGCGGGCAGGACAACGAATAATCCCTTTGAATTCCGCTCTTCTTCAAGATCCCAACCTATCCTCCTCAAAAAACGTAATATCATCTGTATCTGCATCAGCATCAGCATGCACTTTATCCGCAATATCATTCTTGCAGCTCCTTCCATGAACATGCAAACCCCAATAATGAATATCATTGACAATGCCTACTAGTCGCGCAGGACCAGGGTGGATACTGCAATCGCCACTGTAAATCTTGGACATGATGCAGCCCGTCCACGTCTCCAGCGTCTTGGGCACGGTGCACCAGAGGTCCCACGTAGAGCCTGTAAAGGTGATGCCATAGTGGCGCATTTGGTGTTTATCGCTATCGTGCCATTCCCGCTTCTCCTGCTCTAGCTTGTTCTTGTCCCCGTTCACCGCAGCGATAGCGTTGAGTTTCAAGAGATATCGATTGTACAGGGCGATTGCAGACGCAGTGGCTACCTGGTGGCGGGCTGTGATGATAGTGTCGTCGTCGGCCTTTTTGAATTCGATTGTGAGGTAGGAGCAGAAGGCGCGCTTCTGCCGCACAGCGACGTGGCTACGCACGTTGGGACGGAAGCCCGATTGAAAAGCTTGGAGCGAGACGTAGTAGGCGCAGTCGGGGCGGATATCCCATGCGTATCGCTTCTGAGACGGCGTAAGAAGAGGGGGAGCGAGCCATTTGTCGTCTGGTGGCTTTTGCACGAACTGCAGCAGGCGCACAGGCAGCCACATCTCATCCCCACGTTCCTCTGGGAGCCACGGCTGTAGCGGCTCATCAACAAAGATATCCCGTAGCGCATAGGCCGAATATTCAGCTTCGTTGCTCCCATAGAGTCCCATAGACCGGTACTGTGTCCGTATGCGTTCCATGTCAGGCTCAAGCCAGACGTTCTCGAGTGGGTATTCTTTTTGGTAGTCCTTGAGGCGGCCTCCAGCATCTGTAGGAAGGTGCTCTCGACGAAAGTGTATCCTGAGATTCTTGTTCACATCCTGCTGGTCGATTTCAATCCCACACGGCTTCAGCACTGTGTTTGCAAAATCTGCATCGCTGACCTTGGCTGCGGCCTCTTTCCTTGCCCTGGTACCAGCTTCCGACGCAGATGGTGTGTCTACAAGAATGCCCGATCTTGATGTCGTGCTGGCTGTCTTTCCATTTTTCCTGCCCCTTGAGCTTCTAGTATCGCTTGCGTATGACATAACCTCATTCCACAACCACGAGACGTGTGCCGGCTGGGTCTCGGTGATGGGAGAGCGGCAGATTGGTCGGGTGTGTGTGAGAGAGTGGAAGGTCGAGGTGAGTGTGGTGGGCTCGGAGTGTTCTTGTGTGCAGGAGGATGCGTTGGCGGTGGGCTGCATGAGGCGTGGACCAGTATCGGACCCTTCAACGCGGGGTTTCGGCAATTGCCGTCGCTGCTGAAGAGGACGCCGACAACGGGGCTTGCTATCAACAGTAGCGCCTTCGCATTGTGCGTTGCTGTTGCTGCGGGCGTGGGCGCGGGCGGGAAGCGTATGCGACGGAGAAGTCTCTCGGTTGTGTTTGTCGCAAAAGGATCGCTGAAAAGGTTGCTCGCGATTGCCTGCAAGGAGTGCAGGGGGAGAACTCATGGGTGGCCGACGCCGATTTGTGATGTGATGGAAGATGGCGGATATCACGAACTGAGGGACTGAGGGGATGCTTATGACGATATTTTGTTGGAAGAAGTCGAGGGTTACGATCTTAGGGCTGCGTTGCCTGGTCGACGGAAGAGACTAATCCCTTATTGGCCTGACGACCATGCCAAGACCTTTGCCCCACAACAACATAATTTATACCCGTGTCAGGCGAGAAGCAGTGCTGATGCAGCCTGACTACTATAAGGGCGGAGGCTGAAGATGTTGGGTGGGCTAGAGACATGGCATATTGTGAGGTCGTTGCCAGAAGATGTAAGGGGCTGTAGAGGATATCGGAGAGAGAATTGTGTTATATTTATAGTTGTAGGTAGTCGGATGGCGGCAGTGGGTGAATTGAGACATTATGGTCGCAAATCACATATACAACGTGGAATTGTTGGCTATAAAGGCGTTGTTATGTACAGGTAGAATGGGGATATGCCAAACCGTACCAACCAATTCAGGAACTTTTATCAAGCACCTAAGAATCTGCTCTCTTCCATACCGGCCTCTCCTCTCGGATCATCTCCATCTATGCATCTACATGGGTCTTAAACACGCGACTTGCCGAAAAGAAAGGACCGAAAAGATGCTATGGTGCTCCCTTCCGCCTACAGCAGCACCAAATTGAGTTCCTGGCACACCCATCTCAAAAGTAGTGCGACATGAGGCAGAGCTTACACAAAACGAGGGGCAGACTAGTGACATCGAGGAGATACCCCATCTTGCAGGAAATGAACCTAGCTATCTACGAGTCTCCGTGAGTGACATAGAAGCCTTTTACGAGCACTTGCACCATGTCTCTCGTCTGCCTAAGTGCCGTTTAACTTCAAGATCTCAATGGAATGAAGGGGGTAGTATTGAGTACCTAACAGAAGCACTGTGGAACCAAGCGTCTGGGCGAGGCCCTGGACCTCGAATTCCTTTTCGCCAGGAATGGATCAATCCGACACAAGAGGAGTTTGGAATGTCAGTTGCTGAGTACACGACCACCCCAGCCCCAGAGCCATCGCACGAGGGTGTGCTCTTTGGTGTGGATGAGAGTGGCATGGATGAGGATCTCTATGCCTGAAGCCGGAGTAGGACGAAGCAAGGGGAGTATCATTTTGGCGCTCTGTTACTCCCGGGCGTTTGCTTGATGACGGTTCTCAAGATGGCGAAGCGTGCCGATATGGTTGAGTGGTTCCACAGAGTCATATAGCAACCATTGACTCCGGGTGGCGAGGAAGTCTTCTAGGACAGCTTAAGGCTCATAGTTGGAGGTGGAAGAGTATGCAGTGAGCCTCTGAATAATCAACCTCATAACTCCGTCTCCTGCGTTACTTTGAAGTTCTATCCGGATCCCTGATCATCATGGTCCCTCTATCTTGCCATACTTGATCAAATGCGATCTCCTTGAATCCCAGTCTTGCATATAGTTAGCCATTTTCCTTGTGAAGGAAGATTCGAGATAATGGTGGCGACTGTGGCTTATCTGCCAAATCAGTTCCTCACTTCATGAGCATAGCTCCATCATATGGACCGCATACGGCTCTTCTCAGATCTTTAATTCCCCTTGGAAATCTGCTCAGCAACCTCACGAAAGGGCCGTTTGGAAATTGGCATCAGAACCCTACACTGCCCCAGACCCATCTGTCACGTGTCCTATATTGATATTACCGACATCGAGGCGTCAGAGTTTACGCACTATGAGCTAGCCATACGCTCTATACAACACCTCAAATTTGAATGTATGCTCTATAATGAGTTATTTTCTGAGTGGGAATTCCGAGATCTCATCATGTTCAGTAATGTTAAAGATCTTCTTGTTGTCCTCGTCTATGGGTTGATATCCAGCGATAAAGCGTTTGATATTCCTTAGCCATGTGGAATTGAAAATGTTTCGGTCTGGGAACCTTGTGAGGATAGACTTCTGCAGAGTAACGAGGTAGATGGCGCAATGAATGCGATAGTTGCTGACCTATTATATAACACCAAATAAGAGATATGTAGTTGGAGCCAGAAGGGAATTAGTCAGAAGATGCTTGTGCTGCATCCAACTTGTCTTTCACGGTGCGTATTCAAGCTTGGTAACTGATCTGAAAGCGATTGTCTAGTTCTTCTGGCCTCTTGTAGACTCAGAAATTCAATTACAAATAACATGGTAATCTCCACGAGAGAACAACTTCACGCTCATGGTTACTAGCCTTTCATAGTATTGAGAGCAGTTTGTGATTACAATATATACCAGAGTGGGGAGTAAACGCTTGGCTTCTCAATGGGTAATTGTGGTTCTTGGCCGACTATTGGCGTAAGGTCAGAGATAAGGCCTAACCACTGTTGTATTTTACTAGTGAGGAAATCATTGGTACTATCCTGTCCCTATGATCAGTCATTTCACAATAGCAGTAAGCTCCTCCAGAACATGCTCATCCTTCTCTTTTTCGTTTGCACCTCTTGTCTCCTTACTCTCCTTTGTCTCAATCAGATGGGCCTCCTTCGCAGTCGACGTCTCCTTGAAGTCAAAGATTCGAACCTCACAGTGGTTGTATGCCGTTCCACTTAGCGGGTCGTCCACATCCCAGTCTTCCGTCAGAAAATGGAGAAATGCACCGTGAGTTACAAGTATGATCTCCACGCGTGTTAGTCGGGGTGGCACAGAGAAAAATGAGTGGTATACCTTGTCTTCTGAACGTTGAAATAACCAACTCCGCAAATCAGAAGCTCGCTGGGAGATGGCTTCTCTCGTATAGGCATAATAGCCTGTCTATCTTTCTATTAGTATATGGACAACAAAAAGCCATTCCCGCCTATGGCAACCGTACACTCAATATACCTTAACGTTCCACCCCTTTGGGACCCCATCAACACCCCTCACGATCTTTTCCACATCAAACCTCAAATCGCTCCCCTCAAATAATCCTGGAATTAAGGCCTCCAATTCATCTTTAGGAAATCCAGTATCACATCCCATATCACTGACCTCCTGCGCCAACGGCAGTGCCATATACTTCACCTCATTTCTGGCCAATATCGGCCCAAAACTGAGAACAGCTGTTTGAATAGCTCTCCTCTGCGGACTCGACAAGACTAAATCAATCTCATCATGGTATGGAAATGTACTTCGTAAAGTCGCGCATTGTGATTGGCCTTTTGATGTAAGAATCAGATCTCTGAATTGAAAATTGCGCTGAGGAGGGTCAATGTGACACAGAGGATTGACTAGGATGCATGTTACTGTGGCATTGTGTTCGCCTTCGGCATGCCGGACGAGGTAGAGTCTTGGAGGCATAGGGGCCGGTAGGTAGGGAGGGTTGTTGGTGGAACAGGAGTGCGAGGAGGGGGTTGAGTCATGTTTTATTATCCATTCCGCAGCGCCACTACGTGTGCCGCTAAGCTTGAAGCAGTAAACGCTACGTGTTTCGAGGGGTTTGCCTAATATCTAGCTGGGCTTGTACCACAATATTTGATATCTTCTATTTTACGTTACCAAGATATGAAATATCGGTAGTTAATGTGGAAGGCATAGTTAGCAGTTCAACATTTTCCTTGTCGTCACACCACAATTTTCTGCGACATTTGTTTATGACAATCATCTAGTGGCTGGATAACCTTCGTCCAGAGATCCTTTCTCCAACTCCCATCTGGATGCTCCTTAGCACGTAAACACCAATCTATAGCGTCGGCGAACTCAGGACCTGCCTCGTCGCTGGCCATCTTGCTCCATTGCATCGCCGCCGCATAATCCAAAATGGGCGCCGAGATAGCGTCGCCCGGACCAAGTAGTTTGCGGAACCGGTTGTTTTCAAGGGATGACCCAAAGCAGAGCTCGAGGAGCCGGATACCGAGGGACGAGATAGCTTCCGTGGGAGGTGTGGGTGCTTTTTGAGAGATCTCACGGCGGATGTATGGGTATTCGACAATGGCAGAAGATGGGTTTGTGGGGTCTTGAAGGAAGACGATGCTGTCATTCTTAAGAGGGGAGTTTAGCCAGGGCGTAGATCCGAGTTGGAGGAAAGAGGAGGCGAGGGTTAGGGCCAGGTAGTATCGTTTCCGGCGGGTCATGGAGTGGGCGTCTTGGAGGAGCTTTTCGAGGGTTACGGTTGTCATCTGGGTCACTGATGCGTGGGATCCGGGATATATGACGAAGTGGTGTTCCTCTTCGTCGAGAAAGCCAAAACAGCCAGGGCATGTTGTCGTAAGGGTACTGCACAAATCTTTGATTTGATTAAGTTTAGCCTGTGTGGTTATTGGAGCAGTGACCAATGTGGCATCCTTCCAGCGTACTCCATGAACCGGACTGGGAATCGTTTGCTGTATATTCACAGAAATGCCGACCGCAGACGCCGTGACGATATTGGGAATCATCTTAATCTTGGTCTCTCGCCACGCTGCTCGGGTTGGCGTGGATCCCAAGTCAAACACGACGTTGAATTCTACCTCATCGCATGTTCGATGTTGCAATTGTAAGTTCGCTACATGGCTGCCACAACCACATTGCCAAGCCTTTGTTAGGGCGTCGTGTAGTCTCTTCGCATGCCGCCAGAACTCGTTGATTTTGTGTTTCATTGCCGACGGAGCTTTTGCTGTTTCTCGACTGCGCCGGGCTGCCGCTATTTGATCGCTGCTCTCGAGCAGATTCCGCATCCTGTCGTTGGCGTCCTTGAACTGCAAGAACAGCCGCTCGCGAGAACTCTTTTTCAGACTGAATTTGATCCTCTTAGCCTGGAATTCAAAGTTGGAATAGCTCATTAAGTCATTTCTGGACGCATTTGTCTTGGAGAGCTTGCCAGTCTATAGCGTCGTGTATTAGTGCTAGGGCTAGTCTATGTATGCTGAAACGCCTTACCTTTGAAACGTTGGTTTGGAATTTTGGATTATTCACTCCCAACTCTCTCTTTAGGCTCTCCATTAGCTTATTGATGTCAATCATGACCCCAAGAAATGTGTCGTAAGCCTTGGGCAGCCGCTCCTGTAGCTTCTTCTCCAGCTCAGGATCCTCCCATGCCGTTCCAGCGGGATTCTTCATGAGCAGTTTCAGCTCATCGTCATCCACAACCAAGGGCAGCAGGAACCGCTCAATGTTCCCCTCAAAGAGAAGCTGGTGATATTTTAAATCCTGCTTGCACTTGGTGTACGCCCGCTCGATTCGCCACCAGTCCCCAACGACTTCCGCACCCTCGCGGTAGCTCTCGAGAGCATAGATGAGCAGAGGAAACGCGCCGAGGACAAGGCCGGCCACCTCGATTCCGCTCATCCTGAACACATCAGTTCGATGGGACGCGCCGCGCGAAGAGATGGAGAGGAGGAAGAGACCAAGGCTGAGAAACACTGTCCCTCTGTGGGGGGGTGGGGGCCAAAAGTGAGGGGTCACATGTTCAGCCTTCTCGCCGGTCCCCTAGCCTTGAAGCCATGCAAATTGCAGTAAACAGTATCCCTAGCTACCGAATGTGGTGGAGCAGACCCGATGACCACCGCTGTTGGGATTCCGGGATTGTGCCTTCTATTTTCTTGAAATGATGACGCAGCGTTCACTTGCCACATCCGCCATCGAGTGCGCGAGGCTGCTCATTGACCTCTGCGCGCAACTCAACACCAAGGAGTGCGGGACTCGCACCGCCTTGTCCCAGCCGGCTGTTGAGGACCAGAGTGCGCGCTACAAGATCTGGGCGGGCAACTTGGGTGCGTTTCAACGACTGCCAAGCACATCCTGTCTCGACTACCGCGTGAGGGAGTCCCCGAAGGTTGCGACGCAGATCCAGGAACTTCTCGAAGACCTGCGAGATGCGCTGCAGGATGTCTCCGCGATTGCTTCCGGAGAAAGACCGAACCGCGTAGCTGAATCAGATGGCGAAGACGATGAATTTGAGGATGAGGCTGGTATTGACAGCGACGACGACGGGAATGAAGACGAAGATAAGGAACAGGACATATCCGAACAAGATTCAGATGGGTCACAGGCGGGCTTTGATGAAGAAATTGAAATCGACATCGATGCAGACGGGAAACGCCACCGACTTTCCGAGGCAGAAGAACGGCTCGAGAGCGTAAAAGATACCATCACTAGTCTATTTCGTATGTCCATCATCATCCGGAAGGCCAGCCCGCGTGATCGGTTCGCGAGAGCTCTGGCGACTCGTCAGGAACCTTTCGATGATCGATTTGATATCGATCACGTGAGCCACAAGTTTCCCATCCTCAACGACAGGGAGTGGCTCAAGGAGCGGGTCGGGAAAGCCATTACACAGCGTAGACAATATCTTCGGTATGCTCGCGACCATAGGGACAAACTTGCGAAGGAGCCGCAGGATCTTTGGCAGCCAGAGGACGTGGGCCCAAAACTAAACCTTTTACCCGGCGCTGGATTGCCTGTACT
Organism: Amniculicola lignicola CBS 123094; assembly: GCA_010015725.1. Taxonomy (NCBI): domain Eukaryota; kingdom Fungi; phylum Ascomycota; class Dothideomycetes; order Pleosporales; family Amniculicolaceae; genus Amniculicola; species Amniculicola lignicola. The sequence continues at coordinate 563,535 of ML977571.1, forward strand.
GTCGCAGGCAGGCAAAACCTATCTCCCAAAACCCACCAGCACATTGGCGCCGACCGCAGCCTCCACTCTTCATCTTGACGGCGTGCTGGTCCAAGAAACGAATTTCCAGGATACCCAGTCACAAACATCATATGCCGTCTCTCTGGGTGAGGGCGACGACGAATCTTGCCTGCAGCTTCCCAGCCTGGCCGAGGTCTCCAAAGATGCAAACACATTTGAGTGTCCACTTTGCTGGACTATTCAAGACATTGGAAAAGAAAGCACCTGGCGTAAGCATGGCTTCGCAGATTTGAAGCCTTACATCTGCACGTTCGAAGACTGCGACGTTAAACTTTTCTCTGACCGGCGAGAATGGTTCGAGCACGAACTGCTGTATCACCGAGCTCAGTGGCACTGTGCCTTCTGCGGGAGAGACGATTTTCGGTCAATAAAGGCCTTCCAGGATCATGTTCACTCTCGCCATATGCAAAGCATGACGGATGTCCAGCTTGATGCACTTAGTGAAGCCAGTAGACGATTTGTCGATCGCGTTCCTGCTCTAGACTGTCCTTTCTGCCATGAGTGGGAAGCAAAACTCCGACAAGCAAATCCTGACATTCCAGCCAGTGAGGTCGTAGTTGTCACACCAATCCAGTTCCGACACCATGTTGGGGCTCACATGCAACAACTTGCACTGTTCTCAATCCCGAGAGGTTTCCTAGAAGACAATGCAGATGCCAAGTCTGTGGCTAGTCTGGGTAGCCCACGGTCGAATGGTGCAGGTCTTCGGAAGGCCGAAATGGCACTACAGTACGGTTCTCCTGAAGATATACAGAATGAAATACAAAACCTTCTTAAGCGGCCTCAAAATAATGCAGAAGTTCACTCATTACTCGGCAAATGCTATTACAAAATTGGGAACAGGGGCCTTGCTTTCACGCACGACAGGAGGGCAAGGGACCTTCGTGCATCACCCCAGCGCGAAGAAACCGAAACTGATCACAGTACTAAGGCTTCTGTGGACGATCGCATTAACTGGAGCACTGATGACAAGGAGGTGTCGGATTCATATGTTGAAAATGATGAAGAAATGATAATGGTTACTGATGCACCGAGTGTGTATCACTGGCTCATATCGTTGTTTCAAGATCTGTATGTCCTATATTGGTGTGCTCCTTCTGCTATTCAGTCTCTAACATAATATCAGGAACGACTCATTGCTTGTCGAGAAAGTCCCTAACACTGGCGCTCACGAAAGACTGGCTGCTGATATAGCCAGACTCGTTCATGTAAGGGCAACAGTCACCCAAAGTCAGCTAACAGAGCTATTCTTGTCCCATCACGCAAATTTCGACACCAAAAGCGATAAACAGACTGTCTCGGTAGTAGCTTTCATTTGGAAGCATCTGTGCGCCGACAATTCAGCCAGAGCTAAGTTCACCTGTGCTTGCTGTGAGGATGATGGTGTTTTCGTCTTCGATACCATGATGGCGTTGATGTAAGTGTCATTTTATAGCAGGCGACATTGAAGTACAGATATCTGGTCCTAGGGTTCAGCCCCTACCCTGAACTGCGCCTTTGAACGGATGAGCTTGGACGACATATGCAATTATATAGCTGGAATATTCCTAAAGGAAGCTGGCTCTTCGTTGTGCTCATTGCTAACATTTTTAGTGCCCACGAAACAGTACAGGGATATGCATGCGAATTCTGCTCTGAGGAATTCGATCACCCTAATTTCATGACGTCGGAGCCAACCACCTCTGTCACGCCGGGTGCTGCAAATGTTGGAGACAATCGAGTGCAGCCTGGTAACCAACAAGCCGCTACCCACAATGCGAGGGAGGATAATATAGATGAAACTTCTTCGCCACCTCCGGAAGATTTTCGCAAGGAATGTTGGTCTTGCTCCAAGGTCACGGAGCGATCTCATCAACTGATGAAGAATTGGAAAGATGATGGAGGAAATTGCCCTTTCTGCCGATCAATTTGTCAGGGCATGCATCAGGAAATGGAGCTCGTACCCAGACTCTGCAACGTTACCAATTTTAAAACCGCTTCAGAACTCAAGACTCACTTGTTGACGGACCACTTTGTAACAGAACAATGGTTGGATATATTAGAAGATGTTGCTGGACTTACGGAGGCAGAATATCAGCAACGGCTTCAAGAAAGGAGCAGCACCGCTACTGATTTATCTTCGACAACCAAAAGATGGACCTGCAAAAAGCTGGCTGAAAGGTGGGGCCAGCTTCTTCGGCCCTCCCGCCATACCGTCAATAATTTCCCTTCACATTATAATTGCCGGTACTGTGGGCAACACCTGGACTATTATGCCGATGCAATGGAGCATCTTACAATCGTTCACCACTATGAAAGTTGCAGTAATATCGAGTTCAAGGGGGTACGAGAGTTTGAAGAACATTTATCAAAGGAGCATGCTGCTGAACTTAAGAATCCGTGGATAGGTCCACTGGAGAAGTTTGCTTGCTCGGAGGAGAGGTATTTTAACGAACTTGTGAATTACGAAGATACGGCTCTTGAGCTACCCGCAGCTGAGAGAAGAAATGGCCCACATCCGGAAATAAGCGACGACAGTCCCAGAGTGACAGCAGAGCTTGCCCAGCACCACACTGGTCACAAAGAAGCAAGACAGGTACGACGGGAAATGGCAGGAGATGAGGAAAGTGGCTGGAGCTGTTGTAACTGCCAAGGCCCTCAGGGGCCCAACAGCTTGACTTACCATCAGGTCTGTAACCTTTGCGGTATACATGCCAGATGCAATAGATGTCCAGTTTATGATTTCACTGGCAAACCAATCGCATCTTGGTCTTGCCTCGATCTGCTCAAGCTTCTTATATTCGGGGTACATATCATAAGGAAGACAGGTAAAACTAAGTATGCTTGCCAATACTGCGGCTTAAGCATACCCTTTGAACTTGCATCTTACCATCTGAGTTTCTTCCATAAGGCTAGAGATGGATGCGATCACCGAGCGTATACGGACCCGGATGTATTCCGAGATCATCTGCTCGCAGAGCACGCAGCGGTTGCCGGATCCTGGCTGGAGTTTCTTGAACGGCTCGCAGTTAAGAGAAGCCTGGCATATGAACTCTTAGATAAAGAAAATATGGGTGCGGCAAGCCCGATCAATAACGGGAACGACGTTGTTCATACCGAGCCCACGAGCGAAGTTGTCGATACTGAATCAGCGAGAGAAGCTGAGAATGAGGTGGCATATCTTTGCCTTCACTGCGACCGAGGGCTGTTCGATGGCCCCTCCCTAGATGAGCATGTTGAACAAGTACATTCGATGGGCTACATCTGCTTAGAGAAAACCATTCCGAAGCCGGGTGACGAATCTATCTCTTGCGAGGATTGCCGCAAGCGAAAGGTGTACAAATCAGCCCGTGCGGCCGCATCCCATCAGTACCATGTCCATAATATTCCATGCCTGCAGGAGCGAGGCCGAATTGGGCTAGTAGATGCGTATATCATACCCGACTTCGAGAAGTGGATCATGCCAGTGCAACTTCCAGTTACAAGCAAGACACAAGATGTTCGTACCACGGGGGAGGAAGCGGAAGACAAAAGAGCCCCTGAAACTGAGTCATTGACTGAGCAAGTTGAAAAAGGCCAAAGCGATGGCCAACGGAATAACGAAGTTGTCAACATCGATCACCAAGAATCTATCGATTCGCGAGGCCAGCGCCTTCTCACCTTCTTTAGAAAACATGGACACGCGGTAGAGTTTTCTAGCAAAGATCGCCTGAGTTTCCTAGAAAGTGTAGACCTGGGGCTTTTGTATATTGAAAGGCCTTTTGAAAGACATGACATTCTTGTGGAATCATTCAGTTTGGGGGCGGAGCATGCGATCTACAAGATACGACAGCTTGTGCTTGCTTGCGACGAAGAACGCGATTATGAAAACCCCCGAAGCCGAATAGATTGGAGGTTCTGTCTCACATGCAAATGGAAATGGGAGAGTTACCTTGAGCTTCCATTCTGTCCAAGGTGTGGAAGGCTTTCTATTCGAGCTGTAAGTGCAATATGCTTTTCCTGTCCACCCTTCCTGGTAGTTACAACTTTGCTGATTATAACAGGCCTTCCCGGATGACATCGATCCAGTTGATCATTCTGTGAAGTTCTTTGATCTGTTCAAACCAGCGACTGGGGCTGTCGGTGCGCAAGAAGACGAGGTAAATTTTGGCATCTCTGCCACGGTCCAGGATAGGTATGGCATGTCCTACACAACTACATTCTTACAACAATTATCCGGTGATATGAAGGAAGAGTTTGCTCAGCACTACAGAAATGGACCTCAATTTGGCCTGGGATGGCCTGTTCCCCCTGAAACACGCTGTTCCTTTGCTTGGAAACTATTCGACATTTTAAAACGTTTAGATCCCAACCATTCGAATGTTTTTGCTGTCCGTAATGCAATCAGCATCGAACTCCGGGCAATGCTGTATTCAGTGAATGGCGAAGAATACCGTCGATATATTGGCAGAGAGTGTGCTGATATGGAAAAAGAGATTGAACAAGGTTTTTTGGGTAAAGAAGACCGAGACATTGAGAATGTGCATGACGTCCAGGACATCCCCGGATTGGAAAGTGGAGGAGCTGTGTACCAGAGCATTGAAGACGCAGGTTCTCAACTTATGACAATTTCGAGGACCATTCATGCAGACGATCGTCTGAGGCAAGCAAGTAATGTACTCCGAAAGGTACCAAAAGTGCAAAGACCTCAATTATTCACCGACCTCATAGACGGAGGACAGTTGAATAGTGTGGCGGCTGAAAACAGAGACTTTAACTTGGCTGCTCTATACATTGCCTGTGGGGCGGAGATTGATAGGTTGTTAACTCTCTTTGAAGCATGTCAGCCTGGCAAGATCAACCGAAAGACATTTATCGACAATATTGTGGCGGAAGGTTTACTCTCCCCGAGCTGGTGGAGAGAGTCACTAAGGATGCGGTTGCGAGAGTGGGCACTTGCTACGAAGGACACGGAGATCCCTCTTTCAAACGCCGCATTATCGGCAATCAAGTTGTTTTCGCCCGAAAACAAAGATACCAACACTCCAGTGACAAACATCAAACCTGACGAGTTCATCTTCAAGATTTCCGAAGCTTTTACTAATCAACAGTATTCAGAAGTGAAAGCACTGTTGGGGGGCTTTGAAGACAAAAACGCCTCCGCCGCGTTCCTCAACAACGTCCCATTTGTTTGGGGAAAGTTTACCCTTCCAATGATTCTCATCGCAGAGAATGGCTGCATTCCGTTGGCAGAGATATTGGTCAGGTATGGAGCAAATGTCGACATCCAATCTGGACTGGGAGAAACGCCGTTGAGCATTGCTATCGGCAAAAATCAAGAGATATTCGTGTATTGGCTCCTGAGACACGGTGCCCAGATTGCCGATGAGAAGACGGAGTTGAAGTTACGCCACTACAAGGAATTGATGGCTATAGATCAGCAGGGGTACAACTGGTGGGAGCTCATGGGAGACATGGAGCATGAGCCTGATAACTTGACAGTTGTCCGTTCGTTACTGCACAGCGCCAAGCCCTTCTCTGCTTTCCGTGCGGACGTCGTTCATCCCGTCTCCTACCAGCGGGCCATCGATGTTACTGCTGAGCATGGCAACGTTGCGATGGCCCAACTATTGGTAGAACATGGAGCTGATCTCCACTATCACCCCTTCAACAAAGATGAGCCGGATAATACTCCTTTGTGGCGCGCTCTTGCATTTCAGCAGCTCGATTTTATTGAGTATCTCTTCGAGAACGGATTCGGGTGGCATGATATTTCCGAGCGGAGAGATGAACTGGAATCCGTAATCGGTCTTATCGACGCACAGCGGCATGTGGTAGGTCTTCCTAGGTTGAGCGACAGACTTGGACAGAGGCCTGAGGAGGGAACCACAATCTATCCAGTGGGAGACGTTGATGGTTTCCATTTCAACTCGGAAATCATCTTGAAGCCTTCTAAGGCACGCCCAGCTCTGCCTTCGTACGAACCAATAGGATCTTCACCAGATCACGAACAGCTTTCATCTCAGGGGAAACCATCGTTGGTAAGCCCTGCGGCCACAACTTCGATTTCACGTAAACAGCCACCCCTGCACCCACAACTAGCGCCACTGGGAGCAATCAAGTACACCGATATTAAACCTTTGAGGGGGATGCTGAGTCCAGAAGAGGTAGACGAAGAGGTATCATCCTGGGATAGAGAAGTGACAATGAAGGGCACCATTGATGCGTACCAGGCTGGAATTACCAGAACGGCGGAAACGCCAATCTCCCAGTTCAAGGGTAACCTAACGCAGGAGCTTGAACAGGCTCTCAGGTCATCTACACAAGCACTCCAGCGGAATTTATGGGAAGGCGAGAAGGCCCGAGAGCAAATTCATCTCTTGGCGGATGAGGCGCGCAAGCAAGTCATTAACTCCTCTTCCCCGCATACACCAATGCCAGGAGAATCAGGCGATATCAATCACGCAGGTGGGGAAGTTGGTGAGGAGGAGAATAGGCCTAGTCCTAGTGGAGAGAAGCTCTTCGAGGGGGTTAAAGAAGCAAAGGATGACTGATGGTTTGGACAATAGATGGGTCACGATAAGTGGTGGCGAAAGAAGTGAGAGAGAGGGTGTAGTGTCGAACCCACCTTGGTTGCTTAAAGAACTGGGCGTTGTTTGGTCTGATATGATTTGAGGTCCAAGGTATTAAGTACAATGTGGCAGTAATGAGAGAAAAATGTCGAATTCTTTGGCGTAGAAAAGTGAACGCTCTCCTTCTAGCCTAAGTGTAGACGCCTTTGAATCAACATCTATACCTATTTACACAGCTCTGGTACAGTAGTGAACGGCTGTACCTGCGTTCGACAAGGGGATGCAAATTTGATCTCGGATGCATACATCCGAAGACTAACGGAAAGTTAACAGCCGAACAAAAGGCTTGGATTCCGCTAAAGAGCGCCGATAGGAATATTCTCGTTGATAAGGACTTGGCCCACCAGTTTTCAAGTTGTCAACGTCAGATAGGAGTCGGAACGATGGCTTGGAGTACCGGAATACGTCGCAATGACCGATGGAGTATTAGGAGACGCGAGCCGCACACAGGTCATCATCCAGCCACATATATTGCGCATCACAACGGCATTTGGACTGCAGCCATATTCAAGATCATCCCGTTTTGAGAACGGGTTAAATCCCCTTTGCAGAGATGAAAGGGTATGAGAGCGCGGCCTCGAAGCTCTTCACGCCGATCAAGATCAATAATGGCGCCATCGAACTGTCCCATCGTATCATCCTCGCACCTATGACAAGGAATCGCGGCATCCCGCTTGAACCAGACACACCAGAAAAGCGCAATCGGATATGGATCGTAGACGAGCTCGTTGCAGAATACTATGCGCAAAGAACCACAGCAGGTGGCCTTCTGATATCGGAAGGCATCCCACCGAATCTCGAGGTTAGTCGTCCCCTCCACGATAGTAGATGCGGGAGCGAGACGGCTGATGAGATAGGGTAACGGCTCGCCGGGGGTTGCCGGCCTATTTCATCCAGCCCATGTCTCTGGCTGGCACAAAGTGACCTCCGCTGTCCACACGAAGGGTGGCTATATTTTCGCACAATTATGGCATGCGGGGCGCACCGCCATCAAACCCTGGACGGGAACACCCTCTGTCTCCTCATCTGCAACACCATGGGATAATCCAGACGAGTTCATGCGTCGAATACCACCTGGCTATGACTCACCGGTCAAATATGCGGATTTCCCTCCCATCGAACTGACGAAAGACCAGATCAAGCGTACTGTCGCTGACTACTGTTCTGCTGCAAAAATGGCGATGGAGGCGGGATTCGACGGCATCGAAGTCCACGCCGGGAACGGGTATTTGCCAGAGCAGTTCTTATCGTCAAATATCAACAAAAGGACTGATGAATATGGAGGAACACCGCAAAACAGATGTCGATTTGTCGTTGAGTTGATGGAGGAACTAGCGAATGCAGTTGGCGGAGATAAATGCGCAATTCGACTGAGTCCGTTTGGACTATTCAATCAGACGAGGGGAGAACAGCGGGTAGAAACTTGGTCATTTCTGTGTGAACAGATCAAGGAGAAGATCCCTGATATGTCGTATATTTCACTCATTGAGCCCGTAAGTATTATGTTACTTGTTCACCACTCTCGTTCCACGCTATGAAGTTGACATGGACTTCTACTCCAGCGATACGAACAAATCCATTCTACAGCCGAGAAGGACGCTTTCCTCGCAACCTGGGGTCTAGATCCCTCAACTATCAACCTCAAGTTCCTGCGGAAGATCATGGGCCCCACACCCTTCTTCTCTGCCGGCGGCTGGAATGACACGAATGCACTTGATGCACTTGATGAAAACGAGTACGACGCCTTAGTCATAGGTCGGTACTTCATCTCCAATCCCGATCTGGTACAGAGATTAAAAGAAAGGAAACCTTTGACTAAGTATGATCGAGCGACATTTTATGGACCGTTTCAGGATCGAGAGCGAGGATTTACCGACTATCCGACTTGGGAGGTTTAGGAGAGAAGGGCAAACACTGGAGCGAGGCAGGACGAGCGGTTGGAGATCTTGGAATGGGTAGAAATTGCAAGTGTAGTTGGAAGGAAGGTGGATGGCGATGTTCATGGGATGGAGGTTGAAGTGGCCGGCGAAGCACGAATAATGCCTCGTGATTGGTGCATTCAGACTCTCAAACTAGGCCAAAGTCAATTGGACATCTGAACCGCCGGCTGCATACGTCAATATCTTGGTTACTTTTGGAGACTGGAGTAGCGCAATCTTTAAGCGCCACGGCGATCTGGGCCCTACGGGGAACGGCACGGAGCGGCCGCGGGCCAAACCGTCCGTGGCTCCGAGGCTTTTCCTCAGCTCACCAAAGACCTTACATAGCTGCAATGAGATTATCCCAGCCTAGTGCTGCCGGAATAGGAAGCCTACCCTTGACAAACACATGCAGAGCACCGAATCGATCACGGATTCAAAACCTTCCCCACACACCTTTCAGCTAGCTAGTCTCGAACGACGTGACCATCTCGTCTTTTTCTGCTTCTTGCAAACAGTTTAGCTTCTACCGAACCTTCCCATGAGTATATAGTGAATAGTGGCTTGCGTAGAAGATGTCAAGCTTAACCGATTGGGCACGTCAGCGATAAAGATACTGGGCACATTTTGTTGCTGCTGGAATCAGCGCTGCATATAAAGGGAGGCCTTTTTATCTTTTCATCGGTCAACCATTCCCCCTGGTCGATTATCAACACATCAACTACTTTGTCTTGAAACCTGCTGCCATGTCATCAGTATCCTTGAAGAGAATTTATCTAACCCACGCTCAACGCATCCGCCAGGCATACAGCAAAGAAAATCCGGCATGGAATCCTGATAGACTTACCATTTGGGACTTGAAGGATCCCACTGTTGCTTTGACGGCTTGCAAACTCGGCGATACTTCGAAACTTGGCCTCGACGTTGAATTTGACGGCCCGAACCCAGAGTCCGTAAAGATAGGATACAGGTTGCCAGGCAGTACAACTTGGACGGAGGCAACATATGATGTTCCTACGGACAAAGCCGGTATTATGGTCAACTTCGCGCCATGGGAGTCGACATCGCAAGTACCTTATGTTTTGAAAGGTGACGTTGAATGGCAACTCACAGCATCGGGAACGGATGGGGCGACGTGGACGCCTTCACCGACTCCACTGGATCTTTATGTAATCACCGATGACCTCCCTAGCGTCTACCTGAACTACGCTATCAACATTGAACTACTACAAGCCATGGTTCAACCTTCAGGCCAGCTGTCGAGTCGTAATGAGTGGATCGACCATGTTGTGAAGGTTTGCTTTAACTCCCGCACCGATCCTTCCCTTGACGCAGCGGCGAAGCGACATGCTGTTCACAATTACCGCTACAACATCATGGATGGCGGATACCGCTTTGCTAATGGAGCTACGTTCGACCTCGACGCGTGGGCCTGGAATAAGGATCGCGCGATTGACCAGAACCACGTAAGTCTCAAAAGCTGCATATGTAATGCCAATGAACTGACGCATTCAGCTCGTCATCAACTGCTACGACCAGGCCAGCCTGGTTTATCTTGCACTTTCTCTCGGCATACCGGCCCACTATAAGACAGCCGATGGCCAAAGCATTGCCGACACCACTGGAGGTCACAAGCACGAAGAATATGTTCAAAACATTGGTCTCCTCTGGAAAGAACCGTTCGGCTACATCAAGCCGACAGACCTTGTGGGATGGGGTGTCACCGACAGTCCGTTCTTTAAAGAAGGGTACCCGGAGACGATGGACATGAAGTCAGACATAAAGCAGGTTAATCAGGAACCGGTCTATCGTTCCGGTTTCAAGAACCACAAATGGGTGTATGTGCGTAACGACCCCGTGGTCAATGGGCCTACAGACGTCGACGTGCTTAATAGCGTCGAGAATCTGCGAACCGTAGATGCCTGCGCGGGGCCCAAGCTCCTCCAGCCGCTACAGACGTATATCAGCACGGGGATTGATCAACATGCGAACATGTCCTACCCGAATGAGAAGTACTCCAAGAAGAAGATATACCAAGAAGAGGGTTCCAGCCCCCATCCATATCAAATAGGCTCCGAATACTACAACGACGCGATTTTCAGTAGCATAGACAACAAAGATGTCAAACTAGGGTTCGACGATGAATCCTTCACCACTCTGCTCAATCAGTTCGACTTTGCCTCCACTATCCTGTCAACTGATGTCCGACCTGTCATTACCACGAAGCATTCTGATAAGCCTCTCTTTACCCAAGCCGACTGGTCAAAACACGGACTCGCATCTGTTTGGGGCCGGTTCCAGGCTGTGAAAGGGACAAATGATGCCGCTCCAATCCAAGTCACAATTGATAGTCTTTTCGACGCCATCAAGAACATAGTTTGTTCGACCGCTAATGTCGATGAGACACAACTCGATGTATATACCCACCCACTTGAAGTTGGTGGACATCCCGGCAGAGGAGGCACGCGAGCTGCCATGGATATTTGGGTCACGAAGGAGGTCGCAACATCACCATTTGTCACTGTGCAGATTGACGTTGAACAAGACTTGGAAACTGCGTTGTATGCACTTCTGAAAGCTCTTCCTTCAGATGGCGACCGCGACCTCTGGCCCGTGGAAGATTCTGAAGTCAACACTGCCGATGGCAGGCCAAGAAAATGTGGGAATGTCCACCTGGCCCGCAGACCCAAAGACAAGAACCTTTATGGTCTTTCCTGGTTTGCTTACGGCAATGTCGCTGTCCAGGTCAGCAATGTCGAAGGTCAGGCAAACACGGATCTCATGGTCGAAGCAATGAGAGGAGTGTTTCATGACGCTGCGACAACGTTGGACCGTGAGCTCAAGACTCTGGCCACCAAACCTGTTGTGCACTGGCCAACTCAGCCACTCGCCTATTCCGAGAACTTCTCGTTCACAATAACTGCATCTGGAGTGACGGAGATTGATGTGGCATTTGAAAAAAAGGTAAGATCAACTGAAAACAATAATGAGAAGGCGAATATGGTTCAAAAGCTAACATCGCACTTTGCAGAACATCGTTGTTGTTCAGGATCCAGTTTTGATGTCTAGTGGCGTATGGAGAGTTGACGCAGTTGTGGTAGACAAGGAAAATACTGAAGATACGCTGCATGTCGTCTTTGCCGAAAGTACCACCTATGCCTTTTCGTCTCTTACTCCCCAGGTTGTGGCTTTTAACACGAACTAAGCCGATATATGTCACATTGCAAGACTGATGTTTCTTGAAGCAACACGATGCAATCAGCACCATCCAGCTCGATAATCTTGAATATAATTTCATCAAGCTCTTACACACGTGTGGCTCACCAGTGAAGTCATCTCTCGCGTAGCAACAATGTAGCCGTATGATTCAATGTCTGATCATGAGATGGTCTATACGGGCCGGAAATATATCATAAGTTTGTGTTGAATAGTATGCGGGCTGTCTCGGGACAGGTCCATTCGACAGGTCCACTCGGGATCTACAGGTCGGAGATTGCTAGTGAGCTCAGTCTCCCGTTGTAGGCATTCCACTAGTAAATTGAGACCTGGGTAACTGGCCGATCCCCCATATAGATCTACTGCCCCCTACCGTGAATCATCCTAATTGGGAAAATATAAAGCTTTTAGCGTAGAGGCACTAGAGAGAGCTCTTAGCATACAAATTAATAGTAAGCTATATTATAGTATAGGAGTATTGGAGTATTGGAGTATAGAGTATAGAGTATAGAGTATAAGAGTATAGGTATTGGGTGTAGTATAGAGTATAGGGGTAAGGGGTTACATAGGGGGGCTTAATAGGGTAGTAGCCCATGTAGGCACTCAGGTTAGTGACCTATCTTAGGGTAGTACTAAATCCTTTTTATACAGAATTAACTAAGCTCTCTTATCTTATTACCCTTATCCTCCTTATACTTATTATATCTATTATATATATACAACTTTTATTATAATAGCTTACTAAAGTAGCTTCCTCTAAACTTATAGGTTATCCTTAGAGGACCCTATCTCCCTTAATACACCCCCTTAACTACTAGGTGTACTATTTAATAATATTAACCTCCTATACCTGCAGCTCCCCCTCCTATAAGAGTCCCTACCCCCTAGATTCAATTTTGATTTACTATTGGATAGTGAATTAATTAATAAGGTAGATCTTCTGCCTTAGCACTAGCCTCTAAAGCCCCTAAATACACACCTGTGACCTATATAGGAGCCTTATCTATTCCTCTATAAGGATCTATATAAGATTGTTTAATTAGCTATTAATAAGATCCTGCTATCCTATCTAGTCCCTCTATATAATAATAAGTGCTTTAAGAGCTTTGCATTAGCAATAGAGTATTATTAAGACTATGCGTTTTTTAAGGGCTTTACTATAGTCTATTCTTCTAGGTCTATACTTATTAATACTAATTAACCTCTTAGTATTATTTCTTATAAGCTCTATTAAGAAGAAGCTTATAATATATATAATCTTAATGCCTATTAGGGGGAGGAGAGTAATTAATAGAGGGAGAATATAGTAGTATACTTATATAGGTATAGCTGGAGCATTCAGGTGTTGTATAAGCTCCTTACCTAGTAATATACTAAGAAGGCCTAGTACTCTACTATTACATAGGCCCTCTATATACCTAGGAGGGATATAGCTCTTAATAAGTACCCTATAGTAGTAAATCCTCTATCTTTTATTACCTATTAATAATGAATACCTGCCTAGCATAAAGCAAGTGCTTAAGCACTTAAACTACGTACTACTAGGGAGACCTACGCTACTACACATTACCAGCTAGGGAAGAAGGACCTCTAGATTGGGCAGAAATACTACTATAACCTCTTATAGGGCAGAATGTTTACTAGGGAGGATACCTAGGAGTATATACTCTAAGCTTTAGAGTATACTCTTTATATATATAGCTATATATACTAATCTCAGTACACGTATATTATTAACTTAGGGGGGAGGCCTACTTATTAAAACCCCTAGTAAATAGTCTTCTAGCTCCCTTAGTAGTAAGTCTTTATATAATGCTTTATAGAAGACTTTAGGGTATAAATAGATACTATCTTTAATATAAACTGTAATTAATTACTCCTAGGGATAGTAATAGGAACTGCTAATATAGGTAAATCCTTCCCTACTATCTTCTCTCTATAGAAAACTAAGAGTAAGGAGAACTAGAGGTTTCTTTATAAGATTATAGAGGAGGAATAGCTCTATTTTATACCTAGGGTAATCCTTAGGGACTTTAGTAAAGGCCTAGAGGCTGTAGTAACTTATAGGGCAAGGTCACCTATATAGTTCTGCTAGTGGTATGCCGTTCAAGCTATAAAGAAGAGAATTAATCTAGGAGTAAAAAGTAATAGGTATAGTGCTATAGACTACAATATCTTTACATTAATATAGTAGCTATATATATAGGTAAATACAGAGAAGCTACTTACTGAAATATATACTAATATACTTAATCTCCTCTATGCTGTTGATAAAACCTAGTTCTAGAACATATATATTAAACAGGAGAGCTAGCTTATTACTCTATATATTCAACACCTACTAAATCTAGGTACTACTACCTCTTAATAGGGGGAGAGCCTTAATAGGGGACTGAAAAGGCAATTTACTAGCCCTTAAAAGAGCCTGGATAACGCTGTAGTTAGGCTCTAGTAATAGACTAATTACCTTCTTACTAAGCTTATAGAGCTAGAGTCTAAATTATAACATAGGCTACTATAAACAATTACTATTGATTTTAGTACTTAATTCTTCTCTAAGCTTGCCCTTATAGTAACTTATAAGGCTCTTACACATATTTACTAGAGCTTAATTAAGAGCTTTAGGCTCCCTTAAGAAGAACTACTTTTGTAGGTAGAAAAAGATATAGTAAATATAGATTACTTATATTTGAACCTATATTAATATAGGTTACTATACCTATATATACTAGCTGTATATATTACTTAGTAGCAGCTAATTCCCCTATCCTTCCTCTATCTACAGTAGATAATCTCCTCCTATATAGAAACAAAGGGGAAGTAGAGGCCTACATATATTCACAAGTTAATTAATCCTCCCCTATTAGTTTTAGCCCCCTAGGGGATTATTTAAATCCAGCTTATAGTACTAGAGATAATCAACTTTACCTCTACTCTAGATACACTAATGCTGGTAGATCTAGTAGCTAAGATAGAGGAATTTTTTAGAGCTTAATAGCAGAGGGTTATAAACCAATAATAACTGTATTAACTGCCTTCTTCTATACCTTTTAAAGTACCTAAACCTATTTAGTATTAGCTACTAAGCTATAAGAAGAAGGGGAAGGTAAATCTATACAGGTTTACCTCTATAGAGCTTACCTAATAGGCAGCTAATAAGTACCTTAAGGAGCTAGTAAAGGGAGCTTCTGCTAATTATATACATAAAAAGTCCCTATCTATAGAGGAAGGGGATAGTATAGAGTCCTTAGAGTCCTTAGGGGGCAACGATGACCTTAAGGACCTCCCACCTAAAGAAGACCTAGTAAGTAATAATAATATAGTTCCCCCCCCCCCACCTTTACCCCTACCCTTACCCCTGCCTACTAATAACTTAGTAGATAAGCTTAGTAAGCTCCCTACTGTTAACCTCCCTACTAGCTAACCTATACCTACCCCTACTGCTACAGCTACTTATTTATACTACTAAGACCCTAATTAATATAAAATATATACATAAATTATAGCTGGTAATTTTAAGTTTATAGATGAGGAGGATAGGGAGATTAAGGAGGTGTAGGGACGTAGCTTTGGGAAGCACTAGAATAAGCTATTAGATAAGGGCAAGGGCAAGGGCAAGGGGAAGGGTAGGGGGAAGGGGGGGGGGAAGGCCTTACGTAGTTGCAAAGTTGATGGGTAGGTGTATAAGAGCTACAACTTATAGAGTACTTAATTATAGCTTACTATTGATTTGCGTGCCAAGAGCTCTCTCCAGTACCTCTACGCTAAAAGCTTTATATTTTCCCAATTAGGATGATTTACGGCAGGGGGCAGTAGATCTATATAGGGGATTGGCTGGTTGCCCAAGTCTCAATTTACTAGTGGAACGCCTACAACGGGAGACCGAGCTCACCAGCAATCTCTGACCTGTAGATCCCGAGTGGACCTGTCGAATGGACCTGTCCCGAGACAGCCCGAATGGTATGTAGCAAGTACTATCTCCAGAATCACAAAAGGAATGATTGCGATGACGATGTGCGGTATGATACACTCCCATTGAATCACCTCAGCCACGCTACTCATCTCCTGCCACCTTTGTATCCACTTATTCGACCAAACCTTAACTCATCTCATATCGGACACATCTTCCCTCGCAGAGTCTCAACTCTGTCCAGGCTCCTCTTCATATTTCCAAGGTTTGCGAGATCATTCGGGTTCATTTGCCGTCTAGCATCAGCTGCCTGCTTGAAACCACCACTGCCGAGCCCTGCGCCAGCCAAATACAAAAAAACGGTCATGAAAGCGTTCTTCGGATTTTCAACGATGTCATAAACAGTTAGTGCGGCATCTCCAGTCGCGCCGACAAGGCGGATAATGGAACGGGCGGCTGTCAAACCTGCGGCGCCGGCAGCCTCTCCAACGAAAGGTATGAAGAAGAGAAGACTCGTGATGAAGTTCATGATGAGTTCTTCACGCTCTTTCTTTTTGATATCGTTGGCCAACTCCACGATATTCTCCATGGCTGCCACTGCCTCAACAGTCGAGTAAGCGGGAAGGGAAGTGGAGTCGACGAGGTCGGAAAACGCTAGTTGGCTGTCGAGTTCACTCGCTATTGCCATAATTCTGAAACGCTCGAGCATGTCGGTGGCCTTCAGGTAGGAGTCGCCCACGATATCCTTAGGGTTGTAGATTTCGATCTTGTCGTCCGCTTTGGAGAGTGGGTAGTTACGGAAGTAGCTGTTCCTCTGCTCCATGCATTCCAGGACTTTGTCCTCCGAAAATTGACAGCCATTGGCGATCTTCATCAACCGTTTCCCATACTCAATCCATGACTCTTCAATGCCCCATGTATCATATATGTCATTGTAGAAGGCGGACGAGTCGGTCAGTGAATAAGTGGCGTTCGGGACATCTATGTTACTTATAGTCTTGACCTGGAACTCCATCTTTGGGCACTTATCCATGGAAACCTCCTTGTCGCCGTTCGTGCAATCCTTGCCAGAAATGCAGTTTTCGAGACACGTCGGGTATGTGCAGTCTTTGCAGCAAACCGCATTGGCCCTGTACTCTGTGCACTTGAAGTACTTGTCTACCTTGTCGGATGCCATGAAGTTGTTGATCTGATCTGGTATCTGTGCTTTGACGTAGTTTGCATAAATCTGGAACTTCTTGTCGTAACCTTTGTCCACCACCTCTTTGAACTTCTTCAATGCTCCATCCAAGACGGCAATCTGGACATCTACAATGAATTGGTCGATGCAATCTCTAGGGATGGAATCTTTGCGACTTTCGAGCTGCTCAAGCGTAGAGAATGTTCCTGTGCAGGGAGCAAAGTAATACTCGTCTATGTCTTCGTCAGTTTCGTCACTGCCATCGCTACCACTGTATGTAGTCAGAATACTGGATGTAAGCTCGGAACGAACAACGTTGAGACTTACTCCCAGAACTTCTGTAAGTCGACAGCCCAGTCCGTTGTACCCGCGAAATTGTACCCATCATAGAACCTTGAACGGGACACCTTCATTTCGTCATCCATGTAGGAAACCCATTCCGTGTTGTTGAAGACCAGAATATTGGAGCCTGCAGAGGTGTACTTTTGATTAACTTTGCCCGTGTCGATAATCTCCTTGATCTCAGCATTGGAGATATATCCACCCGTAGCGGTGCATCTTCCCTTGTAGGCATTCGATACACGAGCTGAACCTGTGAACTTGCAGCCTTCTCCATAGCACCCCGCTTGCTCCATCTTGAATGACCGGCCATAGCTGGCGACACCCACAACAACTTTGCTTGAGTCTACGCCAGCCTTGGTAATCATAGAAAGCGCATCCTTGGTTTCAGTGTCATTGACATGTGAGCGAAGACAATTGCCAGACTCGCAGCCAGGGGAGGTCCACTTATTCCCATAGTCCCACTGTCCATGCAAATCATAGGTCATGTAAATAATGTAGTCGAGATCTTTGGCCATATTCTTTATCGGGAACGACCTGAGGTACCAATAGGATGCCGGTGCGGCGAAAGAAACCGAAAAGGAGTCTCCAACGGAGGCTTTGATACTGGCGAGAAGTCGGTAGTAGTAGAGGCCATTCGCTGGATCGTCGCTTGGAATGCCGGGAATATCGGGAGCCTGGAAGTCGCATCGTTAGTTTTTCCTTTGCCAATAGAGCAAACTGGCAAAAGAAAAAGAAAAACTCACTCCGGGGTACTCCCAATCCAGATCGATTCCATCGAGATTATGCTTGATCACAAAGTCGATCAAGTTCTTCTTAAATGTTTCACGGTTAGCGGGCAGAACTGCCTCGCGGAGGACATTATATGTGCCGGGCTCAGTGCTGAAGGCCCAACCGCCAAACGAGATAATCCTCTTGACATTGGTCAACCCTTTGAAAGTTTCAAACTCTCTCAGGGTAGTCTCGTCAGTAATCTCTGGCATGAATGTACCTCGGGTAATATTGGCGAAGGCAAAATGGATGTGCGTGTAGTCGCTCGGGATCGAGTCAACATACATATTCAAGCATTTGCGATTAAAGTTCCATGACTCGTAGTAGGCAACCTTCATCTTCTTCCTTGGAACCGAGCCTTTAATGATGTCGCGGCCGCAGTTGCTTACACCTGGTATTTCCTATCAGTAAACATTATCCATCCTAAAACCGCAAGTGACCAAAGAATGAACGTAATGGAATGCTCAGCACCTACATCCATTCTTGCCAGGAGCAGATGTGCCTGGAGCGCCTGTCTCCGATTTGCTGACAACGCAAAAGTCGTCGGTCAAACCACATTGTCCCCAAATGTTACAGCAAACATTTAGTGGACAAGGATTCAGCATGCTTATGTTTGTGCCTGTCGGCGGTTGTACTGTGCCAGGCATCTGTAGTTTTGGATTAGATGGGAATGCGTTCCTGGTTTTCAGAAGGGCGTTCTTACCATGGGTCCACAGACGGCATTCTGTCAGTCATCTTGTTAGCCAAGCGAGTTTCAATTATGAAGACAATTGAAATATTCAGATCTTGACATACCGGAACAATGGCGGGCATTGGCGGAGTGCCTTTGCTCACGCACATGAGAAAGTCGGGATAAAAGACCTCTGGTTTGCAGCCATTCCAACCCCAAGTATTTTTGTTGAAGTCGGTGAGATCAGCCACGGCGAGATCTCGAGCGCTGGCAATCTTAGAGCAACTGTCATCCTTTTTAGTAAGATATGTCGCGCAATTGCCGTTGGCATCTGGCTTGGGTTTTAGGTCAGGAAGTTTGCCGCTGGTGCAGCAGACATGCTGGCCCTCCATTAGGGTAGAGCACAGATTGCTCTTGGTGTTGGCCTTCATGAAGTCACTCGCGCTGATGCCACACTTGGATGCCAGTGTGCTGCAGCTATCGCCCGAGACTACGTTTCTGGTCTTGCATGTTCCGTCCGAGTTTCCGCCGGGTAGAGTGTTGGGTAGTGTCCCACTGCTGCAGCATACCACTTCGTCTTTGACCAAGGTCGTGCAAAGGTTTGCGCGGTTGTACTTCTCCAAATTACTCTGGCTGATAGCGCATCGGGCGGCAACGGCAAAGCAACCATCACCAGACGCAACCTTCGTTGTCTTGCAGTCTGCTCTAATGCTAAGACGCGATATAGGTCCGAGAGCAGCGGGTGGTATGTCCCGACGTTGAGATGTTGAGTTGGTAACATTGCTGTTCAGGTTGGCCTTAACTAGAAAAGGAGCGCGGAGAGCGACTTGCGTCCAGCTTTCACCAGCATTCTTTTGTGAGACACAGTCTCCATCAGCCCACGTCTTCACCGACTTTTGAATGAATGGCAAATTCTTTGAACTAGTAGCGACGATCCCAATGCTGTAATCTGCACCAAGACCATTCGTTCCACATAGCTGGATGACTGTAGTCCTAGCAAGAGCCTTAGCTTGCACGTACTCAAGGAGCTTCTCTAGAATCTCGGAGGTGAGACCGTGCTGGTGGACTTCCACACCAGCATAGAGACCGATGGCTGAAGATTGAGAGTATGCAAATTCGATGGCGCTACTATTGCATAGAGGTTTTTGAAGGGCGAGATGGTTCGTAACCTGGTGAATGGCAGACAGCAGATGGTTGACTGAAAATCCATCGTTGCCTGCCGTTGGGTGATGCAGATTTACTTCGGCGTCTTCCAGTACTCGGTTGGCTGTGGAGCAGAGAGACGCTTTCTCTTCGTCGGGGACGAATAACTAGATTTTAAGTGTTGATAAGCCCATGCTTCATGCATATAGTGACACAAAAAGTCAATGTCAGCTGAGTTCACTTACAGGTTTAATCATAGACTCGTAGTCAGCAGTACATGCTCGAAGAATTGTTTCTTTGGTGGTTGCCGCCTTAGCATTCTGGACGACCATATCGACGAGCATTGTCTCATTACATGACAAAAGTTTTGTGACATCTGAGTACAAAAACCATTCTGCTCTTGACGTCACGTCTCCTGTATCACTGCAAGGCACAGGGCATGGATCGAGATCGTACTTGGGTACCCGTTTTGCTACCGCAAGCCATTCGTCAAGGTCATCCGCTCTAAATCCGATCGTTAGTCACTGCCGCTACATAAGAAATCTAACAGGTCTAGAGTCAGAGCAAGATTATAGGGAACTGCTTACAGAACATCCGTAGCAAGGAAGGCGTAAGGAAGGAGCTGGTAGAGCCTCATGATGTTGAATCGCTGGCGAAAAGAGTGTTGCCAACAATGACAAAACTGTGAACAATGTACCGACTTTCGTTTAGCCCTTCAGGCGTAAACACGATTCTCAAAGTCTCTGGCAACCTGCAAGTTGGTCCGCTCAAATGAGTGACAGGTTGATAAAAGGGGGGTAAAACGAGTGAAGAAAATTGATGTAAACGAAGTTATGCCAGATGGTCTAGTTGCGAATCTGCAAGATAAGCGCACTGTGATGTCTAACTTCTATTATCTAGGGACAGTCACAAATTCTAACAGTCTATTCGAAAGTGGTTTGTCTTGACATGACCGGCGAGACACAAGGCTCCCTTCACACACAGATCACCACACTAGGTGATCGTAGGAACATACCTACTATGCACTATGCTAACGGATCCAGAACCCTGCAGGGGAAACAACGCCACTCCCCGTGTTTCTCGCGTGTGTTGCCAAGCCAACATCCCTGAATGGCACATTCCAAGATTGCCTCACATACCCGAGCAAGGGTCTTTGAGGAAATTCAGAGGACTGGTGTAAGGTAGTCGATCAAAGTATGTGCGTGTGAATATCTTCATTGTATCTAATTCTCCTAACGAAAGGCATCTTCTTCTCTGATGATGGTCCGTCCTTCGTGAGGAGGAAGTTTTCCATCCCCGTCGTGAATGGGCATCATGGTATGATCTATTGGAAGCATTGGAGCTCTCCGAAAGTAACACCGTATCGCAGGTGCCAGCGCCTCACCCTTGTGCAGTGTAGTGATTAGGGTTCGGGCTCTCCGAGCGGGACTCACCGGCCAAATTCCTTGCGGCACGGGTCTTACGGCACAGTTGGCTGCAAGAACGGGCGGTACGGTAGGGTCGACTCATCCTAGGGGCGCGTAGAGATCTGGATCAAAATTGCGGTATAGTATTGTCTCAGTGGCATAGAGCCATGGGAGGTAATCTGACTACTGCACGATCGCAACAAGCGGCCCGCAGAAATCTTTTCATAACAATCATATGTGCTTAAACACAGAAGCAAGGATCAGTCATAAAGCTGTTGGGTAATCGTAATCAAGGTGAGAGTATAATATCAATGCAGGTGTAAACTCTGCATCCGGAATCTACCCGACCACTCGTCCTTTTCGGTCAACACCCCCCCAGAATTCATCCCCTTCGTTCAGGTCATTTTGCACGCCATTGTTCTATCTCGCAATTATGAAATGCAATCTCGTTCTTGCGCTTTCGAGCCTTATTGTCAGCGCCTGTGCTGCAGGATATCAAGGGTGCCTCGAGCGAGTTTGGCTATTCCAGGCATATGAGCTTGAAGGTCTTATCCCTGCACACTTGCGTACACTCGGATATGGATGCCCATCCAACTCCTGGAATCTGGGCACGAATCGATGTACCGGTCAGTACCAACGACAACTCGATGTACAATATGAAAATCCAACTCATAATTTTGCAGTTCCCTACGTTCCATGTGACTCAGACGCAAACCGCCGCTGCACTTATGAGCAGCTCATGAACCACATGAAGACTGGAAGAGACCCACCCAACTGGACTCCGGCTGACAAAGTAATGAACAATGGTCGCATTGACGCAAGAGGGACCGCCATCAAATGTGTCGACAGGTATCGGAATAGGCCACGTGGAGTCGTTCGAAACTTCCCAGCTTGGTAAGTAGCATTTTCACATCACTCAGGAATTGTATCTCTGAACGCCTGTTTATACATCAGTGCTTTAGAATTCTGCGCATCTCTATGTTGAGCATATCAGTACAAACCCATTTCACCGCTAACTATGTTGAGCAGGCAAGTGATGAACGCCGAGTCCAAGAAAGTACCAGGTGAAAATGTGCACGATTTTAATGAGTACACCGAGATGCTCGGCGACAAAATCAACGACATCTCGGACAGAATACGTTCAGACTCGAACAGGCACCTCTTCGATGATATGGACGCCACTCGAAACCAAATCGACATTGCGCGTGCTGGTGACCACGGGCCTTTTCTCGTCCAAGCCGCCCAAAGTAGGATGACGGGGACCACCATCAGGACAAAAGACCTAGGACCAGATCCAGTTGGGAATACCAATTGGCAAACCGTGGATTGGCCCAGAACGATTAGGGACGCCAGAGCCGCTGGCAACGTCAATATCAATAGAGATGTTAAATCCTTTCTAAGTAACTTTTATCGTGGAACGAATCTCGTTGATGGCCCGGCTCGAAAGCACTACCAGATGTTTAGAGCGTATAGGATTGTAGGGGATAAAGCGTTTTCTTGCAGGGGTCGCACATGACCGTGAGGTACATAAACTTTCCTCCTCGTAGAAACCCTACGGTTTAATAGTAAGATTCGGGGAGGCAATGGGACAAGATTTTGTTGGATATTATGCTTGTATGCAGGTATCGCAATTTGAAAGCACTTCAAAATACATTCTAAACACAATGCATCTATGTAGCGGTAGTTCCTCTATTCTCCGCCCGTTCTTCAGGCAATTCTAAGTTACATAACCGCTGAAGTTCATCAATACCAGCTTCACCCCTAAACACGCGACCGGAACTTTGATCTTTGAAATACATATTCTCTCTACCACATGGCCAATAATGCCCACCTTCAAAGACGCCTATCCAGTTATAGAGACCGCAAAGCTCTGTGCACATGACATGAATCTCCCTGAGATTCTTAAACTCGGCAACTTCGTGGCCTTCAGAATAAAAAAAGTACTCAGTCTCAAAGTCCCGCTCGAACATGAGTAGCTGAAATGAGTTGGCGATTGCCTTGAAATAACCCAAATCGGTAGGACCGATATCGATCATATCGATTTCCCAATTCACCCAAATATACCTAAATGTCCCCACATCGCACCATTAGGAACGGATGGAAGGTAGTCTTCACGCCGGGTCACTCACTGAATCCCAGGGCCGTCCGAATTGAGTATCTCGGAGAAGCCCATCTGATATAGCCCATGGTTTCGGGCTTCCCGGCAGACATGAAGTACAGCGGGCGCTGGGGTGGGCGAAAAAAGGTCGGGCGATGGGGCGTTCTGGCCCCAGGTTGCACTGGAGACCTTCCATTCGAACTTCTTAGCTCGAACATGTATGGTGCGAGGCTCAACAGTCATTTCCCAAATCTGCATGCGAAGTTCATATGGGAGGCGAGGAAACGGGTAAAAGGTATTCATCCTGGCGAATCCTGAGCTATTGGGGGTACGCGAGAACAATGTTTGCAAAGTGCAGGATGCTCTGAGTAATGGTTGTGCCTCACTGCTGTTGCATTTAGGCGATCGCTTTCAGAACGCGTTGGAGAGTTGGATGTAGTAGGGTTAAGCTTATCTGGGGGGCGCGCTGGGCCAAGTAACAGGTCGTGAAGCGAGCGGTTTGTGTGGCCGAGATCCCGAGGTCCTTCACTGAGTCATTGTGTAGCTCTGCCGCAACACCCCCACTCACGAAGATGCCTTGCGAATGCACCAATTTGATACCGTGACAAATTTGAGCAGGAAGGATGCTGTCTCAAGTCTGCGCCGCATCCGTACGGCTGTTTTTCTGCCACCTTCCTAATGTGGTAGCCACATACTCAGATTCGAATATCCTCTTGGATACGCCAAGGGCCTTGCTACACTCCTTTATGACGCCCAATTGCAGATGGGACAAGGTAACCCTACTAGCTCACATGTTATTGCGATTTCACAAATTGCGGTTGTTCTAGGCTGAACTACGCGCCTACTGTGCCGCAATGCCAAGATTCCCACGGATTTCGAGCTTCTGAACTCAGACCCGGTCTTTCACCGGTAAGCTCTCTGTGCTGCCCAAAGATGATCCAAGATACTTCTGGCCTTCCCATTTACCTGGCGTAGATATGCCCCAATTCCAGTCTCCCGCTTTCAGTGTTTGACCCTCCACTCGATCGCTCGAACTGTGTCAGTCATTCAGAAATACCCCCATTCACCATGGGGCTTTGGTTATTATTCAGTCTCCTTATGCTCGTCCGTCGTTCTACGGCTGGCAATGGAGTTCCCTATCTGCAGTGGGACCCGGACACCGCGAAAGACTGCATCGACTGGTACGACAACAATTTGGGGGAGACTTGCGAATATGTACGCAGCTACTTTCACATCACCCCAGAGGAGTTCCATCAGTGGAATCCATCCGTTGGCGTCGACTGCAAACCGTGGAGATATCAATCCTACTGTCTAGTCACAGAAACGAAGTGGAACGCGACTTTCCCGACGACGACATCAATCTTGACCACCAAATTCTCCTCTACCACGACAAACGCGGCAACCATTGGCCCGTCACCGACTTCGTGGTCCTATCTAGGCTGCTATGTGGAAGATCCTACTTTTCCAATTCTCGATCAGAACATGAACCCAAATGGCGACCCGGCCTTGACCATTCCGAAATGCAAGAGCAGCTGCTACCGTAGGATGTACAAGTTTGCGGCCGTGCAGAAGGGCAATCAGTGCTGGTGTGGCACGTATGTTGGTGGCGAATGGTCGAGAAACCAGACAGATTGTAACACGCCTTGCACTGGGGACAAGAATTCATTCTGTGGTGGTAGTGGATTTTTGAACGTATATCAAGCGGAGGAAAATCTAACGCCTGCTTCAACCAGTACTATGATCTCTATTGATGCTCCTGTAACCAGAGTTAGCGTTACGCAAAGCGCCACCACTAGCAAAGCGGGTGCATCAAAGAGAAACGGAGCAATGCTGTGGACGGTTTGATGCTGTATGGAAATACATAATGGTGTTTGGGTACCACAATAGACCATTAATACATCACCACCTGGAGGTCTGAAATCTTTGTCCCACATTGTCTTCTGTAGGCGTTTGTCGTGGTCCTAACAGGATGGCGTCTACGCACATCGGCGCCTACCGAAGCCATCTCAATCCGACGTTTGAAATGAAATGTCGCAGACGTCCATCGCGATCTTCAAGTGCTTCAGCGGTTACCCTCGGCAGCTAAGTACGGCCCACGAGCCGGGAGCATTTCTCGCGTGCCGCGGCTCCAATCACGTAATGGGGTCATTTCCAAGACCTTGCATATAGATCGGTTGGCTTGATGCTCCCGTGTCACTTCCTTTATGGATCTGTAGGATCAGTAATTGCGACGCCTGTGTACCATGCTTAGCCAAGAGCTATTGCCTTGAAAGAGACAATAATGTGCAACCAACAGTGTCAGTTGCCTTCCCGCATGCGAATACATACTGTAGGCCCTGCCATTAGTCTTGTTGAAGGAGTGAAGGAAATTGCACGTACCCTTCATCTCGTGGCTTACCCGGGGGCAGATACGGTGTCGCTGTAGTCATCCCCTTCCAAACCAGAGCCATACAACTGTGAACGTTGAATCGCGAACCGCAGCAACATACCCAATGTCTTCGTTCCTCTGACGCCAATCTGTGTCTTCCGCCTAGGTACAGTGCTAGATTTATAGCAGACAGAATGTCCTTCTCGAGTTAGGCTTGCTTCTCAGGATCACCCTCATTCACGCAATACACAGCGTGGCAACACATCTACTTACGGCCCGTAATGGCCCTTCGCCGCCTTATGCTTTGCCCCTAACCCTTCTGAATATTGAATTTGGTGGTTCGATATCACTTGGGACTATCCCTGTCTCTCGCTGTTAGAAGAAAACTTCATCTTCTTGGAGGACTTTCGTCGCTGGGTGCAAACGCAGGGGTATGCTCAAATGC
The DNA here is from genome assembly GCA_010015725.1 of Amniculicola lignicola CBS 123094. Classification (NCBI taxonomy): domain Eukaryota; kingdom Fungi; phylum Ascomycota; class Dothideomycetes; order Pleosporales; family Amniculicolaceae; genus Amniculicola; species Amniculicola lignicola. The sequence goes on from ML977571.1 coordinate 589,650, forward strand.
TACTAGAACTGGAATACCGTGCTAATGCTACTAGAACCCTACTATTACTGCTGCCTGTGGAAACCTAGTTGAAGGAAAATCTGGCTAACGTCATACGATCAGTATATTTGCGTGTCCGTCATTGGTCACACCATTCTTCCCACATGCAGATCTTGCGACGGCCGATCCTACTGCTTCCCCGACGTAGGCCCTTGCGGTCTCTAATGGTGCCGGTGACCAGGGGACCATGTTGATCTTGCCAGCCGGGACCAACTTGGCTCTCGGCTGTAGAATAACATCGCGGTGGAAACGCTATAAAATGTTCATACAATTGAACTTGCTGCTCGGCCAATGCAGCGATGGCCGTGTTGTCTCCATGGAAATACATTTACACTCTTAATAAGGCTTTGCATTATTGAAGGAGTGGGTGAAAATAGTAATCGGCGAGAGATATACGATGTGCAGAGTGAATTTCAATTGCAGGAAGTACAGAGCTAACCATCCATAGCTCCTATACTGATTAGGACAGCCGATATCTTGACATCGCTAGATCGGAAAGACCACTATGCCATGGATGCTACCAAGGCTTTAGCGTTCACAAATTCAAACTCTTGCAACGTCTCCTCCCATAGCCGCTCCGTAGCCTCTTTGCCTGCTTCAGTGTACATCAACGCGTGGTACCTAGTGTAGTCAGCAACACAGTCACAGCATTTCTCCACCTTTGGGACACTTACGGGCAGACCTTATAATCCATCAAAAAACTTCCATGCGTCTCCCCTCCCCTCACTACAGCTGCATCAACGTATGCCCAAGCACCCTGCTCCAGCGAGCGCGCCGAGACCATCTTCATGATGGCAAAGATGGCCCGGAATCCGCCTCCCATATGGCGGTGTAGTCCGGTACCCTGAACAAACCCCGGATCTACGGCATTGATAACAACCTTCCCGGCATCTATAAGCTCGCTGACCTTGGACACAAACATGAGGAGTACTGTTTTGCTAGAACCGTATCGCTCCGTCGCAGCGTTAATATTCCAGCCTGTGCCATATTCGAAAGAAGGAATCAGTGGTGCAGCCTTGAGATTCGGAAATTTCGAGATAAGCCCAACTCCAGAAGAGACAATCGTAAGTCTTCCGGGTGTTCTCTTGTCGGGTGTTTGTTGGCTGAGAATTGGAAGTAGAAGTATAGATAGCATCGCTGTGGAAAGGTAATTGACCTGGAAAATCTCTTCGTGGCCAGTGGATTGATTGATGTTGAACATGGGGCTCGTCATCCAGGCATTCAAAACCGCCACATCCAATCTCTTCAGCTTCTGACACCTCTCAACGAAACCCTCGATGCTCTTGTAAGAGAGCATATCGAGTGGCCAAACTTCAATAACTGCACTTGGGTACGCTTTTCGGAGTGGCGCTGCGGCTTCCTCTCCCTTTTGAACAGTTCGGACGCCGAGAATGAGGTGCGCCACTTGAAGTTTGAGAAACTGTCGTGAGCATTCCAGGCCAATGCCAATGTTGCTACCGGTGATGAGAGCAGTCTGGCCTGAAAGGGTGGCTGATGGTGGGGGAGCCTTGGGCTTGGTCCGGAACTGGGACTGCATAAAAAGCGATCCCATGGATGCTGTTAGAGGAGGAAGGTCTTTTGACGCCATTGTAGTAACAGCTTTCAGGACCATAGTCTTGGGGTGGAAGCACTTGAAATGAAAACTAGCAACACATATCAGCCAGCTCTCTGATGTCTATATATACTCGGTCCCGAAATTTGCCTGTGATGAAGCCGGACATAACTATTGGACTACTGAGAACCGTCCCCTCTTATTGTGACAAAGCCGCGGATCGGGCGAAAGTCATACCTCAGAGGATGTGTTTCACTAGGCCGAAAGGAGAGAATACTGTGGTCTAGCGCCATTCTTCTTCGGGCCGGACCTTGGGAAGCGAGGTTGGTGCTCACGTTGCACCAGGGGCTCATCATCTTCATCGTTCCTGACATGAGAAAAGAGGAAATCTTCTGGTTACCAAGATTCAACCAATATGCCGGAAGGGTTTGTGTTCGTCCTTGAGGATGGCTCGGGACGGCCCAGCCGGAAAGATATGACATTGGTCCACAGCCACTCCATGAAAGGCAGAAATGTGCGCATCAATTCACGCCGATGGAAACAGCGCGAGAAACGAGCGAGAGAAGCAACAATGTTATTCAGGGAAGAAGTGATTTCGCGCGCACCGCCGTCCGATCTTGAGTGCGTGCAATTTGCGACTAAGATTGACGATCGTTCTCGGCAAGCGCTCTTCAAAGGTAAGTGAGCATTCCACTCCGCAAGCTCGTCACTATATCCAGGGGCCACGGAAAGACAGACTTTCCTCAAAAGCTGTCCCCTGCAATCACTATAATACCCACCGAATCGGCGCAATCCTCCGAGAATGCTTTAGTGTTTTCCCGGAGTTCATGGCATTCTCATTCCATCCCGGGAACGTTCGCTGATTGCTCAAAGTCCTGGCAATAAGCGCCACTAGTAATCTCCTGTACCCAGTGGAGAGATGCATTGATCTACACAATGCTCAAGACTACGTACGCTGGCTGTCTCAAGATGCGGGGTTTGTTCACATCACGCTCTTCACTACATGCGCGATCGACGACTTCATGCAACATCAGGCACCAACTACACTGACGCTCCAGTATCTGCGCCAATCGCTGGTCTACGTCAACAGCAAGCTGTCTGAGCATGAAGGCTACAAGCTAGATACAATTATTGTTGTAGTAATGACGCTCGCATTCATGGGCACCATGTTTGAGGATCTTGATGCTGCGAGTGCCCACATCAAAGGCCTTCAGCGACTCGTTCAACTTCGCGGAGGCCACCAATATCTCATGAAGAATCCAAAGATCTACTTCAAAATAGAGAGGTATGTGCTCCAGCACCAAGACCGTTCCCGCCGTTCACAAAATTAGGATTGAGCTGTCTTGGTGTCTTAGTACAGGCCAGGTGCCTGTATTCTATCGCTCACCAGTGTCCTGGCAGCCGTTTTTCCGAGGAAGCCAACCGGCACCCTCTGGTCTCTGCGATATTCTCTCCATTGACATTGCTACGTGGCCAAAGTTGGCTGGTGTATACAAAGATCTTCAGTATCTCTCCAACCTCATTAATAAGAACGACATTCATGGAACAATGATGGATGCTGAGTCATTCCAAAACGCTGTTCATTCTATACAGAGCCGGCTACTCGCACTCCAGGGCGACAATAGAGGTGGTATTGGAGAATGCATGCGCCTCGGAATGCTTGCAGTCCTGACAACGACTTTTCGGATGCCGTCCAGAAAGATGCCACATGCGTATTTAGCATCTCGACTTCGAGCGACACTTGAAACAACATCAGCTACCACGCCAGGATCCCGAATGGTGTTGACGTGGGTGTTGCTAATGAGCATCGTGGCTGTGTTCGAAGCCAATGAGTCATGGATATCACACTTGTGGTGTACCTTGGTGCGCCAGCAGAAATGGGAAGCGATGGAAGCAATGATGGAACAATTGATCTGGATACGGTGCATACATGACGAACCTGGCAATCAGGCCTTTATGCAACTAGAACGATCAAGGCATGTCGTTGTGCATGGTATCTAATGACTAGTTACTTTTGAACAAGCCTTTTCACTTGGAGCATCATCCTTCAGCATTTAGATGTTACCCTCACATATCCCTCTCAAGAACGCTATGCAAGACTCCCAAATAACATATTCCTATCGGCGGATAATGTGAGGTTGCGATTATCCTCATGCAATTATGGTCAACACTAAGGAGTTCAGGGCAGCTGGTAATCTTTCCGCGAAAGTTAACCACAAGAGAAGAGGCCGAATTTCACCTACTAGATCCTAGCACACTTAGCAGCGGATACATGTAGCCGAGGTTATCCGCAACAGAATTCGCCTATTGATATAGAATCGACGTGAGGGGCAGACGCAGCCAGTTCGAAATCTTTTGACTAAGCAAGCGGTATTCTCCAGCCTGAGGCCAACACCATGTCCCGCATGGCAACAGACACTGGTACCACCTCACCCAATGCCTTACGACAAGATTACTAGAAGCAAAGAGACAAAGTTCTCATGTTCTGGTCTTCGACGACCCTGACGGCGGGTGGCACTCACAGGGCAGCTCGAGCTTCTGGTTGTTTTCGCGAAGATCATTACCCCTCTTCTAGATGGTGGGGACGGCAGTTTGCTGTAACCAGAAGTTCGTGTCTGGTTCCGCTTGTCGCTTTCTGGGTAACTCCTTCGCGCTCCTGGAGAGTTTGAACGCTTTGGACGTGTTAGCACATGAAGGTTTTCTGTACGCGCAGATATCCGGCCCAATCTATATTTACGTACTCATTCAACTCCTGTGGCTGAATGCCAATGTTGGGTTGAATGCCTGAGGCTAAGATGGCTACCGTTTGCCGTTGAGCGGGACTGCAGGTTCCGTTCTGCTGTGGTGCCGAAAATACAGCAACTATGCCAGCCATGATGAGACCAAGTCCAGAAGCTCTCATCCTGCTCTTCAACAGAAGAATCTGAATTACGCGAAGGTACAATGCGAAGCTTTGGGGGAAAACGGCTTGACCGGTGCTGAAAGAGTGTGAAGGGAAGGAGACGAACGAGAGCTATGAAAATGCCGGAAGCACAGCTCTTTTGCAGGAAATAAAAGATTGTAGGAGGATAGAGGATTCTCAAGATCATTATATAGGAACTGTTGCATCATCTTTAGCCAGGTACCCTGCGCGAGGTCAGATTTGTTATATCAATAGTCTGCCGCAACGGTGCAATCATTTTAATACCACCACATTACGCATTACCAAAGAGGTACTCTGATTACGTCTGGAGAAGGTCTTCAGCATCCTACGTATATCGTAGCAAATGTTCAGAGATCAGTTCACGTGTGGTGGTTGGCAGGGCTGCTCCTCAGCAGAACGCCTGTAGATTAGAAACAGCCTTAGAATATGGTTTATTGTCCTACGTTGTGGAGGCTTCGTGCCTGTTCGGTTCACAATATTTTGGGCCTGATTTAAGAACCCAGTGGTACTAAAATCATTATTAGCTGACACAAAGGGACCCGTTTAGTTTAATAAGGCCATATCTTAGAGTTCCATATATTTCCCCTTTGCATTGCCCAGGTTAGTGTTGGGGGACTGAATGAACTATCTTCTTAAGGCTCAAGTTTCGCACATTCAATAGTAAAAGGATAAAAGTACGGAATTCTTTTCATCGACCAACGTTATCAAGGGACTCACTGACAGAGTATACTCAAGTTCACCCCGAAACTATCCAAGCATAGCACTCTCGCTCACAAACTGACACCCCTCAACAATTGGAATTGTAGTAGCAGAGGAACGGAGGGTCAGACATTACAAGCTATCCCTCGACCGACTTCGACAACGCTGGATATCGAATCCTTGTCCCGCGTGCTGGAGACTACCGTGTATTTCTCATCCAAAATGTTATACAAAGTGCGACGGCTGATATATTCACGAAAGGGTTGGGTCGCAATACGGTCAATAGCGAACCCTGGCTAACGGTGGACTGTGTAAAAGAGTCTAAGAATCCAAGCACCAGGCCGACAGAGGCCGCCTTGATGCGTTCATCTACAGCCTTTGCCCTACTCGCTGGTTAACACTCCTAAGACACCGCGTTGTGTTTCAGTTATTCAACCCTGCAGCTAATCGAGCACCGTCTTGTATATATATACTTAAGAAGAGTTCCTGCCAAGGTGGCAATGATTAAGCAAGTGGAGCAGATTTGCTATACCATTGATACGCACCCCGTGGTTGCAATTTGGCAATTGACATTATAGACGCTGGTTCACCCAGACTCACATACATCAGTTATATAAGTACACTATAATTGTTCCTCCGTTTGCTGATGCTCATTGTAATATGCTTCATCCTCTGCTACAACCGCACCAGAAAGCTTATGGCTTCTATATGTCTTGTCTGTACACGGATTATAAAATAGAAGATTTTCCTCCCCGCAAGGCCAGGAGTGTCTGACAGCACCTTCACAACCCCAGGCGCCGTCCAGGCCCACCACCAGAATCTCTTTGACGTTGATAAACTGACTAATCTCTCGGACTTCATAATGGAAGAACCACTCACACTCGAGCTCCCGCTCAAACTTTAGTCGCTAGACAAGTCGTGCAACTGGTTTGTAGTCGTAAAGCTTTGAGGCCCCAATGTCAATTATGTCAATGTCAAAATTAACCCACACATGCCTATAGATGATGAATCATTAGTAGGAAGAGCGGTTCCTGTAGATGTGACTGGCTGCTTACTGGAATCCAACCCCACGCGAAGCTATTTCAGAGAACCCCTTTTCGTAGAGGCCGTGATCGCGAGCTTCCCGGCACACGTGGAGTATTGCTGGGGTCGAAGTGGATGAGACCAGACGGCGTCCATATTCCATAATTTCGTTTGAGTACGCAACCCGAACATCAACAACACGGGGCTCGACAGTCATCTCCCATATCTGAGCACGGAGCTCAAACGGGAGACGGGGAAACGGGTGGAAAGTAGCTGTTCTGTAGGATCCCATGCCGCTTCGTTTCGTGGCGAGGGAGTTTAGATGGCATTTCCAGACAGTGTCCATATCCATCCTTTGCTATCGCAGCTGTCCCGGAGGATACGCCAGAGAAAGGTTCAATGGGCTAGAAGGAGTTGGAAGTGCTGGTAGGGTCGAAAGTCGTAGCTTAAGCGCTTAGGTGTAGACAGAGTTACCATATATATAGTATAGATTATAGCTATTAATGCTACTCTATTAAAATATAAGTAAAGTAGTTAAACTCTTTCAAATTTAAATATATACTCTATTTGTGAAAAGAATATAGTAAAAGATTTCCTAGTTAATTAAGAATAGACTTAGTTAACTTTAACTATAGCATAGGTTTATATATAAATACCCTTAAAAGTACTTATATTAAATATATATAGAATCCCTTCTATTATTCTATACTCTTTAGTACTATAAACCTTTACTTTATTAGGTAACGTAGATACTAAGCGAGCGGCGCAACCAAGCGAGCGGCGCAGAGAAAATCACATACAAAATCCAGCTTAGTAAGCAGTTCTATCTCTAGAACTACTAGGTAGAATTCTCTAAAATCTTTACTAGAGCTTTAGGTATATGCTAGCTATAATATTCTAAGATTGCTAAGCTGTAGGATTAGTAATACCAGAGATACTAGAAAAGTGGGGGCTAAAAAGAATCTTTTTTAAATAGCTAGCTGCTTATATAAGCTAGATACTATATACTCTAGGAATATAATATATATATAGATGCAGCTCTAAAGTAAAATTTTTAGAGAATTCTACCTAGTAGTTCTAGAGATAGAACTGCTTACTAAGCTGGATTTTGTATGTGATTTTCTCTGCGCCGCTCGCTTGGTTGCGCCGCTCGCTTAGTATCTACGTTATAGTATAATATAAGTATTCTCTATCTAGATTTTTTATATTGGCTAAACTAAAAGAAGTGGCATAGGGGGGCTATTAAGGGTGGTTGAAAATAGGGTGTGAACAATTGAGGTTGTGGAGAATCTTCGGTGTACGGGTATTTTTGCGGCCTGCGTGACGAGCTGATCAGTTCATTACTGATTTTCAGGAGTCGTGATCAGATATACAGCTGCCTCGATGCACGCGTACAGTGCGTCACGACCTCACAAAAACCAACACCAAGACGATATACCTTTACCCGGGACCTATCAGGTTGATCGATTGGTGCTTACCAATCTAGTCGCTCGCGCTCCTCCCCCTCCGTAGGAGGGGGACTCCGAGCTCAACG
>ML977571.1:599559-614698 GCA_010015725.1 Amniculicola lignicola CBS 123094
ATCGTTGAGCTCGGAGTCCCCCTCCTACGGAGGGGGAGGAGCGCGAGCGACTAGATTGGTAAGCACCAATCGATCAACCTGATAGGTCCCGGGTATATATTACTTTTGTTTCCTTTAACTCTAGCTCTACCTACTTTAAAGCCCTCCCTTACACCTTGTAGTTAGTGTACACGAACCCGGCTATGGCGTGGCAGGCCCCTCTAAGTTACACCCAGACGCTGCTGTGGTCGCCTCTCTAGCGCCAGCAACACCATCCCCACCAGCATCCCACGTCGTGTTTCCCACCAGCAGGATGCCCGCCGGCAGGCTGAAGTGGAGGATCCCATTTTCGTTCACGCGATACCCTAGGTGCGCCTTGTCCAGGATGACGTTCAACGCCACGTAACTGGCGCGGTTGACCAGCTTCAGGCCTCAATGAGTGTTGCGGGCCTGATATCAGGAGCTCCTCCTCCGTATTTGCGCCACCCGTCCAGCTGTGGGTGGAAAGGAAGCTGCGCGCTGCGCTTCCCGCTGTTACTGGAAGCAGAGGGTTGCTTCGATGGTCAGATGCTACCGGTTTCGGTTGAACGGCGTCGCCATCGCGACATCTCTCTCCCATGGAATCCGCCTAGCCTCCCGACGGCACGTAGTTACTGTTGAGGGGGTGGACGTCAGACATGTAAAGCGTAAGTCTCCCTTGCCACTATGTCCTCCAGAAACGGAGGGGACGGTTGAAGGATTCAGCAGCAGTAATGCCAGCGCTACAGAGCGCACCTTCTATCAATCTCACACTCACCATCATGCTTACAGCCGCAATTATTCAACCGTGCCACGCCGCGTCTCGCGACCTAAACCGAAAGTAGGAATTAACCAGTGGGCGCCTCATTCGAAAAATTTCGCAAAAGTAGAGAAAGGAACGATACCTTGCCAAAGTTCTAAGCTCGCGCCAACGTTCGTGTAGCACATGACGGCCGTTCGATTGCTATAAGATGGGGCTAAGGAGGCTCGTATGTAGGGCAGACTTTCGAGTTGTCTTCATTCTCACAATGGGTCAACCAATAATCTTTTCAATCGTCCTCTCTCTTCTTTTTCTATCGTCGCTCGCCGCCGGGGCATGTCCAATCTACGGCCCTGTGTTCCCCATACCAACAGACCTCATGAGCTCTGGTACCATCAAAGAAGCCCTTAAAGCCATCAACCAAACCATCTCCAGCAGCTTCAAATCCGAGAATTCCGCTTACGGTCCCGTAAACTCTACAGCCGCCTATACGCTTCATATCTTCTCCCTCGACTCTAAGGAGCCATTATTGGAGTACTACCACGACGGCACTACACTTTCCAACAATTCCGGCGTACAAGAGCTGGACGGGGATACGATATTCAGGATTGGCAGTATATCAAAGCTTATAACGGTCTACCTATTCCTTACCGAACTGGGTGATGGGCTTTGGAATGATCCAATTACACAGCACATCCCGGAGTTGCGCGGCCGGGACAAAAGCGAAGAAAATCCTGTGGATTATATAAATTGGGATCAGATCACGGTTGGAGCAATGGCAGGACACCTCGCAGGTCTACCCAGAGATCTGGTCGACATTGTCGGCCTGTATGCAAACACCGATACCTCTTTCGGCTTCCCCTTGCTGCTACCTTCCGAATATCCGGCCTGCATTGTAACGTCTGAGAAGTATACCTGCACTCGACAACAATTCTTCGACGCAATCAACGACCGCCAGCCTACATTTTTGCCGAATACGGTAGCGGCATATAGCGATACTGGAATATTACTTTTAGCATACGCCCTCGAAAGCATCACCGGGAGGTCCTATGAGGAGATACTGAAGACGAATCTGGTGGATGTGCTAGGCTTAACTGGGACATCATTCTCTAAACCCGAGGATGTAAGGGGCGCAATTCCATTCAACATCGCGCTTAGTCAATGGGCGCGCGACCTTGGAGCTACAGCGCCCATGGGTGGCCTATACGCGTCCACCAGCGACCTTAGCAAGATCGGGCGTTCCATCCTGAACTCGACCTTGCTACAGAAGAACACCACACGAGCATGGCTGAAGCCCACATCGTACACCTCCAGCCTCTACGGCGACGTGGGCCGCCCGTGGGAAATCTATCGCGCCGCGGACGTTGGCCCAAGCAAGCGCCTCGTCGACTTGTACACCAAGGGGGGCGACCTTGGACTGTACCAAGCGAACCTGGCTGTGGTGCCTGACTACAATATGGGCTTCGCGCTCGCTGTTGCCGGCACGGGATCCCATCTCTGGCTCGACAACCTCATCGTCGATATGCTTTTCCCCGCGCTCGAAGCTGCTGCCCGCGAACAAACTGACGCCTCGTACGCAGGGACATACACGGTCAGGAATGGTGGGAATTCTAGCATTGTCCTCAACACGGACCCGCAACTCCCCGGCCTGGGCATCTCCAGCTGGATCAGCAACGGCACCGATATGTTGACTGCGTTTGGCACGCTGCTTGACTCGCTTGGCCTTCCCGCTAACATTCCTGTCCCTCTGACGCCCTCTGCGCTGCGTGTTTATCCGACTAACCTAGAACGAGAGACGGACGGTGGTACCGAGGTGGCGTGGCGTATGAGTTTGGACCCGCAGGTGGGCACACCGTTTACTGGGCCGTTTTCAGCATGTTCCTCGTGGTTTAGTGTAGATCTGTTGGTGCTTGGGAAGTTTCCAATCGATGAGTTTCTGTTTACATTGAAGAGGGGGGAGGGTAGCAGAGAGAAGGCAATTAGTTTAAGCTTGAGGGCTTTTAATACTGTATTAGAGAGGGAGGCTATATAGGCTAGGACTTGAGGTATTCCTCCTTCTCCGGACCCTGTAGGGAACTTTGTCTTTGGGCGGGAGCGCCCCTAAACCAAAAAACTTCATGTTCGGGCTCGGTGTGCAGATCTTTCCGTCTTGACCCGGCAAAAGCTCAACCTCAAAGTAACTAAAGAACAAGGCGAAGCTCCCTATCATCTCCTGCTTTGCAAAATGGCGACCGGGACACATGAATGGTCCTCCGCCGTACGGTATCCACGCACCGGACAGGCCTGTTGTGCTAAATTCCCGCCGTACATGCCCGTCTCCGACTCGATGCTTTTCTCTGTCTCCCGGCGTCTTCACCGGCACGAGAAAACGATCTGCCCAGAACTCCTCCAGGGGATGATGATCCCCCTTGCTCCCGGTATTCCACACGGCTTCGTTTGTCCCCGCGGTAAATGTGCTCATGGCAATCATGCGACCTTTTCGAAATCTCCAGCCCCCTAGCACAAAGTCTGAATGAACGGGTGTGCGGTTGATCAATAGGGCGACTCGAAGCCGGAGGGTTTCGGCGTATATGGATTGCAGAAGTGGACTTTTGCATAGCTTGTCTATATCGAAGCAAATCAGTTCGCGTGTGTCGGCGCCGCGGGGCAGCTGTGCGCCCTTGACATGAGCTTCGACGCGTGGGAGGAGCGACGGGTCCGAGTATATTTCGATGAGAAACCAGGCCGCGGTTACAATTGCGTTTGCATTCGCACTGCGTGTGTCAGCCATATGTGCTTGTCTAACAAAAACATGATTGCATACGCTACGAGCAACGCCAGATCCTCCGCCGCCATTGCCACATCAGTCATCGAGTCCATAGCTCGACCGTTCTGCTGACGAATCTTCAGATACTTGGAGCCCCAGAACTCGTCCCATTCAGGGGCTTCAGGCAGGTTCACGCTATAGTCCGACTGTTCGCTAGCATGCTTGTGCCACTTCTTTAGACCATCCAAGACCCTATCGCGCACCGCATACGCTCCCGGTGCCATGAACCGCGGAAGACCTTTAAGCAATGTGGGAGTCTCATCCACATATTTCCAAAAGTCCTCCGTGAAAGAAGAATTCAGGCGCAACAGCCACGGCCCGAACAACGCGCGCGTCGCCGCACCAAACACCTGCTTCTGGAAGAAGGTGAAGAGATCCGGTCCCTCGGTCCACTCCTCAGTGATGGAGGTATCGCCGGCCATATCCCGCGCGAGAAAGTCCATGAAACGATCCGTCATTGCACGCAACGCCTGTCCCGAAAGATATTTGTGCGCTGCCGCATGTTGAAGGTAGAACACGCGATTCTGCGGCTCGACGTTCGATCCCGGAAGCGCACTCGGTGCGATTCCAGACGTATCCGCCTTGTAGATTTTCGCGGCGCTTGCGGGTGTGCCAAACATGTTCTCCATTGTGACCGCGATTCCGGGCTTGGGGCTCAGGTTTCGGCCGGCTTTCAGGAGAGTGTCGAAATGCTCAGGCGCGGAGACGAGGTATGCCTGCGCGGGGCCCAGGATGATGCGCACGGGGGTATTTGCGCCATATTTGGTTCTGATGAATACTTTTGTTAAAGGTATGTGGGGATATCGAGAGGAAACTCGAGAGTGGACTCACTTGACGCGCGAGAGGAAACCTGCAGTGTCCTTGACAAAGGGAATAGCACTGCCCAGGAATGGTATCCAATATGGTACTGTGGGAGGATCTGAACCGTACTTTGTGGCAACGAAAGACGAAAGTGATGTCTTTAGATATGTCGAAAAACACAAAAGTACGATAAAGAAAGCAGTCCAAATGCCCGGATGCGTTTGAATTTCACCCACCAAAGCGGCCATTTGCCCACTGAACATGGTGGCAGTACGCTGAGTATCGTCGGAACAAAACGGCACTCAAACTTTACTCTTGTTACTGTAGCTACTGTTGATCCACCGCCCATGCTTCGTATTGCCTTGTGTTGCTGTCTTCATATCTGCCGACCGAGCCATAGCGTTGCGCTGAGGATCAGCCTCATCGTCGGAGAACCCAATGCGGCAACGGCGCAACCGGTCACTATCCCAACTTGTGCGGTCCGCAACAACACGAGTCCCGGCGCTCCCATTCCAGCGAACCGATAAGCGCGATGCTACCGGCAATATGGAAAAATGAGGAAATGCTCACTTTGGACTGGTAATCCTAATTTTGTGGATGTGATGGATTCCATCAAGAGATTCTTGACATCAAAAGAGATGCCGCAGGCGCAAGCAGCGATGAACAGACTTGTACAGGAAGTGCATCAGCGTCTTCCTGCTTCGCTAGAAGAAGCTGGGGTTGGTTGGTTGTATATCTTCGCTTCGATAGTTAGTATTACCGTTGGCTTTGATTTGCTGCACTGCAAACTGATTGTCCTAGTTTGTCGCATCCACAGTGACGCAGGTCTTCTACAACTTGTATTTCCATCCTTGCGCCAAATTTCCAGGACCTTTGCTTGCGAGATCTACGCTGGTAAGTTGGTAGTGAAAAATCTCCGACATCCGACTCAAATCATCGCAGCTATGGCGATTCTGGTATTCAATGGGTGGTCGCTTCCATCGTGTAATTGAGCAGCAACACCAGAAATACGGCAAGTAGCTTCTGGCCCATGATCCCCTTTCAAGACCTGCTAATGATCCAAAAGGCCCCGTTTTCCGCGTATCCCCCAACGAACTCTCCTTCGCCTCTGCACCATCATGGAAAGCAATATATGGTCTCCCCGGCGCCGGCAGACAACAGCTGATCAAAAGCGAGTTCTATGACATGTATGGCTCAGGCTTTAAGACCGGATGTGTTGGCAGTGAACGGGACACGAAATCACATGCCCAGAAGAAAAGAAATCTTACGGCTGCTTTTTCAACAAAGGCGCTGTTAGATCAGGAGCCTATCATTCAAAAATGCATCGATCAGTTTGTTGAAAAGGTTGGTAGGCTTGGCAAACACGAGAAGGGGGTTAATATGTCCGAGTGGTATGAGAACATCGCCTTTGATATCTTGGGGGAGATGGCCTTTGGAGAGTCGTTCCATTGTGTGGAAAAAGGTTCGTCGCGATTGATATTGTTTTCTTGGGGTTTACTGACGGGATTTAAGAGCAGCATCACTTTTGGATGGACTTGATCCTAAAGCATCTTCACGCAGTCACATTGGTGGACAATCTTCGTCGATATGCACTCCTTGCGGCTCTCGGACGAGGGCTCCTTCCTAGCTTAACAACTACCGTGCGCGACAAGCATACAAATTATAGCCGGGAGAAAGTCCAGAAGTACGCTCTCTGCATTGTTTGAGTACCGCAGCTAACATGAAGATCATTAGGCGACTGGAAAGTACGGAGGCGCGAAAAGATTTCCTCACGAACCTAGTAGCTAAAGTAAAGAGTGGGCAAGTATCCAAAGAGGAAATGACGGCACACTCGTCAACACTAATGTGCGTGTTCCCTCATGAAACATGCATTATATGCTAATACGGTGCATCTCAGAATCGCTGGCGGAGAGACAGTTTCTACTTTCCTCGCAGCTGCCACGTATCATCTCCTCACAACTCCACGGACATACGCGATGCTCAAGAACGAAGTCCGGAGCAGATACACAAATTACGACCAAATCGATGCTTCCAGTGCACTGCAATTGACCTACCTACAAGCGGTGATCCATGAAGGCCTCCGGATATATCCCCCAGGATCACTAGGATTCCCGAGGATTTCCCCTGGTACCGATATCGATGGACACTGGGTCCCTAAGGGGGTAAGCCAAACTCCACCTGTGCTGCATAGTCGGTTCTAAGACGTCGAACCTCTAGGTCGAAGTTTACACCAGTGCATGGACAGTAACCCATGATCCCAAGTACTTCGAGAGCCCCAACGAATTCAGGCCCGAGCGGTGGATTGACCACTCTAGCAGAGACATCAAGGAGGCGAGCCAGCCCTTCTCACTTGGATTGAGAGCTTGTATTGGGCAAAAGTACGTCCGACTGTAGCGTTGTGTTTATGAATATCTTACTAACAGATTCCCAGCTTTGCAATGCTAGAGATTTCTTCGGTTCTGGCCAAGCTAGTATATAGCTATGACATGGAGCTGGTGAATAAAGATCTGGACTGGGAAGGCGCAAGCAGTTGCCATGTTATGTGGTGGAAGCCGGGACTGTTCGTCAGGTATCAGCCGGCGAAATGAGACTGGAGTGGAAGTAGATTGGATTTGTAGGACATGAATTAGCCACACTCTTTTGCAGGCACTTGATCGCCATTACACTCTTATTCAGACTAAAGTTCTGTGAGACTGCTTCAAATTGAAAACCCTTTTGCAGCACCCGCTGGAACCCACAGGCGACTCCCTATTGCCTTCTTCAGCAGTAGGATCCCGACCTGTCTTTAGGAAGCCCGAGATGTGCATCGCATAGGTCACTGAAACACCCAGCATCTATCGCATGATTGCAATTAAATATGACCGAGCTGATTCGCCGTACTTTCAAGAAACCGTCAGCCCAGCATCAGCCAAGTGACCAAGTTTTCATCTGTCATGGCTGATCCCTACTTCCACCATGTGAAATAAACATGGCACACGTGGGCATCCAGCATTACAACTGCGATCCAGAATGTGTTCCAGGAACACAACCCGAAATAGGCAACCTGACCCGACCTGACCACCGGGAACTACCAAATCAAGACGGAGTGCAGCTTCGGGGTCCGCCACCCTGGGATTGGGATCGAAGTCGTGAAATACGGCTTGTGCTTTGGCGCGTTATTGGAGGATTGGATACGTGATTATTGTGGCGTAGATGGAACGAGCAGCATGAGATGAAGGAGCTGTTGGTATAAATAATGTGGTGTCTCCTGGAAATTCCCATTGGCGGTCGGCATTATTTCTTTGGATTCGAGGTTGCAGTCTTCAAGTATGTTATCTTCATTTGTCCTTTTGGCCAGCGCGTTTGCGTCTTTGGCAGCCAGTGTCCCAGCCGAACCCCAAGTGCAAAACGGCGGCGCCGCAGCTGGTGCAGCAGCCTGTAGAAAGCTTGCCTCCACATACCCAGATAAGACCTTTTGGCCGGGTACAGGGTCATACGCAACAGAATCTTCGCGTATGTTCTTTGTCAATCTGTTCCATTATCTTGGTGGCTGACTTTTCTACAAGATATCTGGTCAGAGACTTGTGTGCTCTCACCAAAATGCGTTTTCCTTCCCAACAATGCTGCCGATATTTCAAGAGCTATCAAGATCATCTCCGCGAACCGGTCACCCTTTGCTGTGCGGTCAGGTGGACATATGCCCGTCCCAGGAGCTGCTTCGACGGACTTTGGTGTCATGATCGCCATGTCAACGCTAAAGACCACGGAATTCAATGCGGACAGGAGCATTCTGAGCATAGGGCCTGGTCTTGTATGGGGAGAGGTGTTCAATTTCGCCGCGTCGCATGGATTGGCAGTGAACGGCGGCCGGTACGGCCAGGTTGGCGTCGGAGGTCTGGCAATTGGTGGGGGGATCGGGTATTTTGGGAAAAAGCTAGGATGGAGCGCAAACAGCGTTGTACAATTTGAGGTTGTTCTCGCAGACGGAACAGTCACAACGGCCAGTTCTTCCAAAAACTCGGACCTTTGGTGGGCCCTCAAAGGAGGCAACAACAACTTCGCTATCGTTACGCGGTACGATTTCAAGACATTTCCTATCACGGAGGCTTTTGCAGGGGCTCTTCTATGGAAGCAGGAGGCGATTGCGGCCTTCTTCGACGCCCTCTATTCTTTCGTTGCACCCGGTGGTGGAAACGAGGACGTGGATGCTGCAATTAACCCTGCCGTGATTATCACACCTGTAAACGGTACATACGAGGCTAGCAACCTCATGTTTCATGGAGGCAGCGATTCCAACCCTGCATCCCTGCGAAACTTTACCCAGATAACCAACGATGTCCTCTTCAGCTATGCTGGAGTCGGCCCCTGGCCAACTCTGGCAAACCTGCTCAACACGCCCGAATTTGCAGCTCGCGACTCAAGGTAAGTAGCCAATACAACACTAGGGGATTATTTCTTGGTCATGGGGATAACAATGTGTAGGCAGCTTTTCTGGGCCGTCAGCTTCAAGCCAGATCGCCGAGCCATTGACATTGCCAACATCACAGTGATTGGCGATGCTTTCGCCCAGCTCAAGAACGTCCGGGAGCTGGCCGTGACATTGGCGTACCAGCCCATCTCCGCCAAATGGCTTCAAGCTGCGCGGGACAACGGGGGTGATGCCATGGACCTGGACCCCAAGGATGGCGATTTCGTTGGTAAACTGACTCCTTCACGATTGCAGGTGCATTCGCTAATGCATGGAGTAGCTGGGCTCATCTCTGCCACATGGCAAGATGCACGTGATGACAAGACTATGTGGAAGTTCGCTGCTGATTGTGTGGCTAAGATTGACAGGCAGACGAAGGCGAAGGGGCTCTACTACCCTTTCACTTACTTGAATGATGCGGGCCAAGGACAGAATCCGTTCCCATTATATGGCAAAGGCAAGAGTTTGCCGAGGATGAAGGCTATCCAAGCGAAATATGATCGAAAGGGAGTCTTCAAGAATCTCATTGCCAGTGCCTTCAAGTTGTAGATAATACTGTTTTTCTTTTTCTTCACACCAACCAGACATGGGACTACATTTCGTAACCGAAATCTGCTTCTATATCCGAATGGCTGTACAATGAGTTTTTCGTCATGTTGGAACGCTACCTATGGTACTTTTCGTGGTGCTTGGGTATCTATCACTGAGGGTTTCTTGAAGCCAACGAGAACATCAAGTGGCCATGATGATTGCCATCGCCGAGAGAGTGATCATATGAGAACTGCGTGATTTCTATTCCCAAAAGTCATGCCTAAGTCCGGCGCCGATTCCTGGCCCGTTCGGTATGCCCGGTCGTGTCCATATCGAGAAACACGCTAGTCCCAATGCAATTTGTCCGAGCTACTCGTACGTGAATATCATGCCACTTGATATCGAAGAAGCACCTTGAATGTTAGTTGTAATGCAGAAAGTCTCATGGCGGTATATTCCGACACACACAAGTTTCCGTTCATCGCATCCATCTCGCGGCGGGCGTCCTTAATCATCTTTATCGCCTCCAAAGTCCAGGGCATCACTCCCGTGCCTCGCATCACGTCGATCGTATGGATTGCGGGTATGTGGAAGGAACGCCCATTTTTTACTTTCACTGCGGCTTTGTTTTTAGTTCTTTCGTTTTGGTTCTGCAAGAAGCTTTACTTTCATCGGTCGCTCTGCCGAGGGCTTGTGAGTCATTCTGGATGTGAAGAGAGCCGAGCATGTACTGATAATTCCGTAGCCGGGTCCTCCCCATAGCTTTCTTTTTGGACACATACCAATCGTTTTAAAGTTGATGAAGAAGATTCCAATACGTGTGCACCCATTGTACTGTGAGTAAAAGGAACTCAATGTGCCAAGAGTATCGATCATGGCTAACCTACCAGATGCGAGTTTTCTACGCGAAGAATATGGTTTGAGCGATGTTTTTTACTTGGACTTATGGCCACTGAGCTTTCAATTCCTCACGTAAGTTGAGCAAGGAATACTGCGTCTGATGTAGCTGATTTTGGCGGAGGATATTCGATCCGGAAGTTACGGACCAGCTGATTGTCAAGGACTCACAGCCAAAACATTCCGCCTTGAAGATATTTATGGGTTTGTTGGCGGGATCTTCGGAGAATCTTTTGTCCTCAGATGGCAGTGAGTGGGCGCGATGGCGACGAATCTTCAACCCTGGCTTTTCGACGTCGCACCTTACCACTTCTGTGCCCCGCATTTATCATATGCAAAAATCGACGGAATCGCTTGGCGTCCCCGCCTCGCGTTTTTTTCGCCGCGTCGCCCTATCAAAATTAGCAAATCCTCAACAATATACAATATCCTGATTGCCTACTTACCTAATATTGTTAAAGCTTCTTACCTTAGTGTAGAGCCTATACAGCTCAATTATTTAGTGTTTCTATCAGCTCATTTAGTATTGTTTTAGCGTATATTTAACGCGATGGCTCTCTGCAGGAGGCAACCTAAGGCACCTATTAATAGTGCTAGATCTGATACAGTACCTCCTACAAAGTCTACTTAATTATCAGTTACTCTAAAAAAGTCTATATTAAAGGTACCTATAAAGGTAATAGTAGCTTATTATAAGTCTGTGTAATAGAGGAGAGTTCTTATAACTAATAGATTAATAGCTACTAAAAAGGTAACGTGAAAAGTAACTAAAAAGGTAATGTAGATACTAAGTGAGTGGCGTAACCAAGTAAGCGGTGTACCCTACTAAGTCTCTCTACCTTTATAGTAATCTATCTCAACAATGTAACAAGATAATATTAATATAGCAAATATCCTAGATTAAGTAGTATCTATAGCGCACTTCTTATACATTTATAAGTTATAGCCTATCTCTCTACAGTGTATGCAGTGTGCTAAAGCCTACTAGCTCACTCCTGATTATACCTTGCCTTAATATATTTCTCCCTCTATCTACTGCTTAACCTCCTTTTAAGTAATAATCTCCTCTCCCTCTGCCTTCGTTAAGGTGCCTTACTTCTAGATCTGCTTCTTTTTACACTTTTTATACTCTATAGTAGCCTTATTTACTCTTTTAAGACTTATAATCTACTTATATATAAGTATAGCTAAGTATACTATTACCTTAGTACCCTTTTTAAGCTAATTAAGTGCTGTAAGGATAGAGGTAGGTAATAAGCTCTAATACCTCTATATCTACTTATAGATTAATGTTAATTAAGCCTCTAATTTAAGCACGTTACTAGGTGTTTTAGCTTCCTAGGTAGTAGCCTCTAGTATAGGTAGTATTAGTGTACAAAGCTTTACATTAAGCTTTAATATTACTACCTCTAGATTAATTAGGACTAGGCTAGTGCCTTAAAAGCTTATATAGATATTATCCTTTATAATTAATTAATTATATATAGTATAGAAGGCTGGTAGGAATTCAAGCTTAGTAATATAATTAATACTATCTTAGATTAGGCTCTTAATCTAATACCTATATACGCGCTTTAATAGTAAGAAGTAGCCTATATTAAGTAGCTGTAGGAGGTATAATAAATAAGGTAGTATATAGAGAGTATAGATATTGTTCTCCTTATAGAGATCTTAAAAGTTAACTAAGTAGTAGCTCTTATAGCTATTAAAGATAAGTAGCTAATATACTCCTAGCTTCCTGCCCTCTATATACTTAATAAAGTACTTTAGCTACTTAACTCCTATCTTATTAGTTATCCAGCCATTATTACTAACTATAATAGTCTAATTACATAGTATATTATTACCCTTATACTAGGTAGAGAGGTAGTACTAGCCTATAAAGATAATAAATAGTAGGATTAGCTACCTAGTAGCATTAATTCCCTAGATTATACTAACCTACTTATAATTACCTAGCTATATAGCCTTTAGCTAGCTATATCTCTCTAAGCTAGTAATAATAAGGTAAGATAATATCTTACCTATAAGGAAGCTAGCTTTATTAAAGTTATAGGTATCCTTATTATAGATACTATACTATACCTTAGTATACTATATAAGCTTAAACTAGGCCTTAATAGCCTTAGGATCCTTATAGAGGGCTCTCTATTAATTATACAGTTAGTTGTATTATATCTTAAGGCTTATAGTCTAGTTAACAAAGTTCTTTAGCTAGTCTCTGCTAACCTATCTACTAGTATACTTAGTAAGTAGCTTATTTACTATATCTTATATAATAGCTAGAGAGGGCGTAAATCCTTATAAATCTAGGTTAAGGATATATCTCTTAATTACCTCCTCTTCTAGCTTAGTAAGCTTTTTTAATTTAGGCTTATAATTGCGTTATATAGTAATCCTAGTATATTAGTAGCAGAGCGTAGTTTTAGGGACTTTAAATATAGTAGCAGCACGTCTTCTACTCTAGATCTAATTCTAATTAATAGCTAAGATAGCTAGAAGGATATCTGCTTCATTGTAGGGTAATTAATAAGGTGTTAGTAGAGCTATTATAGTTGATAGTTGATGTATTGTAAAAACTTAGCACAGTGTACTACTTACTTAGTTATACTACTTACTTAGTATCTATATTACCTTAAAAAGCAAAGGTTATTACTAAAAAGGTTACTAAGAAGCCTATAGATAAGCCTATAGAGAAGCCTATAGTAGTATTTTTACTAGAGTTAATTAATAATATTAATAATATTAATAACTTTAATAATATATTTAGCCCTACTATGCAGTTATTACTACTACTACCTATTATAATACTATAGGTAGTGCCTACCCTAATCCTAATTAGCTCTCCTATTTAAGCTATAGTATATTAACTTTAAATCTAATATAATTTATACGTAAATTTAAAACCTACACCTAGTAACTTAGATAAGATTAGTAATATACTATATAGTATAGATAATATAGAGTAGAAGATACTAGCTATAATTAAGAGCCTAGTATCTACTATTAATAGGTGACCTTAGAGCTATACTAGCTGATATATCTTATATAGAGTAGGCAAGGTAGATCATTACCTAGTAATACTTAAGGACTTCTCTAAGAGCAAGTATTATTACCTCTTTAGGCTTATTAACCTTGCTATTACCTATTAATCTATAGCTATTACTAAGGTTAGCCTAAAGGTAGAGGTTTATATAGTATATAAGCCCTCTAAAAACACCTTTGCTTATAACTACTTATTTAATAATACCTACTTAGATCTAGTAGTAGAGGCTATACTAGTAAAGCTTTCTAAGTATAAGAGCTAGCTCTTACAGGAGGAGAAGCGCTATAATTAATTTCAGGCTATTAATAATACCTTTAACTAGGTCTTAAAGCTTTATATATACTAGTAGTATAAGCTTCTAGAGTATAAGAACTTTAATTACTAGTGCTATATACTAATACCTATTAAGCACTTCTAGATTAAGTATAGTAATATAGAGTCCTAGGCCCTCTAGATTATTAAGGGTAATAACAGCGTTAGTATAGAGCTCCTACTACTATTACTAGTACCTATTTTTATATAAACTAGTAACCAGCTCTTAAAAGATCCTTATACTAAGTATACCCTAAAGTACTATTAGTTATTATTATTATTAGATAGGGTAATAAAGAAGGAGATCTAGAAGATAGTAAAGTAGCTTAAGTTAAACTTACTCTATATATTATAATAGTAGTAGATAGATATAGAGGAGGATAGGTACTTAAAGATAGAGGATTAGGAGTAGAGGAGGGATTAGTAATAGGGTATAGGATATCCTACTAGCCCTAGATTATTATATAATCTAACTCTAGCTATATAATATCTCTATCCTATTAACTTTGCCTAACTACTAACTATAC
Source organism: Amniculicola lignicola CBS 123094 (assembly GCA_010015725.1). Lineage (NCBI taxonomy): Eukaryota > Fungi > Ascomycota > Dothideomycetes > Pleosporales > Amniculicolaceae > Amniculicola > Amniculicola lignicola. The sequence goes on from ML977571.1 coordinate 613,684, forward strand.
CTACTTAAGGCCCTTAAGCACCTATAACCCAACATTAGATCCTCTTATCTAGCCTAGTCTTAGGAGTAGGTAATACTGATATATAGGCTACTATAAAGGACTTCCTAGCCTAGTTAATTATTTAGTAACTACAGGATAATTAAGATAACTATATCTAGGCAGTAAAGATTATTATTAATTAGAAGTAGCTAATTAAGGACCTCTACGCAATAGAGGACTTTAGAAGTCCTATCTATATACTTATAGTATAATACCTTAAGATAAAGGATAGGATTATTTAAAGCTTCTAAGATAAGATCTACTAGTATAAGGTAGCTATCCCTATATTATAAGGTATAGAGATCCTAGCTAAGATAGCAAGTATAATAGGTAGGGCAGCCTAGGTAAGTATAGAGGTACTAATAGAGGCTGCTAGTAAGGTTTATATACTAGAATTATTCTTACTATCTTATATATTTTATATAACTAATATAGATACTAAGTAAGTAGTATAACTAAGTAAGTAGTGCACCCTGCTAAGTTTTTGCAACACGTTAACTATTAACTATAATAGCTCTACTAATACCTTATTAATTGCCCTATAATAAAGCAGATATCCTTCTAGCTATCTTAGCTATTAATTAGAATTAGATCTAGAGTAGAAGACGTGCTGCTGCTATATTTAAAGTCCCTAAAACTACACTCTACTACTAATACACTAGGATTACTATATAACACAATTATAAGCCTAAATTAAAAAAGCTTACTAAGCTAGAAGAGGAGGTAATTAAGAGATATATCCTTAACCTAGATTTATAAGGATTTACGCCCTCTCTAGCTATTATATAAGATATAGCAAATAAGCTACTTACTAAGTATACTAGTAGATAGGTTAGCAGAGACTAGCTAAAGAACTTTGTTAACTAGACTATAAGCCTTAAGATATAATATAACTAACTGTATAATTAATAGAGAGCCCTCTATAAGGATCCTAAGGCTATTAAGGCCTAGTTTAAGCTTATATAGTATACTAAGG
>ML977572.1:0-265592 GCA_010015725.1 Amniculicola lignicola CBS 123094
AATAGGTAGAAGGTATAGAAAATATATTAAGTATTATTATAGCTAACATTATCTAGCCTAATTAGGTTAATTACTAGAGTCTTAAAAGGGTAGGAAGCTCTAAGGGTATAGCTAAAGCATTATAATATAACCTTATAAGCTTTATTAATTATATATTACTTATAATCTAAAGTATTTAGAGCTAGGCCTAAAGGGGAAGTTATCCTATTAATATTATCTAGTAGGTAATTAATTACCTTATAACCTATATAGCCTATTATCTTATAGAGTATTATTTTTATAAGTAATCTCTATAGTCTAAGCTTAGTAGATCTCTAAGGTCTCCTCTAATTAGCTATATATACTAAGAATAGTATTATTAGTAGCTCCTAATTAGTTACTAAAGGTTACTAAGTAATAATCTAATAGCCTCCTTACTTTATAAGATTAATAATATCTTACTAGGATTCCCCTATTTTTTAATATAGGATATTTCTTCCTAAGTTAAAGTAGATATCCTCTAAGGATAGTTAATCTAGTAATATAATACTAGTAAAGAAGGATAGGATATAGGTAACCTCCCTTAATATAGTAGGTTTAATACTAGTAGGTATTAAGATTATAATATTAATATCTCCCTAACCTAATATCTATACTTTAGTAGGTCTTAATTAGATAATATTATCTAGTATTACTAGATATAGCTACCTAAATCTAATATAGTTATTAGTAATATAGATATTAGATCTAGGATCTAGTATCTAATAGTTAATAAGAGAAGAGCTATAGTTACTAGTATATAAGAAGGTAGTATAGGTCTTATTAGTTAATTAAGTACCTTAGTAGTAGTTACTTAAGTTAATTATAAAGTAATCTAGAGTACCTTTAGATAGAAGTAGTAAGGTCTTTTTCTATTAATTTTCTTAATCTAGCTTATAGTAGAGGCTATTTACTTATACCTTTAATAGGATATCCTTACCTTTTTTAGTAGTATTAAATTAAGTAATCTTAGCACTTTTCTTAGGGTTAATAACAAATCTACCTAATTTTAGATAAGGATTAATATATAGGCAGCTGCTCCAGAAATAATTATCTCTATAGAGGTAGGGCTTATTAGGCTTTCTATTAATTAGAGTATTACCTAGCCTCCTTTTTCTATATAGAGATTCCTAATTATCTAGGGTAGCTATATAGGTGCCTCTAATAATATTAGCTTTTGTTCTAGTTGTTCTGATATAAGATAGGAACTTAGTAATTAACTAAGTTACCTCTATCCTAAGAGGTATATCTATCCTGTAGTACTTTTCCTTGCCTATTATTTTGTATAATAATATAGCTCTATATTTGCTATTAACTTGTTTAAAGGCTCTAAGCAGATCTTTCTAAGCTCTCCAGCCAGTGATATTAGGAAGATTAATCAATCTGGCGTTATCGTAGGTGGTGATATATTTATTACACCAGTTTTCTATATTAATCCTTCGTAAGCTTAGGGTACAAGCTTTTGTGTATTCGTGAAGAATTTGTTATTCTCAATCAATTATTAATGGTAAGAACCTTTGTTGGAGCACCTGAAGACGTTTGTGAGACATTAAGAACCTCTTGATATAGGGTAATAGGTCTAGATAGATGGATTTGGTAATCTGAGCGTGGATCTAATTGAGTTGATCCTCAGTTCAGTGAAATTCCTTCATCTTGGATGAATACTGCGCCATCTGTGTTCTGTAGAAGTTGTTTTCGTCTACTGATAGGTAGATAATCCTAGGCTGTTGATCTGCCTGAATTGTTACTTCCTGCTGTGAGGCTGTTTGCAGGGTATTGTCGTCACCGTTGATCGAATCAGGTGTATGGAGCGTCGGTTCTGGAGCCTCAGGCTCGATCGGTGCCTGTAGTAGGTTAACAGGCTTGTCAGGATCAATATATATCCAAACCTGTGCAGAGATTGCTAGATCCTTGATTGTGAAGAACCAGAGGTCCCATTGATCAGAGCCTCGAAGGATAACTCTATCAGCAAGGCTGACGTCATCGTATTTCGTCATTTTGTTTGTTGTTGATCGACGCGTTCGAGGTGATCGACCGTGGGGTTTTCGCGTTTGGTGAGGATCGATATCGGTGGAAAATTTGGATTGAAATTGATCGATATTGGTCGATATTGATCGATATTGATCGGTGAGGTAGGTGTCGACGACTAGGATAGATCAACGGATAGTAGAGATCAATAGAATTGAAGCTGATCAGTGAACTCAGCGGGTTGATATTGATCGGCTAGGCCGGGCTCATAACTGTAAGCTTGGTGGTGGTGCAGGTTGAGGTTGAAGGAATTGGTCCATTGTTCTGATCGATCGAGCTTGAGATACTGATATAGGCTAAGTACACGTGATGCCAAGATATATGCCAAGGCTCATATCCAGCTTACAGATTTTATAGCGGGAGGATTTAGTGTTGAGGTACAAATGTCGGTATCACATAAATACTTTGACGAACCATTGGATGGCTAAAGAAGAGCATGTCCAACATACACCACGAAGTTGGACCACTCATGAAATTTGGAATAGATACGCTTTAACCTAGGAAGGTTTCATGCAGGAAGCCACACGGTCCCGTTTCGCGTGGACAAGAACCGCCAGGCCCAATGTCCTGAGAATACCATAACCGAGTTCGTTAAACACAATGTCCTCTAGCAGAAAACCCAACAGGAATTTTCTACTCATAGAGCCGATCGTCAGAAGTGGCTGCGTCCCAAGAATCCCCCAATCAACGCGCCACTCCAAATTGTAGAGCCCATCAAATGTCAACTGGCTCCTCTTTCACCCCCGAATCCGAGACTACGGTCTCCATCTTCTGAACGAACGACCCCGAGATGACCAAGTCCGTACCCTCAATCTGCACTGTATGAAACGAGAGGCATCCATGCGCATCAAAGCCCCAACCGATGTCGCCATGACGAATCGAATGAAGCAACATGAACTGCGGATTAGCGACGACAGTCGGCGTCTCCAGCTCAATCCACGCTCCCTTCTTTCCTCTACCCTTGATGACGGGATAGTCGATAGCCATAAACTTATCCATCAGTTGCATGTTCGCGACGACGTGGGAGCCATGTTGACTCAGGGTGTCGATCTCGGTGTCGATTGTCAAGCGGGGGAAATGGCCTTCGCGGACAGAGTAGTGGACCTTGGGGGTATACGCAGAAGGTTCTTCGAACTCGAGACGGAGGGCATCGCGATACATGGCTGACAGCTTGGCTCGAAGTCCTGGAGGATAGATATCGTACTTCTTCGGGAGAGTGACTATGATTGTGGCGGTCTCCAAGTCATTCGCGGGAGCTTGGGTTGTTGTCGTCTCTTCCTCGTCGTCGTCGGAGAGAGTGAGTGGGTCGGTGGGGACACTGCCACGACCTTGATTGAGGGTTGGAGCAGTTGAGGCACGGCGACCTGCTTCATATTCCCTAGCCCTCTTCGCGGCCAGTTGATTCTTGCCTGTACCGAAGGGCCTGCCACGCTTCTTCGGAGTCTCTGCCATTCCGCAGTTGGCGTAAGTGGCGGGGTGGGAATCGATCAATAGGCGGAGGCTATGAGATTTTGTTAAAGACTCCTAAGGACGGCGCTGGTGGACGAGAGACAGTCCTGAATCGTGAGTGCAATAGTTCACACACGACAAAGTCATGGGAGAATTGAGACACATACCCCAGAGCTCGACGCAGGTGGGTTGCAGCGTGTTGTGGTTGGGGTTGGCAAGAACCTGGCTGTTGTGGTGGGGATATTATGGATGTGGGGATGACTAGGTGAAGTTGGAAGTGACTTGAGTGTTGAACAAGATAATCCGCACAAGGGTTCTATTGTTAGTAAGGGCGAATTGAATCACTCAGAACTCTGCGAGTTGCGTAAAGTAGAAGAAAGTTGAAGAGAAAGAAACAGAGGACGAGTTGATCAGAAGAACAGGAGAAGGGAAGGGTTGGGAGCTAATAAAATTACAAATCATCCTTCTACAAATCTATATATCGATTTATAGTTTGGCCTTGTTATTGTTCTCTTCTTCTTCTGCCTTCACCTTCAGCAGCCTTCTCAGAATCTTCCCACTGATACTCTTCGGTATCTCATCCACGAACCTCACTCCACCTCTCAGCTTCTTGTGATGTGCAACCCTGGTGCTCAGCCAATGTTCAATATGCTTTGCGTCTTCCTCACTTTTGCCCAGACCGTTTGTTGGCACCACGTATGCACGTGGAAGCTCTGACGCATGATCCTTATGGTATACTCCAATGACAGCCACATCATTGACGCCTGGGTGAGAGAGAAGAATGCCCTCCAACTCAGCTGGCGGGACTTGGAAGCCCTTGTATTTGATGAGCTCCTTGACGCGGTCTGTGATGTAGAAGTTTCCGTTCTTATCCTGAAATCCCACGTCTCCGGTCTTGAAGTACCCATCCGAAGTCAATGCATTGGCGGTTCCTTCAGGGTTGTTGAGATAGCCCTTGAAGATGTTTGGGCCCTTGAGCCAAAGTTCTCCCACCTCCCCTACGGGGACCTCTTGCTCGTCCTCAGACATATATTTCGCTGTCTGATTGGGCAGCAGAGTTCCAACCGAACCAATCGTTTTGTTCCAATCCTCCCACGGCTGTGTATGCGTAGTCGGACTGGTTTCAGAGAGTCCGTAGCCCTGCTTTACGGGAATCCCCAGCCTCGCATGAGCCGCTTCCACGAGCTCTTTTGTCAAGGGAGCGGCTCCAGAGTTCATCATTCGGATCGAGCTGAGGTCATAGTTCGATACTACGGGGTGTTTCGCGAGGAGGAGGATGACAGGTGGCACAACGTAGGCAAAGGTAATCTTGTTCTCCTGTACAAACCTGCAGTAGTCTTCGATGTCAAACTTTGGCATCACAACAAGCTGGAGACCGACGTAGATGCTCTGGTGGATGAGGCATGTCAATCCTAGTGGTTGTTAGAGATGAAAATAATAGCGTCACACGACAACGCACCATAGATGTGGAAGAATGGCAGAAATGCGAGAATCTTATCGCCTTCGCCCGTAGGTCCTCCCTTCCAGTCGAGGTTACCAGCTTCGCCGGCCTTGAGCATCAAGATATTGGCAACAATGTTCCGATGCGTGAGCATAACCCCCTTTGGGTGTCCTGTCGTTCCAGAAGAGTACACCAGAAAAGCAAGGTCCTCTGCTGGATTTCTCGCTCTCGTTCTTCGATACCTGGCAGAACCGGATGTGTTGCGAATGCTGGTAAAGTGCTTCACCGCATGAGTTGAATCCCGTTGATCTCCAATAACAATGATGCGGTCATCTGGAATTCCGACCTTCTTCGCTGCTTCTTTTGCAACCTTAATGAAAGGCAGCTGTGTGACCAAACCTTTGGCACCCGAGTCTTTAAGCTGGAAGGCGAGCTCATCGACAGTATATGTCGGGTTGGCAGGACTAATGATTCCACCCGCCCAGTGGCATCCCCATATTACGGCCGGAGTATCAATACAGTTGGGCGTGAAGAGCCCGAGCACATCGCCCTTCTGCCAATCCCACAAGGCTTTGAGTCCTTTTCCGAAGTCGGCAGCGACCTCCTTGACTTGGGCAAACGTGTAGGAACGCTTGCTGTATGGGTCGAGGTAGATTACTATTCATAGCAATGTTAGCTGTAGTGTTCGCATATAGGAGCCGAGTGTGAACTGAATAATCTACCTTTATCATCAGGGAACGGCTTGTCCTTGCGTTCAAAGATAAAACCCCACAGATCAGCGTCTGGTATCTGGACCAGGGGATATAGAGATTCTGTTGGCATCTTTGTTCGGTTGGAGGTTGAGAAACTTTCTCTTTCTTGTCGAGTAAGCGCTATGGAGGTCGGCGGTGGGGAGAAGGAAAAGGCAGAAGGCAAACCGCACCGCGGCGTTCTCGAGACATAGGGACCTCACGGCACTCACACGGCTTGCGGTGGCTGACGTCTGCGGAGAAAAACGAGCCGGGGGGAAGTTGGGGAAAGAACCGAGGCATGCCTGTAAAAGGCTAGTGTCCAAAAGGCCTCTTCCGAGGCCAGTCTCACCACTTGGTCACTGTCTATCCACTATGCTGCGGACCAACACGAGTAATATCTGTTTTTTTATTCGGGCGCAGAAGGATCCACCATGCCGCCGTCATGGACGAACGCAACGGCAGTTGAGAAAATCGATAGCAACACCTATTCTTGCGACTTGTTAGATGACTGGTGTATTGGAACAGGTAAGCAACCTACCGTATGCAGGTAAAAGATAACGAATAACGTGATATAGTTCCCAATGGAGGCTATGTTGTCGGATGTATAATGGAGGTCATTTCTAAGCACTTCAGCACAACCCTGGCAAAGCAAAATCAACCACATACCATTGCCCTTCATGTGGAGTTCCTCAGGAGAACTCAAACAGGGACTGCCGTCTTCAAGATCGACGACTTGAAAATTGGACGTCAGACTTCCGTCGTCCATGTCCACATGTCCCAGGATGGTCGTGAGGAAATCGTAGCATACGTGACCAACTCGAACATGGACATTGAAGAAGGTGTCTCCTTCGACACTGGCTATGCCCTGTCTCCGCCTACCTTTTCAGTTGACTTGTCTAAGCTCGAACAAGACGCAGACGAGAATTGGAAGGAGGAGGCCGGACTGCCCTTTACGAATTTCAGGAAAGCTATCAAGAGGCTCAAGTGGTTCCTTCCACGAAACGGAGCGATCGGGAGGGCCACTGGCGACCAATGGTTCTGCTTCTCGGATGGGTCGAACTTTACCGATAGTGGTCTCGCTTTTGCTGCGGATATGCTTCCCCACGGCATCGAGTTTTACAAGGATCAAACAGGAGGGCCATTCTGGTATCCGACACTGCTTCTGAACCTGGACATCAAGAAGCCGTTGCCTCCAGGAGGAGTCAAATGGTTGTTCAATCGTACTCAGATGAAGAAGATACAGAATGGAAGGATGGATATTGAAGTCCATATCTTCGACGCGGAGGGAGAGTTGGTTGCTTTAAGTCACCATGTTGCCCTTGCCGTGTCGGCTTCGAGGAACACCTCCGAGAGGAGCAAGGATGTCAAGTTATAAATGAGAGTTTAGAATTGGGATACAGTATAGAATGAGATCAAAGATTCAAATCATATCGTCAACCTGACGTGTGCTACCAGTTTTGATTACCCCAGGTGTGAAGATTTTGAGCGTCTCGATGTTGCCGAATAAGGGAAATCCCTCGCTTCATTCTCTCCCAATAAAGATGGGAATGCGGATAACGGCTCAAGACGGTAACAGGAGCTGGAGTTGAAGTCGAGTGTCGAAAAGTTCCCATGGCTGGTCGAGCTCCCGGCCCATGCGTTTTGCACGTGATCGGGCAGGTCCCGGAGCAGACTAGTGCTATCCTTGGCACGCACAACCAACCGATCCAAATTATCCCACACTCCACCTCCATCGAACTTCAATCCATCGACAACAACCGCAACCATGCCTAAGGAAGTGAAGCAGCGTTCGGGTACGTCCACTATACTCACCATCCGCTCTGAGTCTTCAATGCTAATACTGCCCCAGGCCTCATCCTCGGCCTCAACGCCGGCCACAGTACGTTGCCTTCCCCACTCACCGAAATTCGAAAAATTCCCTCCCACATTCGAGAATGCGAAATGACCGAGTCGATGGCTAATGGTAGCGAACAGAGGTCACCCCGAGGACTCCTGCTGCCAAGATCTCAAGGCGCAAGGGTTTCTTGTCGAAGAAGACGGCTTTCGTGAGGGAGGTTGCCCGTGAGGTCGCTGGGTACGTCACACATTCTTGCACATTGGCGGGGCGGGGTACTAGAGTGCTATCATGGCAGCGGAAGATGTGGAATCGCAGAGGAGGCCATCGTCGAATAATGTCGGAATTGCGCTAACGTCTGTGTGCTCACAGCCTTGCACCCTATGAGAAGCGTGTCATCGAATTACTCCGAAACTCCAAGGACAAGCGTGCCCGTCGCCTGGCGAAGAAGAGGGTGCGTTCATCGTCCCTTCCTTGCAAACTCTGAATCTTCACTAACACCCCCCAGCTCGGCACCTTCGGTCGCGCGAAGAGAAAGGTTGAGGAGATGACCAACATCATCGCCGAGTCGAGGCGTGCGGGTCACTAAGCTACACTCTCGACAACTGGTGGACGGCGACACGAGAGGGCCGATTTCCTCACTTCATTTCCGGGTGTTTGGTCTTCTTCTTCTCAATCAATCAACACGTGGGACGGGATATGACATGACTACGGAATATCTACCGTACACAAGCAAAAGGGTATGGCGTCGATGATCGTATGTCTACCTAAATACATGAAAATGTGAAATCGGTTCACTCAAGGCTCGTGTGTCTTTTTGCAAGTGCATGTCGAGGTGTTGCTTGATGTTCGGGAGGCCATGAGCAGACAATATACAAACCCCCTCAGCTATAAGATGTGATGGCTATCAACATTACGTTCATCATATCCTTCAAATGAACTCAAGAGCTTGATGAGCGACCGAAGCTGCTTGGATAGGTGCGAATGGGACCGATTTTACACATGTTTGGAAAAGTGTAAACATTATGCTACCGATAGTCCCATCCACTCCAACACTATCCTCATGAGAAAGGAAGCTATCTGAGAATGACCATTGCTATGCTGCACGCAAACCAGGCCCGCAGAGCCACAACCCTAAATCCTCCGCTCTAAACCCATCCCCCTCATCCACACTCCCTATAAGCCCTATTTCTTAAACAAGCCCTTCCCCAATATACTCTTCAACTTACTCTCCTTATCACCAGCACTCATCCCCGCCTTCCTCTTCCCCTCCGCCTTCCCCAACCCTAACAACTGCCCCATCTTCGACGTTTCTTTCTCCTGCACCACAGGCTCCTCGACCTTGAGCGCCTGCGCCTTATCCAGCCACTCCTTGGCCAGCGCCTTCCGCGCCACCCTCGCCTCATTACTTGCATTCTCGTCCCACACAAACGTCACGATTTCCCTGCCCGAGAAGCGCAGATCCTGCATGAGCGATTTGGACGAGGGTGCGAGGGTGACCTGGCCGCCCTTGGGCCCCAGATATTTGAGTTGGAAGGGCTGGTCGGCATATTCGAGGAAGGAGCGCACGAACGTGTAGAGGAAGTCGGCGGTGTCAGATTTGGTGATGTCGACTTGCAGGATGGTTTGGTCGGGCATGCGGACGCGAAGAGAGCCGCCTTTTTCGGCAGCGGCGGCGATGCGTTCGAGGCGGGCGGCTTCTTGCTCGGCGATTTCTTTATCCGAGGGGAGACGTTGGTTGCGGGTTAAGGCTACGAGGGAGGCTTGGTGGGACTTTGCGTGTTCGATTGTAGGCTCGTAGTCGGCATCGTTGAAGCCACGGCGGGCGGCTTGCGGCGTGGAAGATGCGGGAGGCGCGTAGATTTGGATGTTCCGAGGGGGAGGCGAGACTGGTGTTTGGGACGAGGGCTCGGGATTTGGGGAAGCTTGTTTTGTTGGGGTTTCTACAACATCTTTATCTGGTTGAGCTATGCTGTCTTCGCCTAATAACGGCGGTGCAGGCTCGGATGTGGTCTCAGGGTTGGATTGTACTGCGGCTTTACTGTTAACATCCATAGGCTCCGGGTTTGGCTCATCGGGCCGTGTCGTCTCCGCAGCTACACTCTCTAAGGCCTCAGTGGCGGGTTTGTCGAGCTCTGGAGTCGAGCTGGGCTGTGCTGAGCTCTCTGCAGGTGTGCCACTGGCAGGAATGCCCTCTGGCTTGAAGTATTGTGTGATCTGTGCCATGGCCTCTTCCAGGGGAATGCCGCTGTTATTGAAGCTAAGACGAAGAAGGGCAGATCCACTGTCGAAGCCAAGCTGGCTCAGCGTCTGCTGAAGACCGATGAAGCTCGACTGCTCTCTATGGCCAGGCATCACAGTGATGACAGGCATCTCGTAGTTCAGCCTGCCTGCTCCCGAAGTGCCATTCAGGTCGGGCACTCCGCGCTGGGTGAAGTTGTAGTTGTTCCTGTTGCCGCTTTCGAAGTGCCGTATGATTTCCCATAATGAAGTGTTGCTTGCGAACTTCTCCGTGAGGCGTACATTTTTGTCTTTTACTGGCAGCTGCAGTGCCACTGAGATTACGGTTGGCGACCGAGATGCCTGGACCAGTTCTAAACGTGCGCCCTGGGCCAGGTTCGCGAGACGGATCTGCTGTGACAGGGCGACTGGTTTGTTGTTGTATCTGCAGGGTATCAGTAGTCTGCGGGGCTTCTGGGTGTCTCCGTGGTTTCCACCCACTTCAAGGTGAATTGATCCGCGCGCATATTGAACTTCTTGCATGCCTCATCGCGCACCTCGGTAAGATACGTCACTGGCGTCGTGGGTATTTTGACCGTCTTCAGCGAGGCGTTGAAGACCACTACGTGTGAAGTCATGCTGCTGGGCGGAGGAGCCTAAGCAGGCCGTAGCCGGCAAGAGCAGCGATGGGGATGTGGGTGAGGAGGATGATCTTGGAGTGCCAGCAGCTCCACTTGTGCTTCCGGCGGGTGGCCTCGCAGCGCTCGAGGATAAGGATGAGGTTGACGATATGGAGGAGTCTGGCTTCGGCGGTGCTGAGGTAGAGGTTGTGCGGGCCTGCCATTCCTTTGCTGATTAGGCTGAGGAAACTTGTAAGGTTGCAAGGAGGTTCTACGCAAAGGGCAATGCATACCTGACCCGGGCGCTGTCTTGTTCCCCCAAAGTCTGCCTAATGGCTTCTGTGGGTAGTTCCAAATGCTCCAGTGTACAGTTGGTCGGGTGGGGTTGAGGGTGTTTGGGACCGCAAGGTGGGCGAGCCCACGGTTGTGATTCTTGGTGCGTGTCTCCCTCTATGGTGGGTATACTGGCTGTGGTGGTGATGGCGGTAGCAGGAAGAGTCGTGCTCAGTGAAAGGGTCCCCAGGTACCAGCGAGCTGTTCGCGAAGCTTCGGTGCGATGTTGCGTAAGGTGCAGGTGCCTGGGTGATGTACAAACGCCGCACGCTCCCCGCCCCCACCAAATGCGCCAGCCGTCCAGGCCGCAAGCTTCACTTCAACTCTCCACGCAAGCATACCCTCCAATCTCCAACTCTCACCACCATGTCGGATTCTGTTCAGGACATCACCTCGCCGCAGCAGCTGAGCTCCCTGCTGTCTTCCTCCCGCATTGTGGTGGTCAATTGTCTGTTGCGCCCGCTCCGTCTGCACCACACATGTCACTGACAATGGTCGCTCCAGTCTACAATGAATGGAATGCCGCCTGCAAGGCCATCAACCCTCTCTACGAGACCATTGCCGGCCAGCTATCACGGCCCAGCTTGACTTTCACTCGGGTCAATGCTGAGCAGCAGCCCCAGATTGCCACGAGCTACAGTGTCAACAAGTAAGCAGCGGCGTAAACACGAGACGGACAGACCGCAAGTGGCTAATATGCTTGTGATGAAGCCCTCCTATATTTCTCATCTTCCAGAACGGCCAAATGAAGGAGAGACTCGGTGCTACAAACCCACAACGACTGTCCGATGCGATCAAGAGGCTGGCGGAGGAGGCAGAGTCGGCCGGGTCCAACGCGGGCGCATCTGGAGGAGCTGCAGCGGGGAGTTCGAGCTCTGGAGGCACATGGCTGGGTGCGGATCTACCACGAGGATACACGGATGTCACGGATCAGGTCGACGTTCGCGGCTTGGACCTGCTGAATGCCGACAGCGACTTTGGAGGGGCTCGCACATTGTTTGAGTCGTCTATACCGACAACCGTGGCGATGGGCAAGGGCAAAGGAGCAGCAAGTGGTGCAACGAGTGTCAAGAAAGACTGGGTGGAGAGTGATGTGGACGAGCAGCTCATGTTGTACTTTCCCTTCATCTCTACCGTAAAGGTCCACACTATCCAAATCACCTCCACTCCACCCACATCAGAGGATGACGACGAGGTCCCTATGCGCCCGAAGACGATCCACATCTACACCAACCGCCAGCACAACTTGGGGTTCGAGGAGGCAGACGACGTCCCCGCAACCCAGACCATCGAGTTGAAGGAATCAGATTGGGACGAGAAGACGGGCACGGCCAAGCTAGAGCTTCGCTTCGTCAAGTTCCAGAATGTCTACTCGCTCGTCCTGTTTGTAGTAGACGGCGATGGAGACGGCGAGAAGACGCGTATAGACAGGATCCGCATCATTGGTGAGTCTGGAGAGAAGCGGGATCCGGGCAAGTTGGAGAAGATTGGAGACGAGTCATAATACAGTAATGCCTTGTCGCAAAGGAGTTGCTGGTATCACGGTAGACCACGGAGGGCTCTACGAGCCTGCGCAAACCCCAATATAAATGAGGTTGTCGAATGGAAAGATGTCCGATTCTTTTCCAGCGAAGACGCCAATGATTTGAACGTCGCCACAAAGTGTATACAATCAGTTGTGCAATATGTCTGTTCTAGGAGGTCAAAGACACCTGTAGAGTTATGGTTTTATAACAAACAGGCAACACGGAGAGAGTAATGACCGCCGCCGCAAAGGTTGAGAAGGGAGGGAACGATCGCGAGCTTTTTGATGTTTCGCACGCACGGGCCGCTTTGCAGAAAATGTTGCGCTAAGCCGTGGTTGAGCTGTGATTGGGGAGCTAAGCGGGCAGAGAAAAGAACTTCATCTCTTCAGAGCGACGGCTGCACTCTTCTCTTCCTTCCTTCATGGCCGACGATGAGAAATAATTTACACATGATAGGAAGAGAATGACGAAGCAACTGCCTCGACTGATCTCAACTTTTACATTTCCTGAGGCCTGTCACTGTCGATGCCGCGTGGTCGGCTACAAACTCGAAACTGCCGCGTGCATTCTTCGTCTCTTCTACCGCGTCTTCTACTCGTTGACCGTCTGTTTCACTCTGGTTTCATCATTTCTCAAAACAGCCGTTAGCTGGTCCATTCGGGAAAGCGTTTCCTACCGTCCTTTGCATTCGTTGCAGGCTTGTTTGTGTATTGCACGAGCACGCCGAGAGTGGGACTGGTGATGATGCACTTGCGACAAAGACATGGATTCGGAGACACCACTGATGTACCGAATGGGATGAAGAATCATGTCGCTTGTCATCTTGACACGCTCGTTCGGCGACAGAACACTGCGTGGCGATGAGGCTCCACTGTTCGCATGAAGAGGCCTGGTGTTCCATCCCATCTCGGACACGCCGGAATCCATCTTGAATGGAACCCTGCGGCTCACTTGTACTCGCCTACATGTTCAGCGGTGAAGCGATATTTGAGACTGCGTCTGTGGGCAGCTTCGTCTCCAACACGTGTCGTCCTGGTTTGGATTGACTTGTCGACACTAACTATTTTACGTAAATCGAAGGGTGCCGTGTTCAGCAAGACCATCATCACCGCCATCACTGCCGCGCACCCCACGTGCTTCTTGTCTTGACTGAGCCGGTGTCATCTGGGAACAAGTGACATGAACTGAGATCGACAGCATCAGCAAATTTGGGAGCCGCAATGATTACGATCATCAATTTACCGATCTTCGGGCCCAATTCGACCATGAGAGACATGCGATGAACTGACGTCAATAACCTAACGGTCGCCGAGTTAGACAAGGAAGGTAACCCCAGCGGCTCTTCAAATTGAGGGCTGCGGACGCCTTAGGAACAACTCTTAAGACCAGGGTCTGTGAAACAAGTCGCCAACTAACAATCCAACCCACTTTTTCAGTCAACACACACCTATAGCCCATGGGAGTGGGTTATGGACATTGATGGGGAACGGGTTAAAGCCATTTTAGCAAACCGAGCATTATCTCTCTATGCTAACTGGTGTGCGTAGGAATGCCATTGACTCTAAGGGACGAATGAGATTCTACCCGAGGAGGCACTGTCACACTCGCCTACGGCTACAAAATCCCACACCAGGAGATAGGCCATATCTCATGTGGCGGTGCGGATTTCAGCGCCTCACCCATGAGAGATGGCCGCAACATGGCCGCAACATGGCATCCCACACCAGCTGGAAGTCCTCGCCACGACGGCTCCAGAACGGGTCCCGCCGAGCTCCACATGCCGTCTTGAGATAAGACCGCCCAAAGACACGTATCTTAGCACGTTATTTACTTCGGCGAAGATCGATGCTCATGAGCGGTTCGTGAAGGGAAGCACCTTGTCGGACAAAGCCACTGCATTGACGAAGCTTCCCTTTGCTCATCAGAGCAAGCATCACTGTGGGGAACATGCATCCTTTTTACGGGGAATTCTGATTGTCGAAAAAGCCAGAGACCGATGTCGCGGGTACCAGCGCTCAGACCCTTCCCTCGCCGGCGGTACGGAGCATAACGTCGAATTTCGTCGTGTTCATAAAAGCCGCCAAGCGACTTCAGGAACAACGGTTCCAGGCCTCCTACAGCCCAGCGGCATGGTTCCAGCAGACCCAAGCTCTGAGCTTCCTGTTCCGGGGTGTTAAGCTGGGCGGACACTTCACGTTGTTTCGGCCCAAGGTCGTTCGACCAGGTGTTTGCTGGCTCGAGCTGTCACCGAAGTGTCAAAGTGTCATGCACGTCGGTTCCTGCTCGGTAGGTAGGCCGACATGTCTCACGACAGTGGGCCATGGAAAAGAGAAAGGTCTTTCGATGTGGAGCAAGAACACCTTCAATCAAAGATCAGGATACGCACAAGCGTTCGCCACCTGTACGAGTCACTACGACCCAATGGGCAGTATTGGAATTATCTGGAGACATGAAGCTATCCACGCTTCGAAAGGTCGCAAGAGGCAGACATCTGTCAAGAGACGGCACGGCAGTCTCCCCCCGCGGTCGAGTCAAGACACCACCACACATCGTGACTCGTTTTTTGACTTTGACACTGATATACAGTTTTGAGTCCGGCCAGCCACACCGCCCCGCGTATTCGGAACCACTCTTCAAACGTTTGTGGTGGAAGATCATGATGATTCTTCGCAATCTCGGCTGGTGATAAGGTCGATCTGGTGGACGGGATGGAAGCTATGGAAGCCACGGCTGCTTCCCCGGCGCCGACGCTTTGGCAGAGGCAACGCCAGGCGGAGAGAGTTGGATGCGGAAAGCTCAGGATTCCGCGCCGGGACGACTGCTTGAATCGTAATTGCTAGGGTCATGAGCCGCGGTGGTCTGTGAAGAGGACCCTCGGTGGACCTCCACAACTTGGCTAATGAACATTCCAGAAGTCGCGGGCGGTTTTCTTGCCACCGAGGATGAGGGTCTCGTTGTTTTTTTGGAGGCACGATAACGATGGGATGTTCTTGAAATGGTTTTTGGGGACGGTACCTGCGGTGTTCCTGCATTAGGGTGCCTTCTCTGTGGTCGCCAGTTGAACGCACCGTCACTGTGGGGGTGGTATGATGGCAGGTGGAGGCGATTGGCCAGGTTCTGGTGGACCACGCCGTTTCTCACCGGCAGGCGAACCTACTGGTGTGGGCGTGCATAACTCATATCGAGCCGTAAAGCAGCGACGAGCTATGCCCGAAAGGGCGCCGCCGGCGGCCGACACCCTGTGCGAGGTGGTGTGCACCTCAGCACAATTTTGCCTTCAGGCCCCCAAAATAGAAGCTCTCAAAAACAAGGTGCCTGGTTGCATAAAAGGAATCACGGGACAAGAGGCTATGGAGCTGACGCAGTATGGGATGCACAATTGTGAATAGCAACAGCGATATTAACATGTGCTGACCGCGTCGAATTGTCGCTATCGATAGCATCAGGATGGATGTCGTGCACCACCAGAGGGATGGCTGCCATTATTGTGAAGCTGCCTCGCAGAAAGTGTCGACGCATGCTGCACTCAGCGTCATCCCCACGACTCTCCACGCAGCGATTGAAACATCCGGATGAATAGGTTAGAATGGCGATGGCGATAGCGATAACAGCCAGAATAGAAGTGCGAGAGCATGTGTCGAGGGTCTTGCAGCCGGCCATCTGTCCTCTCTGGCCACTGGTGGGATGTTGCAACCCCCCAAGGGCTCCAGGACCCAGGAGCGACATCGAGGTGCGTGCAGCTGTCTTCGCGACCCTCGTCGCACCATCGTGGAGTTGCCGAAAATCTTGACGTATCTTGACGTGATTTCCCCACACGCGCGTGCGAAAAACAGAGAACTCCTGCTGGCCGAGCAAATCAGGCCCAGCGGTGAGATGGTTTTTGCAGCAGCGGACGCTGTTCCTGCAGCAGTGGGCACATGGCGAGTCTCGAGGCGTTGGCGCTGGGAACGCTCTCCTCAGCGGTGCGTCTATCTGCACCCGGCATGCGTCCTAGTCGCGCGACACCAGCGAGCCTAATGGGAGTTCTACCTGCAACAGGAAGCAGAGGATGCACTTCATCTATCTGACACAGGCCCTCTCAGGGTGGATGGAGGGTGTTATCGATTAGCACGCTGGGTGTATTTGCGCCGGCACCTACTGCAGTCATCCTCACCAACCACGACCATCCGGACGCAGTCGAGTGTCTATCTATTCTGCGCGGCAATGTCGAGGATGGCCTGGAGGTGGGGAAGGCTGTTTGCAGATTGCTGCACGTTGCCTGGCTGCGTATCGTCCTCGTACGTACAACGGCTGGCCACTGACGGCGCGTCCGGAGAAAGGAACAACGTCTTTGGGTGCTTCTTCTCGCAGTCGCTGCGCCCTCACCCACGCAGGTACAGACGCCCTCTCCGACTGGTGTCGCCGCTGGCTGTGATGGTGGCACTGCGTTCTGGAACGACGATTCGGCGGCCTCGCACCTCGTGCCACTGAGAGCATCACAGCGCTTTTTGAGTCGCGGCGGCGTCATGGTGCTTCTCGCGCGGTCTCTGCGGCCCTCTGTGTGGCCAGCGGAAACAGAAAAGTTTCCAAACATCCCACATGGAGGGAGGTCAGCGTCAGGTCTCAGCACCCCGTCCCGCAGCCAAGGCTAGGAACAGGGTCCAACGGCAAGATATCATTATCGATTGGGCGGATAGGCTGAAGATGTGGTCTCGGCTGAATTCAACATGAGTGCAAGGACGAAGCGTTTGGCTGCGGTGTGCTCCCCTCTCGTCACTCGTCGAACGAAACACCACGCTCTGTCGCCAGGTCTCTCGCGATGTCCACTCGTGCTCCCCCTCTCGCGGCGGGCAGCCCGAGGCCCAGCAGTCCCGCCGCCCAGCAGCCCAGCGCTGCTCCAGTCGGCGGCGACGGATGCGTGCTGCGGCGGGCAGAGCCAGAGCAAGTATCGATACGCATCGTGGGCATCCCAGCGCGTCCCCAACGACGTCGTCGCCGCCTAGCGCACGCCCAGCAGCCAGTCGTTGTGCACGCCGAGTCGAGTTATGCCGGGCCTTGTGCGCCAGTTGTGAGCACTGTGCCGGTCTTCATTTCGCGACCCTCCACCAGTGCAGCCACGCCAATATTAGTGCATCCTGCAGCATAACTTTATGCCGCGCGTCTTGCTGCCCTAAGCTGAGGCCTGTGAGCGCGCCGGCAATCCCACGAGTCAATTCCTAGTCGCAGAATAATCAGTGCATGAGTCCGCGCAGGGGGTGCTGCAACATGCATGCCCTCTGTTCTGGTTGGTCTTTGTGGAGTCCGCTGCTGCGCCTTCGCACACTGTCCCGACTCCCTCCCACACTTCTAGTTAACCAATTCCGCGCGCCCGTCCGCCTGTGCCTGGTCATCTTTTCTTCTTCAGACCTAATTGTCGTTTCGTCTCTCGCTGATCCAGCCTACTTATCCACGGCCTGTCCCTTCACTCGTTACATTTTCTGGCTTCAAGGTTTATCAACCTATTCGCTTGTCTTTTCTTCCTCCTCCATCCCGGTTCGTCATCTTCATTTCGGTATACATTTGCGCTGTCCTTCCTGTCGACAGCTGTGAATTGTTGCCAGCCCTTCCTTTGGACTCTGCTCCACCATCATCGACGCACGAACCCATGACATCTTCGACCCTCCAGTAAAATACCTTATTAGTAGACGGCTTCGTATATCGAGCTGTTGTCCAGTCACTCCCTCAACAAGTTTCAGTACCATCTTCGCGCTTTACCAATCGTTCCGGCCTTTATATCGACCGAAACTCTAATACCATCAACAACGAACTCTACGCCTACCACGTATACCATTACATACGATCTGTAGACTACAAGTTGTGAGTGGAACCCGCCAACGTCTGTTGGAATGCGAGATCTGACATTCCGTGGTGCAGAAAGACCAACAATCGCAATGGAAGGCTCATACCCAATGCACCCCGCGCAAGCCATGGGCCAGTCGCCGTTCTTCTACTACAACCCGGACCCAAGCCCAGAGAACCACCGTCAACACGGCCACTTCACACCTCACCCGCAAGGACAGCAGCTTTTCCAAGCACAGCACCAGGACGCGTACTGCCCACCGCACATGCTCTCCAAGAGGCCTTCATCGTCGAACTCGCAATACCCCCAGACGGTCTATGCGAATCACATGCTGACACCCGTCGCATCGCCTCAGCCCATGTACCAGAAGCCAACGATCCTGATTCAGCCGCAAGAGTCACCCTACCTGTACCCGATCGACACTGACTTCAAGGACTACGCGCCTGCGACACCACCGCTCTCTTCATCTGGAAGCAGCGTCAGCAGCCCGCCATCGTCATGCGATTTCCTGCCCACTCCCGTCAACGCCTTCTTCCCCGGTGAGGGCATTGAGGGTGTGAAGCAGGGCTGCGAAGGAGAGGTTTTCTCGGAGATTTTGGCTGCTGGCGCCGACTGGAGGTCGACGTCGCCGCCCATGACACCTGGTAAGCATCATTTACTCCCATTATTATATTCCTGGCCCGTGCAGTTTTGGACGACGCGCCAGCAGCAATCATTTCACGCGACGGTGCGGTACATTTTTTGGTTGCGACAGTAGCTTACTTTGCGGCGCAGTGTTCATCCAGCCCCCTTCGGCTAGCCAGGGGTCCTACCTCCTTTCTGCAACCTCGTGCCCCTCGCTCTCGCCTTCACCATCACCACTCCCGCGCACGCCGTTCACTGAGACTGAGAACAACTTCTGCGACCCGCGAAACCTCACTGTTGGTGCTTCTTCGGATTTGCCGTGTCTGCCTACGCTTTGCCCTGGCGACGAGGAGCACAAACTTGTTCTCAAGGGCGAATCCATTGGCGCCAAGGCTGAGAAGGACCACTCCTACGATTTCACTGGCCTCCCAACCTTTGAGCCCCTGTTTGAGCTTGACTCTGAGGACGACTTTGCTGGCCTCGTCCAGTTCCCCAATACAGATAACGCGGCTTTCAGCGGCAACAAGCGTCAGCGCACTGAGCTCATCTCTTTTTCCTCTGAAGAGGATCTCATCAGCGACGCGAGCTTCACTGACTTTGAAGACGACCTTGCTACCAGTGGCCTTCCCTTGACACCTGCCGACAGCGACTGCTTCTCCATGGC
Source organism: Amniculicola lignicola CBS 123094 (assembly GCA_010015725.1). Taxonomy (NCBI): domain Eukaryota; kingdom Fungi; phylum Ascomycota; class Dothideomycetes; order Pleosporales; family Amniculicolaceae; genus Amniculicola; species Amniculicola lignicola. The sequence goes on from ML977572.1 coordinate 19,307, forward strand.
TGAAATGTCTGCCGTTCACTTCTCCTGCCACCGCTCGCTCAAGCGATCCCACTCTGAGCTTAGCGACGCCGACTCGGAGCAGCAGAGCGAGCACCAGACCGAGGAGCAGACCCAGTCAGGATCCTCAAGCCAGCACAACTCTGGCCCTGTCTCGGAGCATGCCATTGCCTCCAGCTCTGACGGCGATAACACTCCTGCCCCAGCTACCACCAGCAGTAGCCGCCGTGGTCGCAAGCAGTCGCTGACCGAGGATCCCTCCAAGACCTTCGTATGCACTCTTTGCTCCCGCCGCTTCCGTCGCCAGGAACATCTCAAGCGCCATTACAGGTCTCTCCACACCCACGACAAGCCCTTCGAGTGCACCGACTGTGGCAAGAAGTTCTCTCGCAGCGACAACCTGTCCCAGCATCAGCGCACTCACGGCACTGGCGCAGTCGTCATGGGTGTCTTGGACAGCTCTGAAGTTCCAGCACTCCGCGATGACCTGTACGACAATCAAGACCCCGCCATGCTCGGCTCCATCCTCTACAACACTGCCAATCAAATCTCTAGTTCCAGCTCAGACTCTTATTCAGACTTTGAGCAGAGCCCGATGCCCATGGACAAGAAGATGCGCAAGAGGAAGCACGACGAGTAGAAGTCACCAGTCTTGAAGCAGTCTCAGCTGGCTTCAACCTTTACGAAAGACACGACCCCCCCGCTCCGTAACTGGAGTATCATAATGTCAGGCGGATTCGTCTACTTCACGTCGTTAACGCCAGGGCGGCTCAGCGGTAGAACAGGATGGGTTTCCATTCAGCGGTCGGCATCATAACAGCGCGGAGTCTTCATCAGCCCCTCTGGCAACCAACAACCCACAAAAGTCCTTCGCTCCCCTTAATTTTCCTTGTGTATCTTTTTTTCAACCCAATTTGGATTACTACCTATTTCAAGATCGGCACTTTTATCATCGTCATTTTCCCTGCGTTTTTGCCCAGCATGATAGCGCGTGGTTTACTTCTCCTACGGTTTATCTTGGAAGGGGTTTGGCTTGGCAAACCAGGTTGGGTGGTTGGGTACGGTAGACATCTGGTGTTTCTTCTCTGGGGAGCAATCTTGTTTTGCTTTTGATTCCGTCACACCCCTTCACGACTGACATGGCACCACTATTCGGCCTGTCTGCCGTGGAATATCCCCCTCTTGCTTCTTACGCTCGTTGTAATCTTGCTGGCAATTCTCCCCACTATGGAGAGGTTGTTTCAGTGCATTGGCGATTTTGAGAATCATCTTTCTCTTCGATGGACCTCCTGTAATTTTTGTACACACCCTTTTCTGGAGAGTGGAGCGTGTATTGGTCGTCTGGTACAGCTGATCGCGTCTAAAAACATACATTTTTCACAATATAAAAAACATATATTGAAACGTCTATACTTGCTCTTTGCATGCATTGTGGTGAAGATTTGCAGTACCCTTCCACTTCCGGCGAAACATGCAGGATTGAGTCATGGGAAAAGGTCATATGGAATCTTCTTATTGGCTGTATAATGCACCTAGAATAAAGGCTTGATCCCCCGTTCAAGTTTCACCAGAGGTGAAAAAGTGCCGTAGACCCTGAACCAATCTGGCGGGGTCAGTTGATCGACGACTGACAATTTTAGGTTCTCTAGCTCGAATAGTGCTTCACCAGATGCACCTCAACAAGCCTTTCACCACCAAACTCTGCAGCCAAACACACCACTTTTCGTCCAGACCCTGACCAAAAAATAGGTTTGACAACCCACCCCGTGCTGTCAAAAAGCGGAGCTAGCCGTCTCCCAGAGTTTCGGTACGAGTAATCCAACATCAACTCTGCAGAAACCGAGCGAGAAGCTTACCCTAAACATGCACCCCAAGGCTCACACCAAGACCCCGCCGTTACCCATCCTGCAGACCTTCAAACCCAAACATGAGGATTTGTGGGAGCAATTGAGCGTCGGTCCGCATCCTCGCTGCACTCCCTTTTCGCGTATGCATCTCTTACTCATCCGCCTCAATCCGTCACCTGCATACTAAGCTTATTCGTCCTGTGCCTGCATCTGTGCCTGCGTTACTCGGGACCCATCCGCCCTCCCCTACATACCCTAAAGGCGGATTCCAGATCTAAGTTTCGGTTTCGGATTGCAGAGTGAGGGGAAGTCGGAACCGATTCAGGGAACGAGCATGGCGGGGTTAAACGTCATTGCTCTCATTTCGGGGGGAAAGGATTCGTTCTTCTCCATACTGCATTGTTTGGCGAATGGGGGAGAGGTTACGGCGTTGGCGAATTTGCATCCGGGTGTTACGGAGATTAGTGACCATATCGCCTCTTCTACGAGGGGCCAAAATGAGGGTGGAGGTGGAGTTGAAGATGAAGAAGATGATATCAACAGCTACATGTACCAAACTGTCGGCCACACCATCATCCCGCTGTACGCCCAGGCCCTCAACCTCCCTCTATACCGTCAAGAAATCCTCGGGTCAGTCGTCAACACTTCAAAAGATTATGCCGAAACAGGGAACGATGAGACGGAGTCTATCACCTTATTATTGAAGAAAGTGCTGAAGGAGCATCCGGAAGCGAATGCCGTGTCAACAGGTGCAATTCTGAGTACATACCAGCGGACAAGAGTCGAGTCTGTAGCTGTCAGACTCGGGCTCACACCGCTATCATATCTATGGCAGTATCCTGTGCTACCGCCGTATGAGCAGGCGAGCTTGTTGAGGGATATGGCGGCTGTGGGGCAGGATGCTAGGATTATCAAAGTCGCGTCTGGTGGGCTGGATCAGTCGTTCTTGTGGGAGAACGTTGCGGAGGGAAAGACTATCAAGAAGTTGGGGAGGGCGATGGCGAGGTTTGGGGAGAACGGGGATGGGGCTGTGTTGGGGGAGGGAGGCGAGTTTGAGACGTTGGCCGTGGATGGGCCAGGGGTGTTGTGGAAGGGGAAGATTGAGATTGAGGGGTGTGAGGTGGTGGGGGGAGAGGGGGGAAGTGCGATATGGAAGGGGAGGGGGGCCAGGGTTGTTGAGAAAGAAGAGGGGAGTGGAAAGGGCTTGAAGGGCTTGAGGATACCGGACCTGTGGGATGAGGAATTTAAGAAGATATTAGAGAAGCTGGATATCGCCTCACAGCCGCTACCAACATCACCATCACCAGTACTCGAAAACATTCCTTCCAAACCACACTCTCCCACTTTCCCTTTGAGCGAAATATCCTCCACCCCCTCCACTCTCACAATCTCCAACCTCAATTCCCCCTCATCAACCTCCTCCCCAGCCGACCAACTCTCCACCATCCTCCCCATCCTCCGCACTACCCTCACTGCCCACAACCTAACCCCCTCCCACATAACCCACACCACGCTCCTCCTCCGACACATGTCCACCTTCGCCTCCATAAACAACATCTACAGCACCCTCTTCACCACCCCCAACCCGCCCTCCCGCGTCACAGTAGCATGCGGCTCCACCCTCCCGTTAGGCGTCGACGTCATGCTCTCCGCCATCTGCTCCACAGACGTCCGCGAGCGAAAAGGCCTACACGTCCAGAGCAGAAGTTACTGGGCCCCCGCGAACATAGGCCCATACTCGCAAGCGATATCCGTCCCCTTAAAGATAGCACTCGCAACAGACGAAGACACCGATACAAAGGTCGTAGGAGAAGCAGTCTACCTCGCCGGCCAGATCCCCCTCGTTCCCGCTAGTATGCTCGTGCACACCCGCTCTTTCGCCGAGCAGGCTGTTCTCTCGCTCCAGCATCTCTTTCGTATAGGCCGCGTCGTGAATGTGAGGCAATGGACGACGGGCGTGGCATATATATCCACCTGTTTGGACGAAGAAGCGAGGGAACAGGTCAGGATAGCACAGGCGGTTTGGAGAGCCGCGCATACCATACCCTCTGCTTCTAGTGACGAAGATGGGAGTGGACATGGAGCTGAAGAGGAAGACGAAGATGAGGATATCGACCCCTGGGACCTTCGTAACAAACCCAGCGCCCCAAACGCTCAGGTAGATGATACGACGTACCGACCCCCTATCCCCGATCTCGGTGTCGTAGAAGGAGGGTATATACCCCCGCCATGCATCGTTGTGCAGGTCTCGTCTCTTCCGCGCGACGTGGATATCGAGTGGTCGAGTATCGGTCTCGCTATCTCCTCTTCCTCTCCTTCCGCTAACATCCAGACGACAATGACCGGAGATGGTACGCAATACACAACCGCCCTTTCAAACACACATTTTTTTAATTCGAGAAGTTTGGGCGCTGGTGGAGGAGATTCTTCCGGACAAGACGTTCAGAATCTAGATGTTGCCACGGAAGAAGGACGGATCTGGGAACATTGTACACTGTATGCGGCACCGGGGTTAGTAGGGGGGTGGGCAAAGGCAGTGGAGGGAGTGCAGTGGGTGCCTTGTAAGCGGGTTTGGGGAGGGGGAGGGGAGGAAGTGGGGGGTTGTTTGGTTGGGCGATTGAGTGCGAGTGAAGGGGGTGGAATAGATTGAAGTGAAAGGCAGCAATTGAATAGTTTGATCTTATTCTAGCAGCAATGAAGTTATGATGCAGAGTACACTTTGGCAGATTTGGGTGCTGCTATCTGCTTATGGGGCGAGGTTAATCACCTGTATCGAGCAGAGCATGCCTTCAGGTCAAGAAGTACGGGTATCATCTTTGAAGTCTTACTCCACGTTCCCATCCACCTCTATTCCCTATCCAACCACAGTATGCACAACAGCCACCCCCAACCTAATACCTCTCCCCCTTATCCCTTCTCTTCCTCCCATCCCTCTCATCCTCATACTCCCTCCTCCTCTTCCTCCTCTCCTCACTATCCCCCTCCCTCTCCCGATCCTTCCTCTCCCGCTCCTTCCTTTCTCGTCTCCGATCACTACTCTCATAACTCCGACTCCTGTCCCTCCTCTCCTTCTTCCTATCCCTTCTATCATCGTCATACCGATCGCGACTCCTTTCGCGCCGACTACTACTCTTCTCATCTTTCCTCCTATCACGGTCCCGATCCCGACGATCAGAATCGTATTCTCGCTCTTTCTTGTCGTCTTTGCGGCGAGACCGGCGATCGGAATCGTAGTCTCGGTCTCGGTCGCGATCCCGATCTTTCTTGTCCCGCCGTGGTTCATCAGTATGATATTCAATGGCTTTCCGATCCCGAGGTTTCTCTTCGACATAATCCCGGTCTTTACGACTGGCCTTCTTCCCAGAGTCTTTCCGCGCATCTTCGTAATCATCTAGCACGAGCCCCTTTCCATTCGAACCACTCTCGCCTTGCTTAATTTTCGCCTTCAGCTCCTCCTCTGTGAGCATCTCGCCCGTATTCTTATTCCGCATGACGACCGGGTTGTATAGTTCCCTCTTTAAGCCTCGCTTGCCCTTGTCAAATTCACTCTCCTTCGCGCCGATGCCGAGTAACTCTGGTCTACGCTTCAACTCTCGCGGTTTGGCGGGAGCGCCGGAATTGTATTTGCCGAGTTCCTGGCCGTCTTTCCAACCCATACCACGGAGTAAGGCGGCACCGAAGCCATCAATGGGTGTAGCGGCGTAGGCATCGAGCGAGGGGGCATCGGGCGCGGTGTTGAAGTCATTCTGGAACGCTTCTTCTTCGGATTGGGGAGCCATTTGGATGACGGCAGAAGTATCTGTAGTTTCGCCATTGATCAAGGCGGCGAGAGCGCGTTTCTCTAACCTCTGGTCTTCTGTCAGGCCATCATCGACTGGCACCTCCACAGGTTTATCCTTCATCTCTGTGTCCCCATCCCTTTTCACAGCTCCATTCGCACCCTCCTCCTCATTCTTCTTAACAACCGTAAGCCCATACACGACCTCCTTCTCCCCAAACCTCTCCATACTCCCCTCCCCCCTCTGTCCCGGCGGCCCTTCATCCTGCCCCCGTTTCCGCTTCGCCTCCTTCCTCCAATTCCGATTCGGCAGACTCTTGATGACCATAGGTGGCTCCTCTTTCTTGGTATTCACATCTACCGCGACACCCTTTTCCGCATCCCATCCCACAATTTCCACATGTTTGTCCTCCTGGACCGGAAGCTCTTCCTCCTCGAGTGCTATTCGTGGACGCTTGGCGAGCGATTTAGGGGTGGGTGTGTTTGTGGCGAGACCTGGTTTGGATTTGAGAGCCCCGAAGGAGAGCTTGAAGCCTGTGGCCTTGCCGCCTGTGGCCTTGCCGGGCGCGGCCATGGTGACGAGCGGGAAACGTGCGGTTTGCGCGCAGTGTTGATCTGGAGGTGAAGGTGTATGAGTTGAAATTTGAGGGCGGTGTGAGCGAGTTCAGCTTCTCAGGCGTGGTTTGTGACGATAAATGGCCGGTGGAGTGTCGAGGAAGTGCATTGAGCACAAGCAGTCTTTCAAAGTTCGCCAGTCGCGCAGTGACATCGGGGCTTGGCATCGTCCCTCAAACTTGGCACGGTTTTGAGACGACTGGAACTTTACTCACCAAAAAGTTCATTTTCTCCTAGGTCTTGTTGGCTCATCGATGGAGTTATGAGTTTCCCTATCTATATCTTCGATGAATGGTTAATTCGATTGTTCCCGCCCCTGGCAGAGGGAGCTACCGCAATCAACTATCAACTCTCTCGTCTTCACAGTTGTAGGGTTGAGAGATCCTGACCTGAGGATACAGAAGCACAGGGCTATAAAATTTATGTATAGGTGTGTGACAAATTCAACTTTTACAATAGATGGTATGAAATATAGACATCAATTACGTCAGCAGAAGATCCCCAGCCATGTCCCCAGGGTTTGTTGAAGAATTCGTTACTCATTAATGGCCGGGGCTCATAAAACTATTATCTACAATAGAAGGACAAGATGAGCCAGATGCATCATAGCACCGCGTGTATTTTCCCAACCGTAGCCGTGGCTTTGACCCAATCCAATCCAATACCCGCCCATTGTAGTCCTGTCTACGTACGCCAAACACCTGTTAAACCCATATTTTACACGCAATATACAATAGTCTAGGCGATATTGCCCGCCAACCCCAGGAAGAGCGCCTGGGCAGCGAGTTGCAGCGTCCAAATACCCACTTTTTTGATCCGTCGTTTGCGAGAAGTGGCATCGTCGAGAACGTCCCTTGCGAATGCATCATACATCTAAAAGTATATTCAGTATTGGTATGGCCAAAGGGAGTTGGGAAGGATGTACCTCGCGAGATAGGTCATCCATCAGTCCACTGTCGTAAACCGTCCAGCTTCCATCAAACTCGCCGACCCGCTTGACGACTCTACAGTTGACTGGGATGAATGTCTTCTTTGAATTGATGTAGGCAACAATAGGCCGAACCAGTGCGTTGTTGATGTAGGAGATATCGTTTGTGAAAATGGGGACAGCGGCGCGCACATCGTTCAAATTCACCCTGACATCCATTATCAGGAAACGTTTGTCCTCTGCGTCGTCTTCCTGGACACCTTCATCATGGTGCTCTTCTTTGATTTCGTTGAAGTCATGGCCATTTGCCTGGTCCGAGAAATGCTTGTGTGTATTGGACACTGTTGCTTCCACTCGGTCGTACATATCTGACATGACTTTGGCAATGCTGTCGTCATTAGCATCCGGAATCATGATGTCTGCTACAATATCGACATTTCCTTCATGAATCCAGGAAAAGGGGCCTTCATAGCCTCTGTTGAGATGGTCAATGTTGAGCCCATCGATTCTGATTCGAGTTTGCTTTTTCCACGTGGTGCCATCCGCAGCATCACTCCCTTCCAACAACTGAGCGCCAGTATAGTTGTGTGTTTGCCGTGGGTGAATTGTGAACAACGAATTGTCAAACGATCCAGACATCATGTTTGCGGAGAGGAAATCGTAAAAAAGCCACTGTTTCCGGAGTTGAGGGAGGTCACAGGAGTAGATGCTGACTGAATACGGCCGGAAATTGTCTGTTTGATAGACGGTGAGTAGGAGATCTTCCATCTTGAACGAGTCAAGCTCAAAGTCTCCTGGATTGTGCTCGTGTTTGTATGTCCGGGGATCGATATATTCTTCAGGCGCATACACAAAGGTCCGATCTACAACCCCGCGGATTCCTCTAATTTCGACATCTTTGAGCAGACCCTTGCCGTTGAACCATTTCGAGAACGACAGCGTAACGTTGACAGTGTCGATTGATATGTCGAATTGTGTGTAATTTGTATCTTCCTCTTCATCCACGCTTTCTGCTATCTCCTTCTCTTTCTGCACTGCCTCGGCAGCCGCCGCCGCCGCAGACAGCTGTGAACCTTTGCTGACCTTTGCTCTTCCCTGCCCGGGTCTCCGAGATACGAAGACTTTGCTGAAGGAAATCACTCCATCTTTCCATTTTGGGACAACTGCAGACTCAAAGACAACTTTGATGCCAGATGATTGGGTAAGATAGTTGCCAATCCATTGCGCAAGCGTTTCCTGGGCAAAGACCGTGTTGATCAGGAAGATGGCCAACGAGAAAAATGTCGTAGTCCCAATAACAATCCAGAGGATGTGAGCTGCCAAGATCCAGGACACCATAGCATATATCTCGTCCGCGTTGAAAGGCCGCGAGCTCCTGATTGTGAGCCATTTGAAATGAATCTTAATGCGCGACCAGAATCCTGACGCAGCTTCAAGTAGCTCCGCTTTCGTCGGTCTGTATAGGTGTGGAAGGTGCTGAGGTAGGCGGTCTAGGAGGTGATGTTTGCTGGAGCTAGGAGGCAGCTCTGACTCGGGTTTGGGAGGATCGGCAGGTTTTGTGGGCTCCGGTCGAGGCTTTGGCTGAGGAGAAAGGTTGGCCTGGGGAGCAGGAGTCTGTTTGTTCTTAGATCCATTATTCCTAGGAACTGAGCTCTTGTTCCGTCTGTTTTTGTTGACGAGTCTTCCGTCTCTCGAGGAAGAAGATTTATGGGCGCATGTCCGCCATGCCGCCCCTGCAGCTGTTGTGACGCTTGTGTGGTTGCGATGCGTTCGAGATATTCGAGGTGGAGAAAAAAGTGCGGAGGTGGGTCCGAGTTGTCCGCATCGCTGCGATGAAAGCGAAGTTGTCCATTGATAACTCAGTACTCGCGAAGTCGAGGTATATGACCTCACTGGTGTCCTGCCAGCCAGAGGTGGGTATATCCGAGCTCGAAGTACTGGAAGTGGTGGCTGGTCGACGGCAGGCCGTCGCAAGAGTGCGCCGACCTTGAAGGGAACATTCCGACTCATTCTCTCCTGGGTTGCAACATGGCGCCGTCTGCTCGTGTTGAAAAAGCAGACTGTTTATTTGGGAGGGGTGCTGTGAGGGGTATTGTATGCGGTGTGCGGTGTGCGGTGTGCGGGTAGGGATGGGGAGTGGAATATGCGTGGGAATGCTGCGTCTTGAATGGATGACGATGGGTGCAGGTTGACAGGCCTGGAGCCGAAGCAAAGACACGCCAAAAAGTCTTGGCGGAGAAATAATTCGTGAATTTCGACTTCTTATCGATTAGAGAAGTGCTCCACCATTTTCGCCCTCTCCACCACCGCCAACCCAGGAATAATTGACACAGACACCGCAAAGAAGGACAGCCAACACACATACCACACAAAATGCCTGCCCCCACGGCCCTCCGCAACCCTGTTCCTGCACCGGACGAGCAGACCGCGCCCGAGTCCATTCCCCTCCCCGCAGATGAGGATGTAGAACTGCTCGACATGGACTGGACCGCTCCCGCCGATGCATCAATCCCCCCTCCTGCTCTCTCAACAGAGCAGCCCTCCACAGAAGACGCCGTCATGGTCGATGAATCCGGACGACCGCGCTTCGCCCCGGTCAACTCGGTCCCCATCGCCTTCAGGCGCGAGCTACGCAAGGTCCCTATCCCGCCACACCGAATGACCCCTCTTAAAGGCGCATGGCCCAAGATCTTCCCCCCGCTCGTAGATCATCTCAAACTCCAAGTCCGCATGAACATCAAGACCAAGAGCGTGGAGCTGAGGACAAGTGAATCAACCACGGATACTGGAGCGCTCCAGAAGGGAGAGGACTTCGTGAAGGCGTATACTTTGGGCTTCGATATTGATGATGCCATTGCACTCCTTCGATTGGTGCGTTAGCCCATATCCCACGTGTTCAAGACCCGTTACTGACCAGTCCAGGACGACCTCTATATTGAGACCTTCGAGATCAAGGATGTCAAGACCCTGAACGGGGAGCACCTGTCCCGCGCCATTGGCCGTATTGCAGGCAAGGACGGAAAGACCAAGTTCGCCATCGAGAATTCGTCACGGACCCGCATTGTGCTCGCAGATTCCAAGATCCACATCCTTGGAGGCTTTAAGAACATCCACATCGCCCGTACTGCCATCGTCTCTCTTATCCGTGGAGCCCAGCCAGGAAAGGTGTATGGCAATTTGCGCACTGTTGCGTCGAGGATGAAGGAGCGATTCTAAGCGATAGGACATTTGGTGGAGCACGTGTGGTTGCTTCGGGAGTTGGGAAGGAACGAGCATGATGCCAAGCATCTCTGATAGCATTTACAGGCGTTCTGAAGGGCGAAAATACCACCCATGATTGATGAGGCCCGGGAAAAGCTTTTCTCGATAGTGCTCAGGAAAGCGAAAAGTTCACCAAACCCTGAACAGTGAGTGCTGATGACTGGGTGCTGTCTCTTCTCTCTTGTCAGTTGTCCAGAATCAGATGATCTTCATCTCCAACGCCAATTTGTTCAATTATATCCGCCCTTCTTTGGACCCGGTTCCATTCTGTGCGCGTAAAGTATACGGAGGGAGCCCTTTCGTATTGCTGGACCCCGTGAAGAACCTGACCATCTTGCACCCCGAGTTAGTTATTTGTTGCCTTGCAAGCCCCTACAAGGTATATTCACTATTCGTTTGGACCGGTCACTGATCTCTGCTTACCCGAAATCCGCTTGTTGATGAAGTTTGGTCGGCTAAACATAACATGGCTGTGCCTCTGGTGGACTGCAGCCAGGCACACAAAGAGGCAGAGTCACTCCGCAACAGCTATACAACTAAATAACACTGACTAACAGGTGTTAAATCAGCTTGCTGATGAGCAAAGCTCAACGTACTCAGATCATCTACAACAATAGTCGCAGGAAGCCCTGCAATGACCTCCAGCAGCCCCAAGTCCGGCGATAAAGAAAGCATTCCTAATACTTCCCAAGAATAGCCCAATAAGAAACTGCACCTCATCTCTCCAAAATAAAAACAGAGAATCAGCAATCTCCCATCAAGAACCAATTCTAGTCAACAGAAACCGAATCTCGCGTGCCCTCATCTCCGCCCTTCAGCTTCAGTCAGCTGCTGCGCATCGCGGTCATTTTGCTCTTCTTCCACTCACCACCACGATCGGTGCTCGCCGTTATGACCTACGCGGGTCCTCATGGTACCAGTGTCCCCTTTTGGTGGAGTCATCACTCGTTTACAGATGCTATGACGGACGCCATGCGCTTGCCATGTGCTCGGGTTTTCGTGACCAGCCTCAGGCCATAGAGCCTTGCGAGGCGCTTTGGCGGCACCGGGGCCTTCATCGGGACCATCAGCCTCCCATCCAGGGCTACAGACGCTGTTAGCGTCCAGGCAGAGAGGTTTGAAGCCTAGCCCTGATGGCAAGCAAGCGGTCTGTGGCTTTACCCCCCTGATTGGCTCACGCGCTAGCAGCACGGCCACGATTTTTGACATCGTGATGTTTGGGCGGGCTGTGCAGCAGCTGTTCGCAGACCACTTGTCCTCCAGGCGCGCGCAAGGGTCGCAAACAGATATATTGTGTATCTTTTCCGCGGTCAAACAGTTTCTCCATTCCATTGCATACCGTTTGCATCTAACTTGGCACATACCCCAACACCTTCCGTTCGCAGCTTGACCTTGAAGTCCCTCGGGTTCGTGCACAGCTTCAGCCCTACGTCGCACTCCACCGTACACATAAGATTAATGGTCCCTGCAGCCAGGTATAACTGCCCATACCCCTCCATATCAGTTCTTCCACTCACCACCACTACACAGCAACAACACCCACACTCCTACAGCTCCAGATTTCAACCCAAGCCTCACACGCGCCTCTACAATTGCCAGCAATCGAGCCCTCCAACTCTCCAACCACCTCATCCACTCCACCACAAACATGTCTGCCAGTACCACACCCCAACCCGCCCAAGCAGCAACTACAGTGGGCACAAACATCGATGCCGACGTCCCAGACATTTACAACCACCTCCCCGCCCTGCCCCAGAACTGGCCAGAGGCGCACCCAGACTTCCTCCACAGCCAACCTCCCGTCGAACCTGACCTGACGAAGGGCTTCTCCGTCTTCACCGCTGGCTCTATCGAGATGGGCCGAGCCATCAAGTGGCAGACGCGCCTGGTCGATGTTTTGCGCCCTCTTCCCGTCACCGTCTGCAACCCGCGTCGTGGCATGTGGGAGACGCACAAAACACCCGAGGCCAACGACAACGCATTCCAAGTCCAAGTCAAATGGGAGTTGAGTTGCCTAGAAAAGGTGTCGGTCATCTGCTTCTACTTTGACCGCGAGACGCTGAGTCCCGTCACGCTTCTCGAGCTGGGGCTCTGGGCGCATAGCAAGAAGGTGGTCGTGTGCTGCCCCACGGGCTTCTGGAAAGGCGGAAATGTCAGGATTGTGTGTGAGCGGTACGGCATCCCGTTTGCCGAGACCTTCTCCGAGTTGGTCCCGGAAATCGTCAAGATGCTTCACGAGAAGGGAATGGACAGCCAGTGGACGCTTCCGGCTCTTCCGGTGGTCAAGCCATTGCCCAAGAACTAGGACATGTCTGTAGCCGCTTCAACAGCTGCTTCGACGAGAATCTCTGCAGTATAGGTCTTGGGATTTGAATACTGCGCTCTGCAGTACAACCCATTTCCCCCTTGTCTGCGGTTTTTTCCCATCCCCCTTTCACACTTTTTCTTTGTGTTTGTAGACTCTTGTTTGGCATTGTTGGCACAGTATCACCCAATCAGGTATACGGCTTTGTACGATTACATGAGCAATGACGGCGGCATTTGTGTGTGTTTAGAAATCTCTATATAACGACCATGGCGGCATTCTGGCAGGAGGAAGATGTCCCCTGTTTATCACATCTTGTTTTTTGATTGCGTTGGTTTGGTTGGTGGCTGGCTCTCTATATACCCAGTCAGATAGATAGTGCCGAATCCCACATAGTGCATACGTCGATATGGTGGGCTTGAAATGTGAAGGCAATGACGAGTTAATCTCAAATGTCAATTTTTCAACGTTTTATAACACCAGTCCTCCTCCCAATCTCAACACCATACATGGCAATGAAAGCCGCAGCCGCGCAGCAAGAATTCCCATCCATGTCCCTACCAACTCTGAAATCCCCTTCCTAGGACCGCGCGCTTAGGTTGCATCTAAGATTGCCGAAGAGGCACAGTTCGCGCTGAGCGTGCCACGTGCCACGTGCCGATTGTGGCATAGACATGTCCCACACGTTTAGATCAGGGGCTGAACGAGACCTGGTGCCTGGCTTACAAGAGCGATGTCAGACGTGAGTAGAGTGGGGTGGTGTAGTGGGGCTTGGATAGTGGAAAGGCTGGTATTGGAAGGGAAGGCTGGGATATGTTGGAATGTTGTGATGTTCCAAGGTTGTGCTGGGGCATACCTAGGTAGACTTGATCCACACCCATCTCAATTATAGTGCGCCTTCCTCAGTCTATCCACACACTTGCCCGTACAGTTGACCCCTGTATCATACAGGTAAATGAGAATATACCGAGGTCGCTGCGCAAATCTGGGTACATTGAAACTATCGGCATCCCATCCAGCTGTCCGGCATGTCCTTTTTCATACCCTGGGTGCTCATGCCACCTCTATACCTACGAATCATCTCAGACGAGCCCTGAGCCTTTCCATCTATAGTAGGAGACAAAATCACGCCTCATATTCGGGACGGGAGGCGGTTTGAAGCTGTCCCTCTTCGCCTTGTGCTTTGGCATCAATGCTGAGTGTCCCACGATGATACCGCATGAAGCTATCCTTTAGCAGTGTCTTCGCAGCAGAGCCTTTCCTCGGGCCCCTGTCATATCCGTGTAGAAGCTTGTTCCTCTCGATGTAACCCTAACTTCTTCCCATTTTGGCACTCCTCCCTCCCTCCCTCCTTTCAAGATCTTGTTTCGTGTCAGCCTATGTAGGCACTCCCACCTCAACCCAGCCTTTCACCCCTCTTCAACTTCAACCTCAAACCCAACCCTCACCCACAAACTACACCCCCCACACCCCACCAAAACCTCCTTCTCCCCCCTCCCACTCGCCCTCTCCAATTCCTCCTCCTCGATACGAAACCCACCCTCTGCCCCACACCGACAAGGTCTTGTCCACACCATGCCTTCTGCTTCTGTTCCTTCTTCCTCCCCATTCGTCTTGAAATCTTCCAAATCCAACACCTCAAGCCCGAGTATAAAATCCTGCGTCCAGGACATACCCATGCCCATACCCGCATTATCCCCACCTTCATAGCTATTGTCATGGGAATAGGACGACAACACCTTCCACCCCCCCTCCTCAACCCATACATCATACTCCCGCCTCCTCTTCTCATCGCCCAGCACCATATACGCTTCCTTTACATCGTCTACCGTGCACCTATTCTCCTCTGTCATTTCCCCCATTTCTCCCCGCGTATACATTTGGGCTTGAGTTTGAGTTTGCCAGTCTCGAACCGGTCCTTGTGCTTGTGCTTGTCCATCTGCATCTGCTCCCCCTGCCTCTCGCCCCCGTCCACCCAACCGATCCGGATGCGCCCTGAACAACGCCTTCTTGTACATGCTTCGTATTTCTCCTTGCGTATACATTCTTCCATCCATTTTTCCCCCTGTACCAAATGCCCCCGTCTCTAACCCTAGAACCGTGTAGTAATTCTTCGTGTATGTCATTTTTGTTCTTTGCACCGCTGACTGGGTGACTCGGTGGGGGTGGATAGGTGGGTGGGGTGTCTTGGCTATGTGATCGTGGTCGCGAGGTAGGTAGGTAGGTAGGCTGGTAGGTATGTTTCGGGTGTGCCCTTGGTGGTTGGTTGGAGCGTGGTTTGGGAGATGTTGGTTCAAAGAGAACCAGGTCGGTAGACAGTTCAGTCTCTCTATAACCATGCCGTTCTTAACCCTCTCCTGTTTATATAGCACTCTCTACGACTACCCAGTCTTTCCTCGTACCCCCCCGTCTCGGCTTGTCTCGCAAATCCGTCTTGCTTGCTTCGTTCTTTGAGCTTTGTGGCTCCTCCGTCCTTACCCAAGCTACCCCTATCAATCAATCAGCCTTCTAGGTGCAAAATTCAAGAGTTCACCCCCAATCACCAACCTAACTAAGCCTCATGGCGTTCGTAACGGCCATCCAAACCCTTCTTGGGTGTCGCCAACCTTTGGCGGGGAACCTTTTTTTTCGCGAGCCCTCGTGGCGAGGTGGGGCCTGCATTCCTTTCGCCTGCCAGCCTCACGCATGTGAAAGTCGCATCATTCCACACACGAGACACACCACAACATCACATCACTACACTTCACAGCCGCCTCAAAGCACGAAAAAGAAGTGGAACAAGTTCCTTAAGCTAATCTAACCGTGAAAAGCCCTGCACAAACTGCCTTGTCCAGCGCTGCCCTCGTAGAGTTTCCATCACAGCCCACTCCACTGCAGACAAGCTACAAGTTTGATGCCCCGCCAATTCACATAAAAAGCAGATAGAAGCCATAAGAAACCCACACGATAGTCATCCCGATCCGCCGATAAAGGGATGAGCCGTTGATATGGTGGTGTATAAAGAAAAAGACATTTGGGGGAAATCAGGGGTGGGGGGATCGCACAGAGCATAGAGTGATACCGTGCAACATCCCGACCGATCGCACATACTGGATAGCCTTTCTATCCCTCCCGAGAGAGGAACATGAAGCTGATCAGTGGTACACAAGCGGACACCACCGAGGGTAAGCGCTGCACGAGGGGGGACGAGCCGGCTTATATAGAGGGGGAATTCGAGAGTGAAACAGACATAAGTCGTGGGGAATTTGAGATCCGAACCGCTCGCTGAACCAGTTTTCGAGAAAGAAGACACACGTACAACTCCGGGGACGCTCGCTGCCAAGACAGCCACCGCACCCTATCCGCGGACAGGCTTTGGTGGCCGAGGAGGGAACATGGGGTCGAGAGATGGGAATGCGTCTAAGCGGCAGCAGGAGCAGGCTTGGTCACCTCAGGTGCCTCGGCTGCAGGGGGTGCCGCCTCAGTTTCCGCAGGCTTCTCCTCCTTCGGGGCGGCAGCCTCAGCGGGTGCCTCAGCATCAGCGCCGTCCGACGAGGTCCAGAGGGTCAGGTTGTCACGGAGAAGCTGCATGATGAGAGTGCTGTCGCGGTAAGACTCCTCAGACAGCGAGTCGAGCTCGGCGATGGCATCGTCGAATGCCTGCTTGGCAAGATGGCAAGCACGGTCGGGGGAGTTGAGGATCTCGTAGTAGAACACGGAGAAGTTGAGGGCAAGACCGAGGCGGATGGGGTGGGTTGGGGTCAGCTCGGTCTGGGCAACGTCTGTCGCCGTCTTTGGGCCTTGGTTAGCTGGGACTGCACACGAGAGAGGGAGCCGTAAGCGATTGCGTCATACCTTGTACGCCTCGTGTGCGGCAGTGGCAGCGACCTTGCGCTTCTCGCCCGACGCGAACTCGGCGAGGTAGCGGTGGTAGTCGCCCTTCCTGCAGTTCACGGCGTGGTTAGCTTCGAAGCAGCACCCGTGGCGCGGGCGCTGGCGGCCAGGGGACACATACATCTTGTGGTAGAAGACCTTGGACTCGCCCGACTCGGCCTTGGGGATGAGCGACTCGTCGAGCACATTGAGCACGTCCTCGCAGACCTTCTCGAGCTCCGTCTCGATCTTCTGTCGGTAGTCGCGGATGGTGCCAACGTGCTTGTCAGAGCCCTTGGACTCCTCCTTCTGCTCGATGGACGAGATGATGCGCCATGAGGCACGGCGTGTGCCGACGACGTTCTTGTAGGCTACCGACAGCAGGTTGCGCTCGTCGACGGTCAATTCTCCGCCGAGCTGTGCAGTGTGTTAGTTGCCGTGTTGTGGGGCATCCCGCCGATGCTGCCAGGCGTGGATGCGATCGGATGGCTGGGGCGACGGCATACCTTGGCGACTTCCTACGGCATTGTCAGCATGTGAGCGGGCAGGCGGGGCTGCGCGCTGCGCGGGCTCGACTGACCTTCATGTACGTGACCATCTCTGTGGGACATTGGGATTAGCACACGCGCGGCACACGATGGCACGCAGGCACTCACCATCATAGCGCTCAGCCTGTTCGCAAAGCCGGGCCAGAAACGTCTTGCTGCTCAAAAGTCAATGGAGCTGTCATCGCGGCCGCGTGCGTGGGCCGGGCGTACCTCTCTCGCTAGATGCGGCAGTCCTGTTAGCCGTCTGTTGACGTTTATCGTGCAGTGAACAGCGCCCGAGGGGCATCCCGCCGTCAGGCGGAGGGCCGCGGGGGCACGGCGCAGATAAAGGAACACTTACTTCGCTCGCCATTTTGTCTGGAGTGTTGCTGTGGAGGGGTCTGTGGAGGGTGGAGGGTGGATGTAGGGGTGTGGAGGTCGGAGGCGAAGTCTACGGTGGTGGTGTTAAGGAAGAGAGGGGAGATTGTTGGAGGATCGCCTGCCTTGGGCTTTTTGGCGAGCGCTGGAAGAGGCCTTTCACTTGCACGAATGGTCCGCCCCCGGCCAGCACAGCACGCTACCACGCCTTTCCCAGGGCGCTCCACAGCGCACCAGAGCATTCACTTCACCTTGCTCTCTATAATACGCCCTTTTAATTGCGTCCTGCACCCGTCGCGCGCCCGCTGCAGTCGCCGGCGACGCCTTGGCGGGGTCAACACCGCCTGCTTTGATGTAAACGCGCACGTGACCATCCGCCGGCGCTCGCTGCAGCACGACGGCCCTGCGCACACGCAAAAGTGCCAATCGACAGTGGCCGTCTGCTCTGTCTTCTGCTGTCCTCCAGCGTCCGCTGCCTCCATCTGGCACCCCAGTCACGCCAGCGAAAGCGCTGGGCGGCCATTGCCAGAACTGGGTGCTGAACCATGACAAGCATTGGGGCTGTGACAGCCAATCACAATTCCATCGAAACAGCTAGAAAAACTTGGACACAACCCACGCCATGCCGACCCCGTGACCCGTGACACTGAAATCAAACGTGCCCGTTGGCCTGAAACACGCTCTGTCCATGTCGCCTGGTCTCAAACCTGCAGCCGTGTCCTGCCAGCGCTGCTCGGATGTGATAGTGCGTGCCCAAAACAGGGATAGCGATGATTACATCATTGCCGCCTCGGAGGAAGGAAGCTGCAGGACGTCTATGGAACATGGGACTGCTTAAACAGATGCCCGTTTACTGCGGGAGGGCGCCGCGTGGGCCTATTTACCAGACGAGAAATGGTTGGAAACACGACATGCTAGATATATATGTCGTGGAGCATACACTCATGGCTGCGCCGACGCTGTACCACTGCAACATCATGCGCATTTCGCCACGCCTGGGACGTATCTATAATAAAAGCGAATGCTTCACATGAGCAAACGCCAAACACCGAGCATGAGAGCTGCGGTTCCCGTGCAAACGCCCCTGCCGTAGAGTTAGCCAAACTGCTTCGCAATGCACAATCCGATAGATGCCAACGTACATGAGCCATTGCAGCGTGGAGAACTTGACAGCCTCCAGCCTCTCGCGCAGTTGCGCCGTCTCCTGTTCTATCCGCGTCTCTGTCTCCTTGATCTTGAGCTCCTGCACATTGGCTTCCTCCCTAATGCGCCCCTTCTCCAGATTCAGATCTAGCCGGACGGACGCTTGTGTGCGTTGTATCTCGTCTCGGAGTCTTGAATTGAGTTTGGCCAGCTCGTTTGTCAAGCGATCGTGCGAGGCGCGGGTAAGAGACGATTCCGTGGAATCGGCCGTCATAAGTTCCGAGCGCAGTTTGGCAAAATCGACCTTTTGCGTGTAGGTTGCCTTCTCCTGGTCTTCGCGGAGGACCATGGTGCGCGTGAGGTTCTGAATGCTGGGGACGGGTTAGCACAGCCCAGGTTGGACAGCGCAAAGACAAACACACCTTTCCTCAATGACATCGCTCAGCACTCGCATCATGGCCTCGGCTTGCTCTTCTGTAAACCCCTCATCCTTCAGGCGCTGGACAAACTTGAGTGTGTCGAAATGGTGGTCCCTCGCCTGGGTGGCGGTTGCGCTGAAAGCGCGGCGGATGATGAGGGAAGATGTCAATTTCGTGGTAGAGCTAAACTTCGTTTGCCTCAAGGGTTGGGGTGGTAAGAATCGGGAGGCACTCTGGGTGGAATTCACAAAGGTTTGTGGTGGTGGAGGAGGAGGAGTTCTGGAGCATTGATGTCGTCTAGCTTCCAGGATTCCGCAAGAAAATGCGGACTTGAATGCCGCTCTGGCCCAAGTCAGCTGTGGGAGAAGGAAGCGCGGTATCGTAGTTGCTGGTATTGAGGACATAACTGCGTTGGATTGTGGTTGCGAAAGCTTCAAAGTGGAGCCATGAACAGCTTCATTGCGGGACAGCTGCAAGAAAACGCTTAGTCAGCTGGGTTTCCGTCCCACGCAACCGGAGATGGATTGACATGAAGCCACTGCAGCACAAATTTGAGAGCCAGTCTTGAGCAGTGCATCAATATCAAAAAGTTCAGTTAATCACGCTCGTCTATATCCTCGCTCACCAAAGCCACCCAAACCAAGTCGTCCCTCACACTCGCAATCATGACCGCTTGCTATGCCTGATGCCCAAAGACCAAATATACCCAGAGAAAATCAAACTCGCTCTCATGATGGTATCTCTATCGCCCATACTCCAAGCTCGGCACAATCACCGGCCCATACTTCATCGGCGGGCTATAAGGGCCATCGTTCTGTACCATAAAGTCCACCGCCAGACTCAACTTGCCACTGCCCCCTCCCGGGACTGCCTGTCCAAAGGTACCGCTCACAATCTCCGGGTCATAGATCACACAAGCGACATAGTTCCTCCGGCCCATGAGTCGTTTATACTCCCGGGGCGTACCGGTAACGTCCTGCGTGAAGATCTCCATCATGTCTTCCTTGGTATCTGATGGCGTATGGTTGCTGCGATGACCGTTTGCAGGAACGTACAGCGCCCGGTTGTTGTGAAGTAATCGAAGAACATAACTGCTCGGAGGCGCATTGACCACAGACGACGAGATTATTTGGTACATGGTCTTGTGGTCCGAGGGCTTCGAGGGGTCGTGGAAAAGACCAGCACCGCAACAGTCAACACCACCAGAGAAGAATGTCATGCGGAGGGACTTGTTATGAGCAATACCCTGGAGCGTGCGGATGAGATATGTGCGCTCGAGATCCTAATCGTGTGTGAGCAACGTGGGTAGCCATGTATTGAATTTGGGCTTACCTTGGACTCATGTGTCCATTGATCTCGGAGTTCATCGAGGACGTCAATCTCACCAAATGGACTCAATACACCACTCATCAAGCCAGACTTGCCAATGGCCTTCTTTACAGAGTTGAATCCATCTCCAACCATGGTCTTGGCACCAACGACGCCAGCGACGCCAGCAGTCACCTTGCCCAAGACATTGAAAGTGCCCGTCACTGCCTTCTTGCCAGTTGCCATTGTGTTGGCAAGGGATTCAATAGATTCGAGACGAGGGTACAGAACTGGCACCGGTATCATCCAGATACAATGCTGCACACTAGGCGGAAGTGTAGCAACTTTGGGGAAGATACCTTGGTAAGACGGGCCTGCCATGATTTGGTGGGGATTTCGCTCAGAGCGACAATCTGGTCCCACTACCGTCACACATGGTCCCAAGTACTTGATGAAGTGCCACCCAGTCCCAGTGATGGTGAAGAGATCGAGGTCATTGCTGACATTTCGAAGGATTTCCAGAGTCGTGTGATGCTGGAAGAGAAGATACATCTCGATGCCAATTCTGCCAATGTTTTTGAACATGTTGGAGAATTGCATGTACTCCGGATAAGAGCCAAAGCCGTCGAAACTATCATGGTCAGCCAGATGGAACATGTCACTGCATGAAATAACTTACATGTCATGATCATCGAGAGCTAAGATATGCGGGATTTGTGCAAAGGCTTCCCGCAAATGCGGCTGGTCAAAGTGGCTGGTGTAGTAGTGAAAGTACGCATGACACACATCTTCTTCGTGTTTCGCAGTCCATGGCGCATTCTTACGAGTCTCTTTGCCGCTGGTAGCAGTCCACTGCTTCAGGAGAGGAATCTCTTTCCACAATCGGTCAGCGTAGATCTGTCCGCCCAGGCCAAGCTGCACATGGAAGCCACCGCACTCGGTATTCTTTTGCAGGATGTCTTTCCACATGTGCCCAACACCTCCGAGCTTAGACCGCTCGTTTGCATTTACATTCAAGGCGAAATCATTCCCGGAATGAGCGATGAATCGCCAGCTCGTCTCAGAGCGCCCAGCAACCAGGAACTCAAATCGAGTGCAACCAAGATGAGAGGTGATGGCATAGGTCCATTTTGAGGGGTGTTCTTCCTCCATCTTAAGGTCGATGTCGTACCGGTAGAAGATCCAGGTCTGATGGCTGTAGATGGGGTTTGGCTTGAGCTGTCGGGGGTTCGGGGCCAGATCAACGCTCTGGTGAATATGGATAGTGGGCGGATTCGGGGTGTTTGTGATCAGAAGGATAGAGCCCAGCCACAAACCTCGCTCCAGATCCATATTCGTATAGCGAAGATAAGGTCCAAAATAGACACCATTGGATGGGTTGATTTTGTAGGTGTCTACCCCAGATACTGGTGGCGGTCCAGTGAACACAGTCGCTGTTGGAGTCGCAATTGAGGACATGCTGAGCATCTCTCCAGGATAAGCTGCAGTCTGCGTAGGGAAGCCAGGGGAGGCAAGGGGCGCCTTTCCAAAGGATGGAGATGCGAGGGGATTTGCAAACGAGCCTACCGGAGACAGCGGTTCGTTCAGGTTCAATGGTGTAGGCCCTTTGGGGAACTCCCATTGCGTTGACTGCGTAGGGAGGTGAATGTAGTAGTATTGACCTGACCCGGCATCAAGATGGGCAATCCAACCTTCTGGGAGCGGTGGTGGTGAAGCAGGCCCGGGTCCCGGCGCTGGTGCTGGACTCGGCGTGCTCGCATTCTGTTGGAACTGCTGCTGGGGTTGTGGGAACTGATTTGCAGTTGGCGTGGGTGCAAAGACTCCGGGATGCTGCATCGGCTGAGGTGAGGGGCCTGATGGACCTGGGCGGTCGTTGGCAAACGCTGGATGTGCTTGCATATTCGGTTCCGGCATAGCACCCATTCCCGTTCCGGGCTGAGGAGCAGGCGCGGCGACAGGCTGCTGTCGTTTTTCATTGGGATACCCTTGTGCGGTTGTTGCCCCAGAACCTTGGGGAATACTTGAGTAGGCTGGCGGAGGCTCTTCGTTCATATTCAAACGCTGCATGTCCTGATGCAGCGGGTGTTCGGTAGGGAGGCTGCCAGATGGTGGCTGCGCTAGGCCTTGGGTTGCTCGGGGAGGACTCTGGTGATCATCCACTTCATTCATGCCCTGGTAAACAGTGGGAGGGCCGTGCGGGGTACTTCCAGGCTGTTCAGTGGGTGTCCAGGGCCTCCGCGGGGGCTGCTGCTGTGGTGGCGGTGAAGTGATGTTTGGTTTGGGCACGTTGGCATAGACCTGGGCCCTCTGCGCCGCAGCGGCGTTCTGCGCGGTCTGCGCCTGCAGATTGGTCAAAGTCGACGTCCCCGCAATTCCGGCTGCAGCAAAGCGGGCCTCGATGCCTCCGCTTGGTGGGGGGATAATAGGCGTCTCTGGGGGAGGCGGCGAGCCGCGCTGTGCTCTCGTGGTAGATGTCGAGGCCGTAGAGCTCAGGCGATTCACCCCAAGCGGGTTGGGGATCTTGAGAGCCGGCTCAGAAGGCTTTGGTGCTCCAGCGCCCTGGGGAGGGGGCCAGTACTGCTGGTGGTACTCGGGGAAGGGGTTCGGGGCAGGCTCAGCGCTGGCCTTCCTCTGTGGTGCCCGCTGGAACAAGTCCTCCTTGTCGGGGGTTTCGGGGCCAGGGGAGTCAGGGAGCGGCTTTGGTGCAGTTCCCCTACGCTCTGCGAGCCTCGAGGGCTGCGCGAAGCCATCTGCGGTCCTCCCCGGCGCGCCGCCGTAGCCTGACAGTGTCGGTCGGTTTGGATCGTTTGCATCGAAGCGCGCGCGGCGGTCGGGGGACGTGGGGGCAGGCGCTGTAGCGCTGGACCGTCGTCGTCGGCCATCTGCATCTGGGGGAGTCGCGTTGCGTGCTTCGCGCTCCCTCTCGCTGAGCGGCGTATAGCGTCCCGAGGGGAGGGTGACGGGCTTCGCGGTGCGCTCGTCTGGGTACGGCAGGGGAGCAGTCGGGGGGGCTGTGGGCGGTGCGGGGAACGAGGGCATCGGCGGCGGGCGCGAGAAGGCCGGAGGGGAGAAGGCAGTTGCCTTTGCGCTGCCCGCTGAGTCGGTCCGCGGCGGCGGGCTCTGCGTGTCTGAATCTCTCTTCTGGATCCTCAGCGGCCCAACCGTGGGCGTGTCTGGCCCATCGGGGCGCATAAACAGCTCCTCGTCTGCCCGGCCCTGCTTGCGAAAGTCCATGGCGGCCGCCGGGTGAGGTCGATTTTGAGTTGCTGGCTGTCCCGCGATGCCAGGCGTCGGCCTTATTTTTGGTACCGGGTGCAGGTCGCGGTGGTGGTGGGTGGTGAGGCGGACGTGGATACAGTGGAGTGGTGGGGTAGGGTAAGCTCGAATGACGGGTATGACGATGATGCAGGCAGAGCAGCAGAGCAGTTGCAGGCCGCGCGCGCAACACCGATCAATGGCTGGTATATAAAGTAGGCGGCCGCGAGCTGGTGGGCACGGCAAGGGCTCCAGATTTCCTGCTTCTGGCACGTCCGGCGAAGCTGATGACTTACGTACCTCTCGCCATCCTCCTCAAGCTCGAGCATTGGGCTGCTGCGCTCTCTCGTGCCCTCGACGCGCCCACCCGCGTAATTGGCTGGCCAGCCCAGATACGCGCTGCTGGGCCACATATCACACTTGGCGGCGGCCAGTGGGCCTCTTGGGACATCCTTGTGCCTGGATGGTGTGTTTCTGCTCCAGGGCCATCAGAAGATTCGCGCGGAGGCGCCTCGAGAGCCCTTAGGCCCTTAGGCGGGCGGCTGCAGCTCTTTGTCTCGCCCAAGTCGCGGTGCAAGGGCTCCCTGTCACTTCCCAGACGCTCGAT
This sequence comes from Amniculicola lignicola CBS 123094, assembly GCA_010015725.1. Lineage (NCBI taxonomy): Eukaryota > Fungi > Ascomycota > Dothideomycetes > Pleosporales > Amniculicolaceae > Amniculicola > Amniculicola lignicola. Next base: position 43,527 of record ML977572.1, read on the forward strand.
AAATGTTCGCTGCACCCACCCGGCCGGCTCTAACAAATGCCCACAGGCGACCACTCCCATTATTGCTCACCGGTTCTGCATTTGGCTAAACGCTCTACGGCCGACATGCACCATGGGGGGCTTGGCGACATTTTCCGCTGACACTCCGCTCATACCGCTCCACGAGCATCCTCCCGTCTCGACAGACGAACTGCCAGGCCACAGAAATGCACCATGCCGCAGACCTGCAGAAAAAAGACCACTCGACTCGTTTTGGTTATTGCCTCGCTTCGTCGCACCGCAAGGGGCAAAGAGAAGCCACTTCGGTGCGGCTGAGGGCCCGGCCGTCAATACGGAACGTTGCTATTTGAACCACTCTCGACCGTCGCAGATTGGAGAAGGCTGCCGTTTCCATTTTCTTTCCATATAGTCCAGTCAATACAAACTTTAATACCGTATTTTGTCCCTTCGGACGGCCACTCGCTCGCGCAAACCGTCATTTGATCCTGACCCAACTCGCCGACAACCCCGCTCCAACCGGACGACGCCGTACGGAGGAGTCGTGCAGCTCAAGATGCCTATGTTACAACCACAGCCAGCGCCCCCGATGGCCACTTTTGATTCTAATTCGCCCGCACCGCCGCCATACACAGCTACAGAGCCTCAACAGCTTCCTACACCAACACCCCCGCCCCCCTTTGGACAGGTTCCTCCGCAACAACAAAATGTATTCCCCCAAGGACAACCTCAGATGCAGCAACCGGTTGATACAAAACAACCTCTACCCCAGCAGCCTCAGTTCGTGCAGTCGCCGCAAGGGCCTTTGATGCAACAACCAGTCCAAGCCATGGCGCCGCAACAACCAATGCAATTTGTTCCTACAATGACCCCACAACAGCAACAACAAGTCCAGCAGATAATACAGAATATACCTCCGGAAAAGATGCAAATGTATCAACAACAGGCTCAGCAGATGATGGTCCCCCAGCAGCAGTTCCAGCAACAAACCCAGATGATGCCCCAACAACCCATGATGCAACAACCGATCATGATGCAGCAACCAGGCATGGTACCCCAACAACAGCCTCCAAGACACTATACTCAGACAGCGCCATCCGGCCTATTCAAGTCGAAGCAATCGCATGGAGGGGAAACAGGGCCAAAGGACGAGAAGCAAACAGGAGGTGTCCAGCGCTTTTTCGGCGACACGCTCTTTGGCCGCGTAGCCCGATCTTCCGTGTCGACAGTCACATCCACGTTGAAAATGCCAACAGCACTCTCCCCATGGGGCGACAACAATCCCGTGACTCTACCAAACGTGCGGTATCGAGACGCCGTTCTCTTCACCACATTCGCCTTCGTAGGTGCCCCGCTTATAGAAGGAATCAGCGACGGAGTCACAGGCGTCTTTGGCGCCGACAGCTTCATCTCTGAAATTGTGTCTTCAGGAGGAGGTTTCATCACAGGCAACACAATCGTCAAATACGGGGTTTTCCAAATTGTAGAACAGGCCATCGATAAGGGTATCCTCGAGCACATGCTCCCCGAGGAAGAAAAAATGCTGCAAACGACCAATGTGAAGAGTCTGCAAGTCGGCATCAAACACAAGCTCATGGGCGTAGACGCAGACTTACGGTTCGTGGGTATCTATCCTTCACAGGATTCCACGGCGTGTGAGAAAGGATGGTTTTGTCCGTATCTGTTTGCTTCAGCGAGGACACCGCAGGTCCCCCGCTCAAACGACTTTTCCATCTGCCAGTTCTTTGGGCCGTTTCTTGGGGGTAAGTTTCCTCCCATCTCCCTTCCGCATCCTCTCAATCCTCCCCACTAACCCCCTACCCCAGGCGACTACGCCCTCGCCCACAAACTCCTCAGCGAAACCATCCACACCCTCTCCCTCTGCGACCCCAACCCCACCACCGACATCGGTACCAACCGCCTCCTCATCCTCTTCACCGGCATCTCGCCCTACCGTGCAAACATGTGGTCTACCTCCCGCCGCCCCGGCTGCGGAACTATCATCTTCCACCTCCTCGACGGCTGTCCCTCGCTCGTCATCCCCGTCACCTCAAAAGCGCCCATCTGCGCCTGGTCGCCCTGGACGTTGTCGCAAATGCGATTGGCGCATAATTCGATCAATGCGGCAGGGGGCATGTGGCAGGCGGAATGGCAGCATGAGCAGATTTGTGAGTGGTTGGATGGGGTTATTAGCGTGCCGCATGTGGATCCCAAGGTGAGGGAGAAGTATGTCGAGGTGTTGGGGAGGAGTGTGAGTTTGATTATCAATGGGGCGTTGGCGTTGGAGAGGTGTCAACCTTTGTTGGGGAAGTTGGATCCCGAGAGGGCGGGGATTTGTATGTTTAGGTATTGAGGGGGTGGGGGTTTGGGAGGGAATGGGAGGGAATAGGGGGTGGGACTTTTGGTGGCGGAGGAGAAGAAAGAGAGAAAAAGAGAGCGGAGCAGAGTTGAGGTGTCAAGACCTCGGAAGATATACCCTTAGCATGCATACATATCATATAGCGTTCAATTTCCAATGTTCAATTTCCACAGGTATACCACACATACCCACCCAACACCACTCTTGCATCAACACTGAGTCTATAGTGAACATCACCCCCTTTCCTCCCCATGGCAAACCAAGGGGCAACCCCCCTTTGCACTATCCACCCCATCTCCCACAATAATACCTACCATAAACACGATAAGCCCTTCCTTCAAAATCAAGAACAAACCAAAAAAGCATACGACGGAGCAGCAAGGTAAGGTTCAGGCAAGCCAAAGCCTCCATTAATCTATCAATTCTAATTCGAAAACTTTTCACACAAGACCTCCACCTCTTCAAGGAGACTTCCACCCACTCCCACTTAGCCCAACTACCCAACCCTTCTATAAGAAGCACAGCGAGCCATCATCCTTGGCCACACTTCTGGAACGATACCGGCGGCAGCCCTTCATAATTACATCCTGCCTCAACTATGCAACAAGAAATCCACGTCTATGTATGAGTTGAGAGGAGAGCTACGACCTCACAACATGCCGAGCAAAGCACCAGCCCCCGGCTCGCTGCAGACATACACCACATCATGGCTGTCAGTGAAGCCATTGAAGCGGGTAGCAGAGCACTTGGTGTAAGCGCCCATATCCTCAAAGTACAGCCAATCGCCCACATCCAGGACATCTGGAAACATGCACGACGATGAAATGACATCGATGCCATCGCACGTCGGGCCCCAGATGGAGTACTCCGTCTGGGACGGCGTCTCGTAGCCCGAGCGGCGGACGTCATACCACATGCCATCGCCGGCCTTCAGGACACGCGGAATCGGGTGCTGGTGGTCGAAGATGATGTTGGAGAAGTTGCCGTAGACGCCGTCATTTAGGTAGAGCATGTAGGACGTCGTTCCGAGAGTGGCATCGGCAACGGTGCGGCGGGCAATGACGTGACACGCAATGGTGAAGGCTGTGGCGACGTAGTAGCGGCCTGGCTCGCCGATGATGCGGACTTCGGGAGGGAAGTAGACATCCAAGGCTTCGGAGAGGACTGCTGCCATGGTTTCGAAGGTGTGGTCGCTATTGAATCCGCCACCCACGTCCAGAGTGTGCATCTTGAAGCCCAGAGCCTCGGCCTGGTCGAAGACGAAGCGGGCGTCCTGGACAGCCTTGATGAAGGCCTTTGGATCAGAAGCGCCAGATCCAGCGTGGAAGGCGACACCGACGACATTAAGGTCCAGGTTCTTCGCCAGCGCCAGGAGATCAGCAGTGCCGTCCAGATGGGCACCGAACTTCTGGCTGAGACGACACAGGCTGGCCGAGTCGTCGGTCAAGATGCGCAGATACAGCTCAGCGTCGGGGAAGAGCTGCTTGGTCTTGTACAGCTCGTCGGCGTTGTCGAACGTCATCTGCTTGACGCCATGCTGCGCCGCATAGCGCACATAGGACTTGGTCTTGCACGGCTGGGCGTAGATGATGCGCGCGGGGTCGACGCCCATGTTCAGAATCTGCTCAATCTCCGTCTTCGACGCACAGTCGAAGCCGATGCCCAGCTCGGCGAGCAGGCGGAGGACCTGGGGGTCGGGGTTGCACTTGACCGCTATTCACACGTCAGTGGGGCGCAACTACAGGAGAATGCAGCGCAAGACTCACCATAGTGCGGCTTGACGCGCGCCAGGTTCTTCTTCCAGCGCATGTGCTGGCGGTACACGTCGCCCAGGTCTGCGACGAAGAAGGCGTCCTCGTCGCCCACTGCGCACAGGTCATGATCAATTGCCTCAACACGGCCCTTGAGGGCCGCCCCGATCAATTGCTTGGACTTTCCAGCGCCATAGTCGATGGCCGCACCCAGGGCAGCGTCTACACACTTGATCTTATCGTAAGATAAAGTATATGCTTCGGTAGTGGTGGTTGCGGAAGGTGCCATTCCCTGGTCGAAAGAGGCCAGGTATGCGGGGGAAGTGGGAGTGGTGGTCGCAGGGGCGGGGGCGCGTTAAGGAGGCCGGAAGGGCTCGAAACCCAAGCTCAGTTGGGAGTTGGGTCTCCGAGAGTCTTCCTCGTGGAGAGGAAGAGCTCGATAGAGCGTCCTATGCGGCAGCTGGCGGTGTGCGGGCTCTGGGGGTGTGTTGGGGTTGGGGGAAAATAGCGCACGCTCGAGGTCAAATTTAGAAGCCGTCAGGGGGTGGAAGCGTGTTGAGTGTGTGCGGTGAGGGGCGAGCAGAGACAATTTGGACGTCGAGGAGGATCAGGGCCGGGGGGACAGACGTCCTTGGGAAGGTGCCTTTGCAACGACCAAAGGCGGTCGTGTTGGTGTGAATTGGGGGGCGAGAGATGCAGGCGACTGCGCTGGTTATGTAGCCGGAGTCGTCCTGTGACCGGTGAAGAGGCCAGCGCGAGAGCGAGGGAGCAGAAAGGGTGTGTCGAAGGAGGGGTTCCGCTCCCGACCTGAATTTTTCCTTTGAATGTGCCCACCAAGCCGCTTGGACCATCGCTCGCAGTGACCTCAGATGGGATCCGAGGTCTCCAGCCACCACACATTGCGTCCTGTGCTGCATGTAATGCGCCATTCCGCAGCCTCTCCGTCGCCGAACGCCATCCACATGCCCTCCCCTATCTCTCAGCTCCCCCAACCCGCCACGAAGCTGAAGCCGCTGTCAAAAACGGCAGTCACTCGGGTGCTAAACAGCGCCCGAGGCATCCCACGCAGACGCTAGGAACGGAACCGTTATATTATTCGAGAAGTCAGAGGTAGGCCGCTATAATTATCCGTCACCGAGTAAATAAATAGCATGAATCTCTCTGACCGTCATACCATGGTGTGTCTTCCCTTCGGGCCTGCATTGTGGCTCCGGCCTCGCCGCGTGTATTCAGCGCGGCAAACATCACTCCATGTCCGCTTGCATTTTAATACGTAAATCGTTGCTTGGTTCATATGCTGGTGTCGTCCGGTCTGTATCGTTGCCACCAACATGAAGAGAATTCGTCATAGAAATGCCAGCTTCCCAGTTGCACCCGGGGAAAATGCAGAATGTCCAACTGTGCCAGTCCCGGCGTGCAATAACCCGAATAAATGCAATGCCATGCAAAAATGCCCAATCATAAAGCGAACAACCAACTGTGGCATGCAGTCCAAATCAAAACCCACTCTCCTATCTACTATCCAGCTATGCTCTGGTCACAAAAACAGGAATATCCGATAGATCCACGCCAAACTGGTTGCTTATGTGCATGCTCTTGCGGCTCGCGTAACTATGCAGTTGTCTTGTGCCTGCACTGCCACCGACCCCGTAACCATGCTCGTAGCCATACTGAAGACCGCCACTATAACGCCCATATGCAATCATCTCTTCTGAGGCTGGAGATGCCTCTCTCTTATTCATCAAAGAACTCTGTTTAGGCGCTTCGGCGCGCTGTCGCAACCCCTCGCCTATCGATTTCCGCCGCTGGTTCCAGAGACGTGCATGTGGTTCCCAGTCCTGAGGCTCGGCTTGGTCACTGGGCTGACCATAAGTATCAAATTTGGTGACCAACTGAGACACTACTTGTCCCCGTCCCGTAGACTTGATGCGAACGCTCGGAGTGTAGTTCGAAGCACTATCATCGTCAACCGGAGCTGAAGCAGCGCGGTCGAATGGCGAATGGCTGGTATCCGTAAGTGGGACAGGAGGCGCGCTATCATAGAAGCTGTGCCGCTTTTGGGGCCTCGGGTCATCCATTCCCTCGGGCTTCAAGTGGTGATAGCTCCGTGGGCGCTGGGAAATGTCTGGATGAAGGTCTCTACTTCGCATACGAGCCAATTCTGCAGCTTCTGCGGCGTCCAAATTCACCATTGACTTCGCTCGAGGCAGTGCAGCCCCTAGCTGATGGGGATGGGTTGGTGAGGTTACGGGTTTCATGGTGTTGGTGGCAACTGGCATTGCGGCATCGTATGGTGAACGTCCAAGTGCGCTAGCAACGGTCCCCAGGTCAACCACGTCGAGTGTGCGATAGCCACCATCTTGCTGCTTCTCAGCAGTTGACTTGCGCCTGAACAGGGAGAGGCTTCGCCGTCCACCATGCGGTGGGGGGGTCGGAGGAGTGTCGGCCCGGGATCGAGACCGAGAACGGCGAGGCACAGGGGTTGGAGAGGGAGAAGGGAATTGGATGGGGGCTACCGGGGACGAATCATCAACAGACTCTGGAGATTCAACATGGTCCGTGGATTGATATGTATGCGTCAGACATTCCATGGCGGGCGACGCTGAGAGACGGCGAATGAAAGTTGATCGAATATCATGTGGGATGCTAGGAATGGAGCCATCAGGAACAACAGCACACGCTTGAACCAAGGGTAGTTCCGGTTGCGATGGGCGCCGCTTCTGGAGTCGTTTCTGGTTTGACGCAGAGGCTTTACTGTCCAAAGTCCAGTAGGACGAAACGGACTTGGGGGAAGTAGGTGACAAATTGTGACTCGCAGAAGATTCAGGTACATGAAGAAACGTCTGTCTCGCCACTTCGAGTGTAGATTGCGAGAAATGGCTAGGATCTGGGCCATTCGAAAGATATCCCGCTGGCTCTTGGGCAGCATTTGTATCCTCGTCGGTTGGGATTGGTGGGAGTGGCTTCTTTGAAAGGGGGAGCGCAAGCATTTGTTCAAATGTGTAAAGACTGGCTGAGTCGTCGGTAGCAGAACCATTCCCACTTTTCAAGGAGTCGGCTATCACTGAAGTTCGCTTGAATGATGTCGGTCTGACCCTATTCTGGACATCTCGGTGTACTGTTCGCAAACTTCCCCCTGATGAGTACCCAGAATCTGCCTTTGCTGGAGGAGGTCGTTGGGTTTTCTTATACTGCTTCTCGGTGGTGGCAGGCTCATCGAAGATTGTGCCGTTAAAGATACGGAGAGTCTCCTCGCGGATAGACATGCCGTCAGAGCTTGTATCAGCGAACCCTTCATCTTGATATTCTTTGGGTGGACTCGCCACGAACGGACTATGTGGAATTTCCGCTCTGTAGTCCTTGGCTAGGGAAGCCGCACTATGATTGACGACTTGAAGACGTCTTAAAGGTTCGTGATCGTGGGTTTCTATCTTCAGTGGGCTATCGCACCTCGATGAAATCTTGCTCATACGATCTACAACACGGCCTTCCCCGTGTAGAGCGGTCGTCTGTGGTAGGATGGTAGATTTGCTTCTGCCGTGTCTTTTCTTGCCACCTAAAAAGCGATTTGCAGTACTCCTACTTGGGCGCCCGTTGTTTCTCGCAGATTGCGAGGCTCTCCAAGGCGATGGGCTCGAACGGCCTTCAGAAGCAGTGAAGTAATCATCTTCTTGGGCGAGACTGGATATTGACCTTCGCCGCATTCGACGACTACTGGGTGCCGGAGAAGGTGCACCGTTGGCAATGACGAGAGAGCCGAGTTTGAAACTCCCAAGATGCGAGTAAGCCATATCGCCCGGGGTCACTGCACGTGGCGCTGGGGAGTCGCGGCCATCTTCCCATGCTGCCAGCCGCGTCAAGGGAGAGGTTCCGATCATATCAAGCTCTTTCCATTTGTGCTCCTGCGCTTCATGCAATCGGGGGGTCCTCCAGGAGCTCCATGATTTCCGCATGCTGTTGGAAGGCGCACTCCGAGTCGCCAAGCCTGGGACTGCTGCCAAGGAGCGACGTTTGGAGAGAGACAAGGACGATCGGTTGATGATGGAAGTTCTCCTCTCTGGCTGGGGGGGAAGCGATGGCGAGGAAGCGGGGAGGATGGTGGGGGCCGAGGGTTGCAAGGCTTCGTCTGCACACGGAAATGTCAGTCAATAGCCCCAACGGTATAAGGAGATGGACTTACGCAATGCAGCAAGGTCATCAGGAGATGCATTTCGCCTGATTTCTTGCAAGATACGAATTGCAGTCCCAAGATCGACTGGCTGGTTACTGGGGGGCAGAGAAAGCCTCGAGCCAGACCCGTTGGGAAGCTGTGCTGTTGAGTTGCGGGCACTTGCCAGCCGCGAAGCAACCGAGTTCGATCTTGAGAGGTTTGAGAGCCGTTCTTGTACGCGTGTTGCCAGATCCCCAAGCTCATCATCTGCGGAAGGCCTCGAGCCAAAATCGGTATCGATGGGCGACGTCAGCTGGGACTTGAATAGCTCCCGCTCCGTGACATTGAAGTCTGCGTATTTCGACGAAAGCGAAGCGGGAGAGCCCGTAAAGGGCGAGTTGCTATTCGTCTTGGGTTTGGACAGTCGATTGGGATGCCCGTGGAGGCCGTGGCTCTGCGTGTTGCCCATGTTGCCGGCTTTCCAGCACCTGATGCGGGGGTTCGAAGAGCGCGATTGCTCGGATCTAGTCAAAGACAGCCCATTTGATGCTTCGGATGTCCACCTGGCACTATGTTAACTGATGTTCAAGGCAGAGCACCTTGACGCGTAGGCTACCTCTATGCAGCCTCAGAGCTCCTCGAGTGGTGGGGGCCGGGCCGACAGAAGCTCGAAAATGGTCTGCACCACAAACTCACGCCCCGTCAAATACAAAAAACAAATAGGGCGTGGTGCCTCGAGGCATCCAGACGTTTATAGCAGCTCCGACGAGGTTGGTGCAGGAGCAAGACGTCGATTACGACTCCCCACAAGTTGGACGGTACATTGGCTAGGATGTAAACAAGAAGTGGTTTCACCTTGCAACCACAGTGCCAATCAGGAGATGCGATAACCTGCAATCGTGCGCCAATCAATGCTCGGCTAACGGTTGATGCGGTGACCCCTGTTGGGGATCCTGCTCGGGATGTGTGACGGATCTCCCCTGTCCGCGACAGCATCGTCTTCTGCCCAGTTTCGCACAAGAGCTTACGGCGGCCGGCAATCTACAGCCAGGATTTCAAACTTTCCCATGGTCCATCTCTCGTGCCCTCGCGATTCCGCCCGCGTCGCACCGTCGAAGTGTTATAGGAAATCGTTGTAATATCAACAGCTCTTCCGATGACATGACATGGCCGCATGGCGTCACGTCTGTGAGACCTGCAGGACGCAGCGCAGCACTCGCATGAATGATGGATCTTTCCAAGTTCTTCCTCTGAAAACGTAGGTACCGAGCGCGTAACAGCTCTGTGTGCCTCGGTGACGTCTGGGCTCCTCAGGCAGTCCAGGACACGAGTTGTTGCAAACTCGATTCTTCCGCTGCACTGCTCCGACGTCAATCTCCATTCTTTCGGGGGTGAACGTGTGTGCAGGAAGCACTCCAGCTGTTCGCAGCTCGGCCAACATCACAGACCACCCCTGCATGCAAGAATTGGCTGATCGAAAGTTGCTTCATGCGCGCGATATGCCGTCTGCGATATACCGGATCGGCCCCTCAGGTTCCACAAGCACGATGCTCATGGTGTCCTGTCCAAAGTGTGGAGTAGCAGATGCCTCTCAAGGGGGTTTAAAAGTGAAGCGCAGCTAATTCAAGATGTGGCCTCGTTTCACCTCCACATGGCCACACAAATCTGAGAATACTCAGGAGGCAAGAAGTTGACTTCAAATGACCTGCTGGAGGTGAAGAATTTTGAAGAAAAAAAAATCTTCTTGAGTTTCGATGTCCATGTCGCCTGGGGCGAGAGTTGTCAACAACAAAATACTCGCCTTTCTTCAACAAATTAATTTGAGGCAATGTGACAGGCACTCGGTCCTACTTTCCCAATATCGAGTCTTTCGAAGCGAAATGAAGATAGACGCAATTCTGAGCAGAGTGTTGGCCGTTGACAGCAAACTGTGTCATCACGGCAAAGGTAATATGCTCTGCCTGGGATAGAGAAGCTTCCAAATTTATCTTCCAGCACATCCAACACCAGCGGACGACCTCGGGAGATCAGCCGCGAATCTCCTGTTCGCGAGAGCCACACGTGATGGTCTCTCCCGCGTAGGCCTCGTAACTCAACGCGACGCCAAACTCCAGCAGATCCGCGAGCTGCCGGAGCTACTGGCATGAGATCAAAAGAACATCTCGTTCCCGAGGTCTCAACGCCGCGCTTGCGCCCAACCCAAGCATTTGCCGACTGATTTTGTGGTGACGTTAGCAGCTTTGAAAGCTTCCGGGCGATTCGTACGCTTCTTGGCGATGACATCACTCAAACAGTGGTCTAGAAATTATCAACAGGTCCCTCCGCTGCAAACACGACCGATTCCCAGCATTTGCCCCTACATCCCTCCTGCGTTTTCCTCTTCCAAGGTCTTCAGTGTCTAACTAGGTGGTCATTGCTATCCATTTTCAACGCCCTGCATACGAAGCATACTGTCACATTAAACAAGTATCTGCCCCCTGGCAGTCGTCCTCCCCTGCAGCCAATCCGGCCACTGGAAGTCGACCGCTGTGCAAGATGTGGGGGATCTCATACTGGATAGTTCCAATATTTTCGGCATGTGTGTGGCTTGCCATGCTTATTGCGATGTTGGTAGTGTGGGCAAGAGAAGGTTTCCCACACTATGTGTCTATGGACGAGAGGCAGACTATTGCATACATCTCTGGTGGGCATATCCCTAATTTCTAGTACCCAAAGACCAAACTAATGTTCTACAGATATTGGCGCGTCAGGCTTAAAACCACTCTTCATTGCGATGAGCACAGTGACTGTTGTCACCTTCACCCTAAGCTTTGTATTCGAGCGCTGGCTACGACATACAAGACGTCTTGCGCCAAATACTTCCATATGGCAAAAGATCTACTCAGGGATCGCTATCGGCATGGCAATAGCAGGCGCCGCAGGCCTAATTCTCCTGTCCATCTTCGACACACGCCGTCACCCGAAACTCCACAACGGGTTCCTCGTCCTCTTCATCGGCGGTTATATTGTTAGCGCCATCTTCATATGCTGGGAATACCAACGGCTAGGTATCCATTTCCGCGAACATTCTGTCCTCCGCATCAGTTTCTGGATCAAGCTCGTTTTCATTCTCTTAGAGGTCGCCCTCGCCATCGCGTTTGGTGTGACTCAGAAGCAGAAGAAATGGAACGCCGCCGCTGTCCTCGAATGGGTCATTGCCTTCATCTACTTCTTCTATGTGCTCAGCTTCTTCATCGACTTTATGCCAGCGGTGAGAACAAAGCACCATCAAAGTCGCGAGACAGAAATGGACATGGCTGGAGTGGAAGCTGGAACACAACACGGCGATGGTGCGGCAATGGATCAGAGCTATTTCCGTGGAGGCTCCACTGCTCAATTGAATAACGGATATGCCACGAATGGATATGCCAACGGCAACACAAACGCAGTGCCAAATCCATACACCAGTCACAACACAGACGAGTACTATAACGGGCCCGGTGCTCCCGCAAACGGGCACGTGAAACCGACAGAACCCGTAGCAGCGTCACGAAACTTCTAAACAAATCATTATTAACCCTTTCCTTTACATGTACATAAATTCTTGTAATTGTTAATGTTGTTTGGAGTTTGTATGAAAGAATTCCCTCCGAGAAGAAATGCTCCTCGGATAGATGAACCGGCATTGAAAAAATATCCGACAGAGAGTCATGCAGAACCCCTTCGGGATCTGTATCAAAGCTGGGAACGTATCGAAGGGGCGCATTTCGGTCCTTGGGATCTTCCGACACGTAGTACTATTTTGGATATGAGTACGGCCTACGCTTTGTAATGTGGAAGTGTGGTTCAAGGGTTGATGAGGATATGTTAGATGGGCATTGGGATGGTGAGAAATGGGATGGCGTTTGCATGGTTGATAGACAGCTTATGAGCTTGATTTGAATTGCTTCTAGCGTTTTAGCCTTGCATATAGAGAGAGTATCAGAGCGCACATGATGAATTGAATTCATTACACTACATATCGATTCGCCCTCTCTTTTGTGTACCATTCCGTCCAAGATACTTGATCTAAATTCGAGATTGACACTATGAGGCACTATCTTTCATCAAGCGGTGAACACCGAATATGTGTTTAGACAATCTTTCCCTAATCCTACTGCTTGCTCCTGAATTAAACGACCCAGGCAACGTCCCCTAAAACATAGGAGAAAGCGGATGGCCCGATGTTCACTGCTTTGCACGAGCTTCTTCTAACGGGAGTGTACGAAAAGCTCAAAAGTGTTGTGCAATGGATGGGAAGTAGCGAAAGAACAGTCCCAACATTGATGCATATGCTTTTCCTTGATAGCAATCAGGAAGTCCTGCACAGAAGACACTGAGAGCTGTCAGAAGGTTGCTCCTGCTAATTGATTCCAGACTAAGTGCACTCAATCTGCCAACGACAGCTCTTTCCTCTGTCACCACACAAGCTCGACAGGCACATGCCCTCGTATCAGGAAACCGCAACACTAGCCATGCTCATCATAACAGCCCAGTCTATTCCCACTAACTCTTCTTCTCTCTACTCCATCATCGTTACGCTCGTCCATCTTATCCACAACGCTTCAGCTATCGTTACAAACTCCAACTCTTACATCCGTTTACTTCACCGTCTAAGTATACCCATCCCATAACAGACAGAAAGCTATCGCACTCGTTCACCACCCACCAACCCGCCCGCTGATCACACCGTCCCAGCCCAACCCAGGTCAGTCCATTGTGATCTTGAGACAGGACGCATTTGCTCACCACGTTGTAGTGAATGACAGATCTTGAAGCTCAGCTCCCCCTCCCACCACAACCCCGTCTCTATTCCCCCCCGCACCGACGAAAAAGAAGCCGTCGACAACTTCCACCTCCAGCCATGGCAACCTCTCCTCTCCTCGCCATGCCCTACATGGTGTCTGAAGACGACTTGCCCCCTCCTCGGCCCGTCGCCCTACCAGTCGATACCGTCAGACCCTCACCCATGGCCACCGGACAGCAGGGAACTCGAGTCGTCGTGAAAGTGTGGATACACATGGTATTCTTATTTCGCACACTCTCAGCAATCATCAGTTGCATTCTGATGTACGACCTGTGTGCGATATTGACGCACCATTTGCCCAGACCGGACAACCTTTTCGTCGCGTTTGGTGCTGTAAGTGCATCTCCTGTTCTTCTCTCCATGTCCACTCCTCCTCCTCCTCTCACACGGCATTCCAGATGGATAGCTGACAGCAGTGTTCATTCGTAGGCCATTTTTGCTCCGCTGTGGGCCATGTTTGAGATCTATGCAGTGTCAGGCATTGAGAGTGTTCAAGGTTGCTCCCGCGCGATCTTCTGGCGCATCCCGCACCTCGGGGTCTTGATACTGGACTGTGGCCTCGGCGTCTGCTTTGGAATGTACAGTGTGCCTGGATATTGGGGGAAACACAAGACACCGTTCCCGTACATCAGCAACGAGGCCTGGCAGGAAACTTACGGATGGGGATATTCAAAAGAACACGTTGCCGGCTACGACAGATTCATTAAAAGGTGGGCATTAGGTTGCACCTTCTCCCTCGTGTAAGTCTTCTCTTTCAGGCTTATTCTTCCTTGATCGCTCTGTCGATGCGGACATCAAGGCTTGGAGTAGTGGTATCTTGGCTAACACGATGTCCAGCATCATCCATGGCATCCTCATCTGTCTCGACTCTTGGACAATTTTCCATGCCGGGGGCAGACTTTGTAGATGGGCTTGGGGAGCCAGAACCGATCGAGATGAACCCGTGTATGTCGATTAGACGAGGTGTGGAATCGAAGTCGGCTGCATTATGAAGGGATGGATCCGTGATGACGCGGCAGAGGGGAATCGGGCTGGGGGAAGCTCAGTGCTGGATATTTGACATGGTCTATCGCTTTGTATTTGGGGTGTTTGCTGTGGCTTGTCAGCTCTCGTTTCGTAGTGTTTGGCAAGTCGTACCTTGGTAAATAGTGTGAAGAGGCTGTAATACAAAGAGTACTCACAAGTCACATCGTGCCTCTTTCCTCGACATCAAACATCAAACCAACGCATCATATCTCATCATTGAATTACTCAATCAATCACATCCACCCCACCAACAAAGCAATCAAACTGCACGATTAAAGGCCCTTGGCCTAGAATGATATTCCTTTGCTTTCTTTCACTTCCCCCCTCTCCCCTCTCCACATCTTCTCCACACCATGCATATAATACGCTTGCAAAGAACTAATGCAAGACCGACAGGCCACGCCCCATTGCGCAGCGCCCCATTTCCCGCACATGATATGCCATGTTAACGCCCATCCCAATGAGAAAGCCAGAACCGAAAAAACACTTTCCGGACATGAAAAAGGAAAAAAACAGACAAGAAGAGGGAATAAAGGAATATGTATCTATGTACAAGAAAAAACCCTCAAGGGAAAAGAAAAGGAATAAAATGGACAGAAGAAGCCTCGAAAAGGGGATATCAAAACGGTCTATGGGCCGCGGAAGGGAGTAGACTGCATGACTGCATGGATGGATGGATGGACGGACAAGATCGGTGCCGAGAGTCGGTGGGCTACGAGGCGGGCGGAATAATGTTCGTTGTTAACACGCGGTGTGTTGCTTACGTGGGAGTGGTGTGGTACGGTATGTGTCAGCCCGGAGCCCGAGACGGCAAGTCCGAGGATCCGGGGTATATGTACGAGGCGTGGCGTGACGCGACGCGGCTACGGGGCGGGCTGCTCTTTGCGAATAATGTTGAGATGGCTGTATGGCGAGACGATTGGGGGTGTGAGTCTTCCGTGGTGTGTTAGAGATGTACTCGATGGAGCAGAAGAAGGGAGGGAGGGGAGACATACAATAACCACATTCATCACCACCCTCTAGTTATCCTTGTTGCCCGGAATCTCCTTGCTCTGCCCATTGCCGCTCCAGACACCTCCGCCAACAGCCCTCGAGATGCCGACTCCCAGTCCGACCGCGGCGGCCACAATCACCAGCCCAATCACAATTTTGACCCATAGCCGCTGCTTGCTATTTAAGCTCCTGAATGCGCTGCAGCCCCGGCTCCGCTTCGTCTGTTTCTGCTTGTCCAGCATCGCCTGCCGCGATGGCCACATGGTGCACTCCTTGACGCGGCCGTCCACACTGACCTTGGGCTGCTGCGTAGTCGCGGCCGACAGCGGCAGTCCCGACTCCAGATCCCGCTGCTCGTAGACATGCACGTCGAGGTGCGATTTGGTGGGCTCGTGGGCGGTGCCTTGGAGCTGCGACTGCGACAGGGTGAGGTCGAGGGAGCGGCGGGCCGTGGGGTGCTTGTAGAAGGCGGAGAAGGGGTTGGAGGGGTCGATGCCGATTTCCTTTTCCTTCTCTTCGGGGGAGAGCGAGGCGGCCGACATGTTGGACTCGTTGGAGGGGGCGCTGCGGAGCGTGGGCTGCGTCGAGGGCGAGGTTATGGTGGCGCCGAAGGTGGTCGGCTGGGTGGTATTTGCTGCCATTGTGTGTGTTGCTGGGGGGGGGGGGGGGGGGGGGGGGGGGGGGGGGGTTGCGAGGCCGGTGGTGGTGGTCACTCGAGCAGCTGCGTGAACTGGCTCGGGAACACTCGTGAACACTCGTGGGGCCGTGTCTGCGTGTGCTGTCGACGACAATGGGGGGTGGTGGTGGAGACGTGCGGCGGTGGTGCAGCAAGGACGGCGTGCGTTTAAAGGGATCGAGAAAGCGTGGCGGCTCCGGCGCGGTGACGTTCTCGTGCGTGGCCCGTGTCTTCAGCTGCGTGGCTGGAAGAGGAAGGGGTCGAGTCAATGGTGCTCGCTGGTCGTTGCAGTGGAGGTGGCTTCCCGTGCAAAGTCAGTAACTGGTCGTCCCGCGCGCCGCTACCACAGCCAGCGAAAGTCAGGCAATGCAGTGGCAATCACGTCGAAAAGAAGACAAGCAGCGCAATGTCAACGTGTCAGTGTGCGAATCGGAGTCTTTTAGCAAACGAAGGGCGGCTGGACGAGGGGGCAGCGTACGAATTTGAGAGAGCAGGCAGGTGGCATGCACTCGTTCTCCATGGGTGAATGGAGGGCCAGGATCCAGGCTCGCGGACTCTCTTCTGGCCCTGGCACTAACAGCCACCCAAAGCATGCACATTTGCGGCTCGTACGGTCGGCCCACCCCCCGAAGCTCCAATAAATTGCGGCGACGACAAGTGCGCGTCGCCGCCGTTTCAATTGTCGAACCTGCCCTCTGCGCCGGCGACGCTCCCCCCATAGCACTCCTGAGTTATTATCCCCCATCTGCTCGCCCGCCGCCCTTCCATTCACCCACCCTCTCTCCCAAACTGCAATTGACGTCAACGGCAATGCTGCCGCAATGCTGCCCCTTTTTGCCGTGAGCATCTCGGCAACCTTCCCCAAATCTGCAGTGCTCCCCAAAAACCAATCGACCCGGCGCAAACTCAACCAACGATAAGCTCCAGCACCCGCATGGCTGCCCAGGAACGCGCCACGAATACGAGCCTCGCCCTGCCCTTTCCAGCAAAAATCTAGATTTGTGGAACTGCATAAAACAATGCTTGGCTGTTGAGATGTGCTTAGCCTGGCCGCAAAGGGGCAAGTCCGCGAAGGCGAGGCGAAGGCCAAGACCGTCGAAGCAACCAAAGCTCGGGCGGGCTGCTTGGCTTGCCACCAATAGAAGCACACGTTACTCGTGGGGAGGCGTGGACGCGGACGGCATTGACGACGCATTCAGCTTCCATCCCATCCATACGCCGGCAGACCACCGTGTGCTGATCAAGACGACCTTGTGCGAATGCTGTTGTTTCAAAATGCCCTGTTGGCAATACGCTGAAGGCCTTCATTTTTCCGCTCCAAACGCCGTCAAATGCTCTCTCAGCAGACTGCATAGCCCAATTTCCACACGGCCAGCACCACGATTGCTGGATGGTTGGGAGTATCGAAAACGCCCAACGGCCCTATCACGCCCCTCCGTTCATAGTACTTCCAACCACCCGGCCAATCTAGGAGATACTACATCTCGAAAAAGTCCTCCCTGCGAATCCCACTCCGCTCACACATGCTTCTGAAAATCCCGCCTGCATCGTACAATCTCAGTGGCGTGTCCAGCTCGGCAATGGTGCCCGCGTCCATGACACAAATTCTATCGTAGCTGATGATGGTCTTCAACCTGTGCGCAATGCACAGCAGCGTCTTGCCCTTGAACCCATCCACAATCGTCTTCTGAATCTTCTTATCCGTCTCGAAATCCACCGATGACGTCGCCTCATCGCACACAATGATTTGCGAGCCCCGCACTAACGCTCGCGCGAGGGCCATGAGTTGGCGCTGTCCGAGCGAGAAGTTGAGGCCTTCCTCCTCGACAATCGAGTCTAGATGGATGCGGCCCGAATGGTCATTCATGGCCGCGTCACTGGACACTAGATCGGCCTGTCGAAGAACTGACCACAGCTCCAGATCTGAATGCTCCTCAAACGGATCTAGATTCGAGCGAATCGTGCCTTTGAAGAGTGTTGGATCTTGGGGGATGATGGCGAGCTTTGACCGCAGGTCGTGAAGCCCAATCGTCGCAATGTCCACGCCATCAATGGTGATGGAACCACCTGACAGCTCCACAAGGCGGAACAATGTGCTCATGATGGAAGACTTGCCGGCGCCCGTCCGGCCTACCACGCCAATGCGCTCGCCTGCGCTCACGTGCATGTCTAGTCCCTTGAGAACTAGAGGGAGACCAGCCCGGTAGCGCATCTCCACGGCTTTGAACACTATTTCGCCATGTTCTGGCCAAGTGGGACGCACAGAGCCGAGGCGTAATGGAGCTTCTTCCTCCAGCTGGGTGCCATAGTGGTGGATGCGTTCGGTGGCGTTCATGTTGTTTTCGACCTCGGCGAGTTGACGCACGGTGAATTGGATCATTTGGACGATACTGAGGATATAGGAGAGCACGAGGCCGGCGATGCTGGGATCAACGGAGAATCGGGATGTCACCACCAGGATGCCGGTGGTAAATACGAGCAAGATGCCAATGATGTCGAGACGCACGCTGAGCCAACGCTGGTTGGCAAAGGTGAGGTAGTAGGCGCCGTTCATGTCGTCGATGGCGGAGCGTACCGAGCGAGAGAACTGGTCTTGGAGGCCGTATGCGCGGATGGTGGCTGTTCCCATAACAGCTTCGCTGAAGCGTGAGAAGACGCTGCTGCGAAGGACCGACTCGTGTCTCTTGACTTCTCGGGCAGATGACCTATAGTAGGCCGCTGAGAACATGAAGAGGACGAAGAGTGGCCCCAGGGCAATGGCGTAGTAATAGTAGTACGAGACGATGAGGATGAAGACGGAGATGATCATGGCGAGTGTCAGGAAGTACATGCGGATCGCATCTGTGAGTGTGTTGTCCATGACATCAATGTCCTTGGAGAAGCGGTTTGTAATACGTCCAAGAGGCGTGGTGTCGAAGAAGGACATGGGCGCTCGAAGGACGCGGGTGATGGCTCGATGCAACATGATCTTACCAGCCTCCGTTCCAAAGACAGATACGGCAATCGAGAAGGCGAACATCAAGAGAGCCTGGAAAACACCGAGAGCGGAGTATACACCAATCTAGGAAACCAGTCAGCCAGGAAATCTCCAACAATACCTGTCTGGAGTGAGGCACTTACATATACGTCTTCAGAGTACCCAAACTTGTCAGACGTCCACCAAGACAACCACAGACTCGTTGTAATATTGGCTCCCTGGGATAGAATCAAGAGGCCCAGCACAAGCGGCGCCACCCAAATCCCACCACCGGCCTTGACATACTCGATCCACACTTCCCACGACACGCTCTTAGTCGCTCGATCTTCCTCCTGCATCAGTGCTACCGCGGGCTTCTTCTTCTTCTTCTTTTTCAGTTGCATCTTCTTCTCGTCTTCGACTTCATCTTCATTTACAAGCTCCTCCTCTTTCTTCTCCTCCGAGGCCGTCAGACTCATCAAATTCTGGAATCCTTCGTTGTAGGACATGAGATTGTCAAAGGTATCCACTGCTTGTACTGAGCCGCCATCCACCCATATGATTCTGTCGCAGCGATTGAGAACGTGCAGTTGATGGGTTGCGAGGATTCGGCACTTGTCTTTGAGAAGGCCGCAGATGGCATTGTCCATGATATGTCGGCCAACGTGGGCGTCGACAGCCGAGAGCGGGTCATCCATCAGCACGATATCGGCATTGAAGTAAATTGCACGAGCAATGTTCATTCGTTGTTTCTGGCCGCCAGAGACTGTGATTCCACGCTCGCCAATCTCAGTCATGTCGCCGGCTGGCAGCATCTCCAGGTCAGGGCGGAGAGCGCAGGCATCGATGACTTTATTGTACCACTGTTTGTCAAAGTCTTTGCCGAAGATAATATTCTCCTTTACTGTCGTATTCTGGATCCAGGCGTATTGCGGACAAAAGGCCCTCGATGCTCCGATCATGACCTCGCCGTTGGTCTTTCGCATGTCTCCTGCCAGTGCTGCAAGTAGGGAACTCTTCCCCGATCCAACATTACCAATGACAGCTACCAGTTCGTTCCGTCCAATATCCAGGTTCAAGCCGTTCAACGAGAATGGTGTTTCATCCTGCTCGTCTGCTTTGGAAGTGTTCGCAGTCCCTGGCAGACTGGGCGTGGGATAAGTCCCATTCTTCTCCGCGAGATCACTCGCAACCTTGTCGGCCTTGTCTTGCTTCTTCTTCTCTTTTATCTGCGCCTTTGTAGGCGGTTTGACACCGCCCTTTACTGTCGCATCTTCATCTTGCGTGGGATGTCTTTCCCAGGTGAAATCCGCATCTTTGAGAACAATGGCATCTTTGTTGTTGTAATCCCACTCTGCATCTTCTTGCGCTTCCTCTGCTAGCAAAAATTCTTGGATACGCTTAACGGATGCATTTGCATCGATGACTTGGCCAATGACTAGCGGCAGGAAATTCAGCGGCAGACGAAGCGAGTTGAAGAGGGCTAGGGAGGAGAAAATAGGGGCGGGGTTTAGACCGTGGTCTGAGAGGGAGTATGTGATGAATGACAGCATGGAAGCAAACACAGGCATCGACATGCCGACTGCCATGATACCGTTTCGGATCGCGAGCAGGATCTGTACAGCGTGGATCTCCTTCTTTCGAATCTGGTCCACGCGATCGAGGAAAGCCATTTCCCAAGCAAAGTATTTGACGAAGCGGACCGCTTGGAGGATTTCTTGTGTCAGACTGACTCGCTGGTCTGTCACTTTGTTGATTTCCATTCTTCGTCTGAAGAGACTGCGGACGGCGCGGCCAAGGAGAGGCATGGTGAGGATCAGAAGGCCGAGACCTGACAGAGCGCTGTAGGTCAAGTTGACGAGAAGCAGCGCTATAGTGATCAAGATGGCAATCGGGGACGCCCATATCATATGGAAGAATCCACTGGCCTGATCAATGCGGTATGTGTCCGTGGACATAAGATTGATGATCCTGCCATTACCCCAACCCTGACCATCGCCGTCGACACCTTGTGGGCCTTTGGGTACCTGCGCCTCCTTCTGCTTCTTCTTGAGCATCTTCTTGTACCATTTCTTCTCCTCTTCCGTTCCGGGCTTGATTTCGGGAGGGGGCGTCACTTTCTTGAGGGCTTGGCCACCGGCTTTGGCGCGCCCGGAGAGCCGCATCGCTTTGTCGAATATAACGGATATCAACACTGCTCGCGCTTGGCCACCAACCATCATTCCGCGGTACATGAAGTGATTCGTAGCCAAACTCTGCACGAATTGCAGGGTCGTAATACCTATGACGAGTCCAATTCCTTCGCCAATGTTGGGCGCTGGAGTGCCGCTGTGTTGCGATATGTACGCTTTTAGGGCGAAGCTGATGAGATATTTGAGCACGAATGGAGCCACAGCTTGAATAACGCTGGCGAGTAATTGGCACATACCGCCAATGATGAATTCCCATTTGAACGTGTCGAAGAGGGCCCCTAGTAAGGGCCGTTGTTTGCCCTCGTCTCGTCGCCGCTTGAAGGAGGCCTGGAGCCTTTCGACCATGGCGTCAGCGCTGCGGTCCGGGTTCACGATCCATATATCATTATGTTCGAGGGGGCGTTGATATCCGACCTAATGATCATGTCATTAGCATAGTTTCCTCCTTCCCAAATGTTTATACCCAAAGATCTCCACATATAAACACGGCAAAAAAACACATACAGTCATAAGCGGCCCCATCCACTGAAAAGTAGTCCGACTGAACCACCCTGCACCATACTCTGGACAAATCTCCCTCTTCTTCGGTACCGGCGGTTTCTTCCCCCATTTCAGCGGATTCATACGTTTGTACCATATTTTTCTTTTCTTGGAGCTTTTTGCGCTCGAGATCACGCTGCTTGCTTCTGAATATGCGCTTGTGCTGCTCTGCAGTCTGGAGAGGTTGCCCCGCTTCTCATTCGCCTCAATGTGTTTGTCGGCGGAGTCGACCGATATTGATTCCAGCGGCTCGGTGACTATGGGTCCGTATTCTTTGGGCGCTGCAGCCGCGACCTGGGGATCAGCTTGCGGCCATGATGGGTGGCGCTCCTTCTCGTCGTCGAGCGTGGAGGTGGATTGGCTCTGGCGCTGTGGTTAGCGAGGGGATCAGGATTGTCTGGATGATGCTGGGAAGGAACGATGAGGGAGGGAAGAGAGCTGACGAACCGGGTGAACCATTGCGGAATTGGAAGTCCCTAGATATCCTGATGTATTACGACTACTTTCTTCTATATCTCCAGTTGCACAGTGTATTGCTGAGCCGCTTCTATCCTCAAGAACATGCCACGTCCAGTAAATACAGCTCTTCACACAAAGACAAGCAACCAGATATCACCAAGAAATATCGCGAACTCGAAAACGAATGGACCGCGGCAGGCAGGCATGCGGAGGCACGGCGCATCCTCATATACACTACCGCGGAGCGCTGAACCGTAAATGGTTCACGTCAAGATGAGAGGCGAGCTAACACCGGCTCTGTGACGGAGTTAAAACAGGCCAATTACAAAAGTCGTCTGGCGATGCCGAAGGGAATAAAGAAAAGGCGTTCGGGGCTTGTTGTGCTCCGACCGCCCGAGCGATTCAATTGCAACGCCAATCATACATAAATGCTCCGCACGGCGAGGACCAGAGCAGGTGTGCTGTTCGCCTTTCGCCTCTCGACGTGGGCAAAAAAGGGCGGCGGACGTTCTCTGGATGACGGGCGTGTCAACCACACGTCCGTGGACTGCGGACCAGTGGTTCAGAAACTTTCCTGTTGGGATTGGGAGACAGTCGATACGTCGAATCCGCCTTTTGGCAGCCCACATACCTGCCTGCATCTGTGGGTGAGACTGCACGTGGCCAAGCTCGGATCGCATCCAGAAAAAGCATTCGGCAGTCCTCGATCCCGAAGTCGATATCCTGGAGTCTGGAGGCCCGATCGGCTGGCTAGCGGCGGATCAGAAAGCTTGCCTTGTTGTGCGACTGTCCGCCATCGACGAAACCTTTCTGGATTCTTTGCAAAAACAGTTATGCTCGTATTTTCGTATGGGTGTACGAGTACGCGCGAAACAGAATCCATATTTTTCGTCGCAGCGTACGGCCGAGGAATGAAGCTCGCGGAGTCAACAGCCCGAGCTTCTCTTCTGGAATCGACGCCAGACTCCTCCCGTCGATTCGATTCGGTAACGCGACGGGACGCTCACCGCCGGACAAAAAACAAAAAAAAGGATATGTGCCGAATGCCGAATGTAGCGAGTCGTTTCAGGCAGCAGTTGAGAGTCATCATGAATTATCAATCCATAGCTCGCAAGATGCATCCTCCGATTGTTCGCATGAGGGTTGGGTTGGTGGCCTTATACATGGAGACATGCTTTTGGCATGCAGCTACTGCATAGACTTGCTTGTATCGGAGAGTTAAACGTCCGCGATGTTGGAAGGATGGAATGGCGCGCCAGGATGATTGATATGTCTGGCCTCTCATAATAAGAAGGTAGGGTATTGACTTTGCCTGTGGATGAGGCTTGTGCATTCCTGACTACAACATTTTTTCCCGTCCAGTCGAACATCAAGTATCAAGTTATGGAAAGCAGCTGAGTGAAACCATATCTTTCCACATATTATGGGCTTACTGTATAGCGTTTGATGCCTTAATGTGTTCCGTTGAAGGTGAGAAGAGGTCGTACAAAGAAACCAGCTATGAGCCGAGTCAGTCGGTTTCTCTGGGGGAAAAAAGTTTCATCAAGACTCCCAAATCATGCCCAAATATCTCGATCCTTCTCCTTTACAACATATTCAGCGGATGGCTGCACGGAGCATACGATACTAACATACTAGCGCGCCCAAACCCCTCACCAACCACAAAACCAGTCGCAACATGACCGCTCACCAGAGGCCATGTCGTCCCTTTAAGCACTTCCCAACTTGGCCCCTGACAAGATGTGCCATCAGGCACTCCAAGGTTATTCCATCGAGACCAATAGCCGGCACTCCCAACTGAAACAAACCAGCACTGCACAGCTTTCCATCGACGTGGTAAGGCACGGTAAGATTTGCCAGGGTGGGTACGAAGATCATTAATCCACAACCAATAATGAGTCACGGTGGACCGCGACATTGGAATCTTGGAAGATGGAGGAGAGATTGATTGCAGGCATGGAGTTTTGGGTTGTGGGTGATATGCATTGGGTCGGTTGTCATGCTCTATATGACCATGTCCCTTATGACGACGTCTACCTCGACGCGTGTTCAACTACCCTTTGGAATGCTAATGAATAATGCTATCCAGAACTTTAGGCTTCTTAAGCTTGTATCCGATTTTCCAACCTGAGCACCAGCCTGCATCAACAATAGAGACGAGCCTCCTAGTTATCAACTCCAATATGGACATTCTTCTCGCCCGGGGCAAGAACCTCTTCCTCCCTCTTACCTTTCAACTTGGGGAGTTCCTCCATCGCCTCTTTGATAATATTGAGCGCATCCGCAATCTCCTTCTCAGTGATGACGAGTGGTGGTGCAAGTCGAATGATATTCTGATGCGTCGGTTTAGCCTGTTCCCCCTGGTTAGAATTGTGTTCAACATGTGCGATCTTGAGGGCTCTTCCTACCAATAATCCCTTCTCTTTGAAGAGCATGCAGAGGTCCCAGGCGCTGTGGCCGTTGGTCAGGCTCTCGTCGATGACAATGGCATTGAGGAGACCCTTGCCGCGGATCGTCTGGATCATGGGGTTCTTAATGTTCCTCAAGCCTTCGCGGAAGATGTTGCCAAGTCGGAATGCGTTGTCGACCATGTTCTCTTCTTCGATGAGCTCAAGCGCGCGGATAGCAACGGCGGATCCGAGGGGGTTGCCGCCGTAGGTGGAGCCGTGAGTGCCAGGCTCGATGGTGAGCATGACTTCTTTCGATCCCAAGACGCAAGAGACGGGATACATGCCGCCGGAGATGGCTTTGCCGAGGAGCACAAGGTCTGGCTTGATACCGCTCCACTCATAGCAAAGCATCTTGCCGGTTCGTGCAATACCAGTCTGAATCTCGTCGCAGATCAACAGAACGTTATGCTTCTCGCAGAGGGCCTTAACCTCGCGCAGATAGCTGTCGTGTGGAACCACGATGCCAGCCTCTCCCTGGATGGGCTCGACAAGGAACGCAGCCGTGTTCTCTCCGTGCTTCTCCAAGACGTCTCGCACGTCTTCGACGTTGTTATACCTGATTGGCTTGCCTGTTGTTGGATTCACGCTGCCAATGCCTGGCAGATACGGCCCGTAGTTGTCGCGCGACTCGGGATCGGTCGACATTGTGATTGCAGCGAACTGGTCCGTTCAATTAGCACACATTCTCGCGTTAACTCTTTGACGAGGTCTTACCGTCCTGCCATGGAAATTCTCCTCTACAGAGAACACCAAGGCCTCGTTCTGAGGTATTCCTTTGGACTTGTAGCCCCACTTTCTAGCAATTTTCACTGCCGTCTCCACAGCCTCCGCGCCTGTATTCATGGGCAGAACCATGTCGAAGCCGAAAACTTTGGTGACATACTCTGCGAAGCGCGGGAAAACATCGTTGTAGAATGCGCGACTGCTCAATGTCAACCGTGATGCTTGCTCCGTCAGCGCTTTCACAAGCTCGGGGTGGCAATGGCCCTGGTTGACGGCGCTGTACGCGGAGAGGAAGTCGAGGTAGTGTTTGCCTTCGGGATCCCAGACTGAACAGCCGCTGGCTTTCGAGAAGACTACGTAGAGTTAGAGAAGGGCTTTCAGTAATCTACTAAGGGGGTCAATGTGCATACCAATGGGGAGCGGGTGGTAGTTGTGTGCGGCGAATTTCGCCTCTGCCGTTACAGCTTCGCTGGACGACGACGCATGATACTTTGACGGGTCGGGAGTGCCCGTCGGGTGGAATGCGCGGGCTGTGGGCTTCAGGCCGGTGCCATTGTTGGCAGCTGTGCCATTGCCGCTGTTCTGAATTGCGCCAGGGGCCATGTTTGCAGGTTGGGTGTGTTCTGTGGTGTTGTGTTTACGGCGTAGGGCACTCTGTGGGAAGCAGAAAGTGTCTTTATCAAGGGAGTGGCGCGAGGAAGAGTCAAAGGCAAAGGGAGAACATCAACCTATTTAATCACGGCTTCAGTGACGGTCGTGGGCCGTATCTAGCCTCCAACTGCGCATAGGGGACACGCAAAACCGTAGTTTAGATATGTCGCGACAACCTGCCATTAGGGCCATTTTGATCGCTATCGCCGCGAACTATTCGCGGGGGTGGATGTGGCTTACGTTCCGAAATCGGCTTCTTCGCATTGGTTGGCTGCAGCATGGTCTCGTGACGGCCGGGGCGCGTTTACGGCGGCCATTAATGCAACAAGAGAGTGACGGATGGAGACACGGGGGAGAGGATGGAAGGTTGAGGTTGGCTGAGATGGGTTGCTCTCGGAGCCTCGTGTCTCGGTAAGACGGTCGCCAATCTCGTCCTATCTCATCGCACGCCCGTTGGCACTCCCCTCCATCGGCATGCGCATCTCCAACAGCCTATATTCGCTTTGGCATGGGGAATCCCAGAATCCCATGCAGGGCCCGATAGAAACAACCCCCTCCATAAGAGCTCCTTGCGAAGCTCCAGGCAGCTGTCTTCGCCACGGGTCAGGCCCCCGCTCTGCTGGGCAATGACGGATGGTGTCTCATTCTGCGACACCGTCCTTTGACACCTTCCACAACCTCCAGTCTGCTATCCAATCAAAAGCGTCCCCTGGCAGATCTAATACCCTTTTGTCTACCGCAGGATTATACGGGACGGCGGTGCTCAGAACTACATAAAAGAGCAGGAAGTGCTCGTAGAGTGGTTGATTGCTACCCCTCCTTCTACTCCAACTGCTTTCCCTCCAAAAGTTTGACACCCCACCATGGCTTCGAGTGATGATTTCACCTTTATTGAGCCAGAGGCCCCTCTAGGCAGCAAGCCTGCCAAGCCGCTTTTCGGCAACTATCATGAATTCACGTCTGGCAAGACAACTGATTTGGATGTCCAGATAGTGACAGCACTCCGTGGCAAACACCCTGAGCTGATCGTCACAACCGTCCCCGGGAACAACGTCAATTTGCTCCAGTTTGCTGCTGCTGGCTATGCCCAAGTAGAGCTAGACACTGAGAACGAACCCGTGCTGAGCTGGCGCGGTTTTATCGGACCGTCGCACAGGGGAGGCTCCGGATATCTTGCAGACAGCACCTTCTTCGCTCGCTACAATTACACATGGGGAGCAGAGAACTTCATTCTTTATGTGATTTCAGTCGGGTACAGCCGTCTTCAATACATCCTCAAGGAACCGAAAGGAGGCGAAAACCCTCTCTCCCATTCGTCCGCCGTGGATGCTCTCCTCTCAACCATTGGAGCGTGGCTCATCAAAGAAGTGCCCGCTATCTACGTGTACGACGGGTACTGGACGAGGAGCACAAAGTTGTGGGAAGAGGTGAAGAAGGCCAAGTGGGACGATGTGATTCTCGATCCCAAGATGAAGAAGGCCTTGACGCAAGTAGCCAGCAAGTTTTTCGACAGCAAGGCCATTTATGAGGAGTATGGAGTGCCATGGAAGCGCGGGTTGATCTTCCATGGCCCGGTCGGAAACGGAAAAACAATCTCGCTGAAAGCCTTGATGCACACGCTTCAGGAGCGAAAGTCACCAGTTGTGACGCTCTATGTCAAGAGTGCTCCGTACCCTGGACACATTAGAGCAGTCTTCCAAATGGCTCGCTCCATGACTCCATGCATGCTGGTCCTCGAAGACATCGATACTATTGTGACGAGCAATACGCGGTCCTATTTCTTCAACGAGGTCGATGGGTTGGAAAATAACGATGGTAATTGAACCCTGAGAGTCTTGTCCGAATCTGGTGCTGACTTGATAGGCATTCTGATGGTGGCGACTACCAATTACTGTAAGTATGTCTTGAGTTCTCCTGCGAGAGACATTAACACTTCGTAGTGGAAAGATTGGATCCTGGTTTGTCAAAGAGGCCGTCTCGCTTCGATCGCAAGTAAGTAGGATTCCAGTACAAATAGCAAAGACTGTCTTGCTGCAATTCGGCTTGCTTTAAGACAAATTGCTCTGAGCTCCCACCTAGATGGCAAATGAAGAGCCACCTAGATGGGGGCTCAGAATAATCTGTCTTAAACAATTAGTGAAGAGGGCATGCTGTCTGACTCCCTCTCGGCAAAGAACTTTACTAATTGTACATCAACCTTTTAGGTACCTGTTTCCACTCCCAGATAAGGTTCGTACAAGCGTTTCCAACACACGCACATGTCCCTGTACTAACAATGAACCAGGGAGAGCGGTCGCTCTACGGTACGTGATCACTTTTAACATTACCGGAAAAGTGAGGCTAACGAGCTGAAAGCCCAATACTGGAGGAACAAGCTGAAGAACAAGAAGGAAATAGAGTTTCCTGGAAAGCTGTGCGACGCCATGGCCGATATAACAGACGACTTTAGCTTCGCATACATGAAGGAAGCCTTCGTTGCCACACTTCTTGACCTGGCAAGAAACCATGGAGACGACAGCGACGATGAAGATGCTCCCGATGGGGACGACGACGACCCGCTGGCCAAATACGAGCTCTGGCGTGTCTTCAAGTCGCAAGTCAAGATCTTGCGGAGCGAGATGGGAAGCGAGACATCAGTTGATGTTGGCTCTAGCGCAGCATCGCTTGGTCTCTATGAGGGACTTTCGATTGAACAGGAGGAGATGGTGCCCCTACTTAACACTATGAAGCTGCAAGGCGCTCATTCACGGGCCGGCAAGGCTGTTTCGTTGACAGGTGCAGGTGAGCCTCATTGTGGAGACCTCGGCGGGCCATTCGCCCAGAACGCTTCGGTCTTCAGCCCCATGGTCGACTTTCGAACGCTAGGCCAGTCGAAGATATCACGCTTGAGTGATGGTGTTTGGGAATGGGGGCCTTGATGGCGGCCGATGTGTCAGTATTGAACGGCTGGAGGGCGACGGGAACGGGGGTTGGAATTCCTAAGTAACAGATAGTTACCTGACAGGGCAACGTTGAACAAGCGAGCTATTATCAAAACATCTTAGCTCTCCACAACAGAGCCTCTGTGGCCGTAGCTGTGATGTGCGTCTGAGTTCCGTCATATGCGCCCTGGTGCATTAGCGTAGGAGGCGCGGAGGTAGGCGGAGTGTGGGGTCTTCTCGAAGCCTTGTAGAAGCATGAATTTACCGCAACAATCCTCGAAGATGCGAGTATTTCCGACGCTATAGTTCACGTTACCATCCACCTAAACGTTATTCGACGGGTTTGCGGATGCCTTCTCAGGTGGTCTCTCGTGGTGGTGGTCAACTCTCGACATGTTCTGAGGGCAGCAATTTGCGAATTCTTGTGCCCTGTTTGGCATTGAGGAACATGATGGAGATGTCGCAGCTGTGGTCTTTATTCCATCTGCGGAATTATTATTGATATTAGCTGTCCGGACTTCAGGCGGTGGTGTGGAGATGTTGGAGGAACCACCCTTGTGGGCTCCCATGCACGCCGCACGGAAGGACGCACGGACGCATTTTCCGGTGTGAACGTGCAGCAGCTCATCTGACACCTTGACCGGCCGAGGAGTGTTGCGCCCAATCTACGCCTTCGTCGCTCATGCTCGGACTCATAAGCCCGCCGAGTTACTAGATCCTATACTGTTATGAACTGCTCCCCGACTCGAACGTGATAAGGCCGCGAGGTTTGACTGGAGCACCTAGGTCGGGCCCTTCCGAAGGCAGACATTCACTTGCTTAAGCATCAGCCGCAGACTGTCCGCTGTCACTGCTGGGGTACAGGTGAGTATATCTCCAATCCGCTCCATCTTGTACAGCACCTCATCTCATTGTTGCCTTCCATTCCTTCTTCCTTTGGTTTACCGGCGGCCTATTGATTCCATTCTTGTCCGATATTCTGCGTCTTCGTTGTGTGATGTGCTCCGGCGCGGTGACTGCGCTACACACCGAGACATTTTTTACTCTTGACCGTCGGTCCTCCCACATATCGGCCGCAAGCGATCATGTCGGGGATCAGCCAAGCTTTGGCTGCGAGCGAACAGTGGGAGGAGCTCATTTCCTGGGGCGACGAACTCTACCATCCACTATTCCAAGGAGACTTCAATGTTCCCAAAGCACCTGAGACCAACGCGAGCTTCTCGTCCGACTACCATGTGCCCGAAAGCGTCACTTCCGAGCAGCCTTACCCTCTCTCGGCCTCATTCGCCGTTGAGGACGATCCGTCATACATCATCTCGGCACCGCAATCGATCATCGATGGACCCTCATCTGCAGGGCAAAGCTTCTCGCTGCATAGCACCTCTCCATCATATTCGACCACGGCGACGTCGCCTCTTGCTGCAAGACATGACGGCCACTTCCACAGTGCCTTTGGTGGTTCAGGTCATCTATGTACACCCTTTCAGAGGCCGTCCGACTCCCCGGTGCTGGATACAAGTGAAGAGATATTCCTGGGTCGTATGAACTCCAACGAGTCCTTCCGCACCACATCAACCAATACATTCATCAACCCCTTCATTGAAGGCTCTCCGCATGCATTCAACTACCTCGATGTGAACTCTTCACAGGCCTTCAACAACTTAGGAGGATGGGCAGATCAACCCCAAATAGTAGAACCGATTCCAGAGAATGCCCACCCCGGCGCTATTCCAATTCCTTATGCCAGCTCTATGCCTATCCTGACTACCTTCCCATCATTCTCCTGGCAAGAAGGGGCGCCTCAAGAGCACTATCGGGCCCGGGCAATAACCATCCCTCAACCCCAGAACAGGAACAGTAGCTACCAATCGAACCTCCATGTTTCACGATTCGGAACACACGTGCCACCAATGCTGTCAGTCTCTCCCGAAGCAAAACACCGTCCTCGAAGTTCTGCATTGTCGAGGAGCATGTCCAGGAGCGAATCACGTCGAAGCAGGAACGGCCTGACCTCACCCTCACCAACATCCAACTCATTTGGGTGGGTATCCTATCTGCCCAATGGGCAAACGAACAAGCTTGTAGCATCAGGGACCGAGGGAAACCGGGGTCGACGCCAACGGGGCCGTACAAAGGCTCTTACACCTGATCAGAGGAGGAATGCAGCTCTGATGAGAGTCATTGGCGCCTGTTCCAATTGTAAGAAGAGGAAAGAAAAGTGTGATCCTGGAACTCCTTGTAAGGCGTGTTTGGAGCACTACAAAGGCGATCTTGTCCATTTCCCTTGCCGTGACCGAGTGCTCTCCGATCTCTCCAAGACTTTCCTCTCAGATCGTCTTGGATGGCATCCGACCGCCCGCGCTCTGGAGTCATTCGTAAAACCCGGAAAGTTCGACATAGCAACAGGCTTGACCTACACAATTCCACTCACGCTTGGCTTCGGACCTCCTCTAGCACTGCCTGTTCACGCTCTTCAGGTGTATGATCACAACACACTTTATCACAAACATATCATCTACTCCTGGCCGCCGAGTTCTTCACCCCCCGATACACACCAACACGCCGTTCTTCCGGCTGTACTGACTCCTGAGGCCCTCACCACGCTACCTAAAACTCTAGACGATCATCTGTCGCTGCTGGTCACGCAACACTTCCACTCCTTTCCTCTCCATTGCTCGTCCCTCCGAGTACTGCGAGAGATATATGTTTTCTATCGCTCGCTTCCCGTGACCTCTTCCAATTCACAGCTCCTTCGCCAGGCCCTCAAGCTTCTCGTCCTAGTGCACATCGGTGGCGATCTTACCCTTCCTTCGCCATCCACCGAACCCGTTCTCGCGCAACTAGTCTACACATCGATGCCCGAGTTGGTCACCGCCACCGATACCACCCCAACCCCCTGCTTCATCCGCTCCCAACTCGGCTCCGTGATGCCAAAGCTCGCCCTCTCTCTCATGCGCGACATCCTCTCTTCCCTCGAACAACTCTTCCTCAACCGCGAATGCAACGAATGGCCCATCGCCTTCGCCGTCCTCGCCACCGTCCTCATGACCATCGAAAGCATCCACTACCACGACGCCAAACTGCCCTACCACCATCCCTACGACTCCACGACGCCACCGGATCCCAAGGCCAAAGAAGAAGAACGCAAGGTAGACGAACAAGGTATCCAATCCTTCTTTGCGTTTTACTCGGCCTGCTTCTCGGGATGTCATGCGAGACTAAGACCGGATTGGGAGGGCGAGGCGGGTGCGAGGGGCGCGGGGATGGGAATGGCATCCGAGGATGCTTTCGTGGAGAGCGTGAGGGAGGCCATTAGGAACGCGGGGCCGGAAAAGTATCTGGCGGGGAAGGCTAAGGCGGAGAGGGAGGGCGAAGATATGGAGTTCTTTTTTGATCGGTTGGTTGCTAGGCTTTTGCTTCTCAAAACTTGAAGGGTGGGTTTGGGCGGTGTTCTCCTTACTCTCTGGGTGGGATTTTTGGTACGATAGGGTGACGGGCTGCTTTTGCCCTCCCCAACTTTGCTCCTTGGGGGTCATTTGGATTGGTTTGGTTTGGATCTGATTGGAATGGATCCAACGGCCGTGTGAATGGGTTATATGGTACGATACTACGATTTACGACTATGATTGATGAGAACGGTTGTTTGTTTGATTATAGGCGAGTATGGTCTTTCTTGGGTGGTTATTGTGTTGGATATCGGCGTCTGTACGTACGAGAATGGCCTTGTATTTTGGATTCTTGTACTATTCTAGATCAGTATGATATATTGGATTCGTTCGTAGGAAGAATCGGGTTGGAACAATTCGGTGAATATATGGTCGTTTATATCTCAATGTACCTAGGTAGACTACATTTGTCCTTCCAAGTATGGTGAAAAGCCGGTGCGCTGAATAGGGAGTATATGGCTGTCTTTTGGTGAAGGCTCACAAGATGAATAACCGTGCAGCATGACATTGATGATGATTCTTCTCGTTTTCTAAAAATCGAATTTCGAGTCCAGTAGGATTTGGAGCTCGTGCGCCAGACTTAGTTATTGTCGTGCCCGCTGGCTCGCCCTTGACGGAAGTATGAGTGCCCGTTTTCTTCTTCTCTTTATAGATTCTTCTTCCTTTCTACACACACGGTCACCGCCGACTTTGTAAAAAATGGTAGAGCTGCCAGGTATGTCTTCTTAAGGGTGATACAAGCATAGCACGTTTTCTAAACCTCTCTTTTGGATCGGCTATGATCTCGAGCTCGGTGTCTTGAACTTAAAAGCAACCATACTTTACTTCATGCTGTTCCTATGGGAGTATGTAAACACTCACATTCTTCCATGGGGATTCTGACAGTATAAAACTGTACTGGAAATGCTGTGCACCAGTCTTTTTACCAGACTTTAAGCCCTCAACAAGAGCTCTACACTCAAAAAATCCAACACATTCACTAAAAGTTCGCTACAGTTGACGAGCTTGGTTTCTCCTGCGATATACCGGCACAGAGACCTTAGAGTGGTGGACTTTTCAGGACAACAACTACTCTTACTGATTTAACTCCAACGTACTACTCGACTCTCGTGCAACTATGTACTCTAACTCGTCACTATACATCCCCATACCGTTGCGCAACATGTCCGACCGACCGAATGCAGTTGAAAAACTACGGCAGCTCTTCCAGAATATCTTTGCCATCTTGGGCAGTAACGAACGGACTAATAGCGAACCCATAATCGTATCTTTCGGCATTACGCGTGGGAACAAAGAAGACTTCAGCGCCATCGGTGTCTCAGCTCTAGATACAAGATGCTTCACAAGATCCGCGTCCCAAACGCTTAAAAGCCACACCCGCCCCCTACTCCAGACACATCCGTACAACTTCCAATACCGCGCTCTCGGCGCGAAACGAACACAAAAGCGGTCGCTCTTCGACAGCGATGCGTTGAAGATCGGACGGACACATAAAATTCCCCTCCTGACATATCTATTTTTTTACTCTGAGGCAGAAGACATTGAACTGTGCTGCCACACAAGTTCCAGCATTTTCGCCCTTCTGGAGTCTCTCAGTCGCCTAGTAGTGTAGGAGGGGGCCACGGATAATCAAGAGATGTTGCAGGGGCTGGTTTGGGTTATGCTTAGTTCGGCTAAAACTTCGAAACAGAAGTGGAAAGCGAGGAGGCGGGACGATCCAGATCTTGTGAAGGATTGGGCAGAATACCTCAATGAAAAAAAACTTCCCCATTCCTTGTCGGGGTGAGGGATCAGAGAGCATGGATGCAAGATCCTGTGCCAGTTGGTTGAGGTATGGGCCCCTAGAGATGGAGAGCTGATGGGATATACCAAAAATGCAGTTGGGCACGGAAAGGCCACACTGGCGATGACTTGACAAACGCTGCAGTGGAATCTTCCCTTTCGTCGACGGTTACATAACCCCCCTTTTCCCCTCTCACTCCCTCCTTTCTCCACCCACAACACATGTGTCTGATTTCTAAAAACGTAGATACAAGGCTGTTATGTCTTTCAAAATTTGTTAATCACCTGACATGATTTCCGGCTTGCCTGGCAGAATTGAAAACCACCATGAGGTGGTTCTACGCCCAGCAGCACAAAAGAACGCCACCACAGGTGGGTCGATGTGGAGGAGCAAAACTGCAAACATCACAGTCATTGGTCTGGGGGTTGGTGGGCTGGAATTTTGCTGCAAAATGAATCTTCAATAACATATGATGGGATATGTAGGGAATCTGGCCTTTAATTCGGAGATAAAGAAAGCGTACTATTTACCTCCATCTCACTGCACTGAGGGATTAAAAACATGGCATCATCGTCTGGTGAGTGGGAGCGTGAGCTGTCCCGACATGAGAATTTTGCAAAGACGAAGTCTTGAATACGGTCATGGAGCGATCTGCTACAACATACACCATTTCTGATGGGTGTGCTTGGTGGCTTCTTGTTGGATTAAAACCTCTTTGTATGAAAGTGAGATGGCGTTCTGTCAAAAGTATTTGCGCGGCCCATTATGTCGGCGGGAGTTTTATGCTTGCCTTAGAAAAATATCTATTTGATGAAAGAGCAGATAGCAGCAGGCTATGTATGTCTTCCGAATAGAGCCTTTGGGAAGTAATAGCGGATTCTTTGGTTCGAAAAGCCGCCAACGTCCAGTTTCATGTCTGCTGTCCAGCTCTAAATACCAACGACGCGAGGAACTGACTGGAGTAACGTTCGAATTGAAAATATGAGATAAATCTGGGGCAGAGATTCCTTCCACTAAAAGAAAAAATGCAAACGGAGCTGTGGAGGATTGTTCCGTTCGTGCCCCATAGAATCTTTCCTGTATATGGTGAAATAGGGACCATGATTCATATATGGATAACCTCCTCCTGCCCCATCCTACGAAGATATGCATTACAAAGGATTCTATCATTGCTTCCTCATCACCCCACACAAAACTAAAATATCAACCCACTAAAACCATGTATACCATGATGGTATGGGCCGCCCTTTCTGTTTGGTCTTTGGAAAGGTTGTTTAACTGTCTGTTCGGACAATATACTTTGCATAGATGTTCTGTACAGAATGCGCGCCAACATCAATGGCGATAAGAAATCCGGGACGCAGTGATGGCGAGTATGTTCTTGTGACCGCCTCCTGACCGCCCCCTTCGTCCTATTCCATCCATAGCCGACATCGTATCTTAGTGGACCACCCGAGCATCGGTTTCCGATGCACTAAAGTTGAGATATTGAGGTAATTACGCGAGGAGAGGAACCACTGCTAGACGTGGGCCGTTGATGATGGCTGGAATCATTATGGACAACTGATTCAAGCAGTTGTGAACGACATGCCAGTTCCTTGGGAGCTCGAACACAAAAGCAATGCTTTATTCTTCGCCGTTCTTATTCCAAGATCTGGTGATGGTGTTCACAGGGGATTTTCATGATCGTGAGCAATGTTCATGGGATCTTTTAATCCTGATAACGGCTGCCTGGAAGGAATGCATGGAACATGTAATCACACATCTGCTTTTCTACTCAATGGCCAAGGCGACCTTCCATCAACTGTTCAACATGCGGTATTAATATGCGGCTTGGGTAACGTCTGTGTTACTGACCATCGCCATTCACTTGATTCTGGTCTGTAACCCTGCACGGGCGTTTTCACGAACGCCGCTGACTGTTCCATACCAACCCAGCAGTTCTCGTTTTCGCGCGAGAAGCGCGACCGTTCAAACAGCGACTCACTTCTATTTGGTATTCACTCACCTCTACTATAAGCGAGCGTCTCAAACGAGCATTTGTGGTCGTAAGACCTGAACCAGCCCAAAGCGGGAATATAGCGACGCTAGCGCGAAAATGAAGGCCATACAGGTACTGCCTCTCACTGCCTAGCCGCAGCCGCAACGCAAGGCACACTCTCCATTCTTCAAGGTAAGACCTTTGGAAACACCCAATCTGAACCTGTGCCGTTGAGGCACATGGTAGGTCGCTTGCGTCTCAGGTTGTCGCGTCCTGCGTGGCACAGGCGGATTTTTATAGACTGTGCCACCCGCGTGAGAGGCACTACACGAGTACTTCACTAGCCTCTCTCCCACTTTGCAGACTCTTCGCTAAAGCCGTGTTTCTCAGATGATTTGACCTCCTAACAGCTCGTTTTCGCTCTTGTTCATTGGGTCGTTTTTCGAGTCCAATGAGTGAACGCAAGGCAATGGCCCCATTACTATGCTCACAAACGCTCTTGTCGTCTCACCCGCTCAGAGTATCTTGTGGCATAGCCTGTGTGACGCTGGCCTTCGTCTTAACGTTCGTTCTTACGCTCCACCCCTCAGAACAAGGCCAAAGTCTGTTATTCGATGGACACTTTCGACCCAAGACACCGCAGGAGTATGAAGGGCGCCTACAGATCCACACTGGGGTGCCAGAGGAACATAACGAGACAAATTTCGCAGAACCAGCCTTGAAGCCTTGGGACTACGAATACGGTTTGTCGTCTGCTGAATGCAATGCATCGTTCAAGGAGTTGTATAGGGAGATTGACAGGGCGGTTGCGTTGAAGAAAAAACGGACATATGTAACGCCGATGGATATCGACATCTCTTGGAAAGAGACTGGTGCCGTGCGGGCTCTAATATACAGTCAGAAGGTACCATTTGACCACTCACCATTGGAGGGATTTTTAAAGGTTGTGGACAACTAACTCACCAACTCCCCAGCTCTATATCATCGAAGCCAAGTTTTCAGGAGCTGGATATCAGCGAACACGCGCTCTTAGCATCCTCCACCAAATCCACCGCGCGATAACAACATCGCCTTCTCCCCTCCCCAATATAGAATTCTCGTTCGCTGTAAGTGATATTGCGGATCCAACACACTCGCACACCATCTGGGCTCTTTCTCGACTTCTAATGGACGAAAACACATGGCTGATGCCTGACTTTGGGTACTGGTCCTGGCCATTGGAACTTGTAGGGACATACGAACAGATTCGCGCTGAGATGTTAGCGAGTGAAGCGGACTGGGAGGATAAGATTCCTAAGGCGTTGTGGCGGGGTGCAGTGAAGACTAATCCGGTCAGGGGAACGTTGATGGAAGTCACGCGGGGCAAGTCGTGGGCAGACGTGGACGCGGTGACGTGGAAGAATCGGACGGAGGTGGCAGGGAGTAACGCAGTGTCGATGGTGGACCACTGCCGATACCAATTTCTCGTGCATACCGAGGGTAGGGAGTCGTTCCTGCTCATACGTAGGAGTACCTTACTCACAACTTTTAGGACGTTCCTATTCCGGTCGAGGAAAATATCTCCTCAACTGCGCCTCGGTAGTAGTAGCACACAAGTCCGAATGGATAGAGCCGCACCAACACCTTCTCATCTCTTCTGGCGAGCACCAGAATTTTGTACAAGTGGAACGCGACTTTTCAGATCTTGAAACGAAAGTCGAGGAGTTGCTGGATGATCCTGAGCGGGCAGTCGCCATAACAAGGAATAGTGTGGCCACATTTCGAGACAGGTACCTGACCCCGGCGGCTCAAGCTTGTTACTGGCGGCATTTAATACGTTCGTGGGCGGAGGTGAGCTTTAAACCTAAAGGGTGGGAAGTTTCTGATGGGGGGAAGAGGAGGAGAGGAACACCGTTTGAGACATTTGTGTAAGTTGGATCGATTGATTAGAAACTAGAAACGGTGACTGATACGGGAACAGAATAAAAGCAATAGAGCCGGTCGGAGAGGCGTGCTCGACCTGGAAGAAAATCACATTTCAATGCTCAACATAAGGGGTGAAAAGGAACATGACATACAAGTTGGCATTGTGAAGGAAAATTTAATCAAGTATTCGATAGTAACAATAGAGGGATAGAACGGGAAGAAGACTCCGAAGAGATGAGAAATAGCTTCATCAGCGTTTCGAATTTATCACACAACAAAGTTGAAGCAACAAGGTCGGCGTAGTATGACTATAAGCTCGAACACATATTCTGCTTTCATGGAGTAGGAATGACTTGTTGCAGACGTCACATCTTCATGACTTGACCGTTTGGCGCGATGCAGCTTCTGAATCTTCCAGAGAGCATGGCCTCCTCTACCGGGGCCTGTTGATACTCTAGGATGTCGCATGCATCTATCGTGAAGTGTTCAAGATGGCCCAGTGCGATATCGAGATGTACGTCCAATCATTGCGCTCTCTCCCATCGCTCGAAAGCAGGGAGAAACCGCACCCAAGATCAGGCGCTGTTTTGTTCCTCTCCACTCAACATGACGGTTTTCGTTCTCATGGAACCTCGCACTGCCACGAGGACAGCGGGTTTCTCAAATCGAAAATGCTTTTCGTGAGTGTTAAAAATTTGCGTTGTTCATGAAGAAGAGAAGGGCGGGCCAGGAAGGTTGAAGATTTTATGAAGCGGCCGGGCTAAAGTTTTTCCGCGCTCGGAAGAGCCCCGCGGTTGGCTGGCTGACTCAGGTAATTTTCGCCTTTGCGTGTGGGCTTGAACAACCCACCAAGACCGCTCTCAGAGTCATCGCCGCCAGTTTTCTACCTCTACAGATACGGACGCCCGCAGAAGTTGCCAAAGATCGCCGATATTACACTTGTAGCGCAGAAACTGCCGCAGCTGCCCAGCATGGATTCCGAGTCCGACCACGACCACCGCGACGACGAGAGCGTGGCCTCCGAGGTGGAAGAGGTGGAAGAGGTGAAGCCCAAGTCCGCACTGAAGAAGCCGAGAGAGGTGCTGCCGCCAGAGGTGCGACCAGACCTGCCGTACGTGGACTCGAGCCTCCAGTATCCCCCAGCTTTGATTGACGTATGCCAGCGAACAACCAGACCCATCCACCATCGACCTCACAGCATTGACACCACTGTCACCTGAGATCATCAGCCGCCAAGCCACAATCAACATCGGAACCATCGGCCATGTCGCCCACGGAAAGAGTACGGTGGTGAAGGCGATTTCCGGCGTGCAGACGGTCCGCTTCAAGAACGAACTCGAGCGGAACATCACCATCAAGCTCGGCTACGCGAACGCGAAGATCTACCAGTGCGACAACCCGGAATGCCCTAGGCCGACATGTTACAGGTCGTTCAAGAGCGACAAGGAGGTCGACCCGCCATGCGAGCGTGAAGGGTGCGGGGGAAAATACCAGCTGAAGCGCCATGTGTCCTTCGTAGATTGCCCCGGCCACGATATTCTCATGAGCACTATGCTTTCAGGTGCCGCTGTCATGGACGCCGCGTTGCTTCTCATTGCCGGAAACGAAACGTGCCCGCAGCCGCAGACGAGCGAACATCTTGCGGCTATTGAGATCATGAAGTTGAACCACATCGTTATCCTCCAGAACAAGGTTGATCTGATGCGGGAAGACGGTGCTGCCCAGCACTACGAGTCTATCCTCAAGTTCATCCGCGGGACCGTTGCAGACGGCTCGCCTATCATCCCCATCTCCGCACAGCTCAAGTTCAACATCGATGCCATCAACGAGAACCTTGTCCACACAATCCCCGTACCGCTCCGCGACTTCTCCGCAAAACCGCACATGATGGTCATTCGATCATTCGACGTGAACAAGCCAGGTGCGGAGATCGAGGACCTGAAGGGAGGAGTTGCTGGAGGCAGTATCTTGACCGGTGTACTGAAGTTGGGTGACGAGATCGAGATCAGGCCGGGTATCGTGTCAAAAGACAACGCAGGCAAGATCCTCTGCAAGCCTATCTTCTCAAGAGTCGTGTCTCTGTTTGCTGAGCACAACGATCTCAAATTCGCTGTTCCCGGTGGTCTGATTGGTAAGTCATTGGAGCGCCAGATTGTCTGCAAGTTTTTTTTAATAATGTGCTGCAGGTGTTGGTACTCGTGTCGATCCTACGCTTTGCCGTGCCGATCGTCTGGTCGGTTTCGTTCTAGGTCTCCGCGGACATCTGCCCAACATTTACACTGAGCTCGAAGTCAATTACTTCCTCCTCCGGAGATTGCTCGGTGTGAAAACCGCCGATGGCAAGCAGGCCAAGGTCGCCAAACTAGCTAAGAACGAAGTTCTCGTAAGTAGTACCTTGAGGTGCACTGAGGCTGAAAGCTAAATCTTGCGTCTCAGATGGTCAACATCGGTTCAACCGCTACCGGTGCCAAGGTGATTGCCGTGAAGGCCGACGCTGCTCGCTTGTCACTCACGTCACCTGCTTGCACTGAGATTGGCGAGAAGATTGCATTGTCTCGACGTATTGAGAAGCACTGGAGGTACGTCTTCTGCAAACCGCGATGTTCCGGCTGACACACGCTAACCATTGGATGCAGACTTATCGGGTGGGCCAACATTCTAGCGTAAGTATCACGGCATGCGTGGGCTGTGGCGTGTACTGACATCTCACAGGGGCAACGTTCTTGAACCGCAGGTGGATTGACCTCGTACGAGGAATAACTCGCGGCAGCGGTTTGGGTGAGGGCGTCACAGAGAGGTGTCTGTCATGATGGTATGCGAACACGACTACAGGATGAACATCTGCGAGGTTTCTTGCTTTAGTACGATCTTCTGACGCATTGCTTGCGAATGTGGGGCCTAGCATCATGGGGATAGACGGAAAAAGGGTTCTCGGGAGGGGGCTTCATGGCCGCCTTGGAAAGAGGAGCACAAAGTACGGGTACGACAGTGCTGGCTATGTTACACTAGTCTTTTCGAACATTCAGAATGTACAAATGAGCAGCCTAGGATAGCGGTCGTGAAAAAGCACAAGATGCTGCAGTTCTCGTACTGCTCAACAGTTTCGAGGTGTGGAGTTGGATGACTGTGGCGTGCGTGCAGTGGTCAATCGGCAGAAGCAGCCCGGCTGTCACATGAAAGGGAGCACACTTATTCACATACAAATCGAGGCAAGGCATGCAACACCAACGTCAGAGTGTTTCCCTGCGCCTTGGCTTGCATGTCTGGACACGCTTTCCCCTCACGCAATTCTGCTCCTCTGCAACCCATTTTCATCACTTGACTGCCTCGCTTTGTGTTTACGAGGTCCGGATTTGCGACGGCGGCTAGGGCCTGCGATCTTGAGCCAAGAGAGCCGAACACGGAACTCAATCGTCCACGTGCGCGAGGCTTTCCAAGGGTCAGACT
This sequence comes from Amniculicola lignicola CBS 123094, assembly GCA_010015725.1. Lineage (NCBI taxonomy): Eukaryota > Fungi > Ascomycota > Dothideomycetes > Pleosporales > Amniculicolaceae > Amniculicola > Amniculicola lignicola. The sequence continues at coordinate 84,758 of ML977572.1, forward strand.
TGCGACCGATCGTCTATTCGACCAGATTTGCAACGTTTCGCCCCGGGAGCGGTCCTTTTGCGGGGAAGGGTTTGGAGGCTTGCATTCTGCACATGACCTTGCTGTCCACAGTCTAATTGCTTTTGTCTCTCTGACACACTGTGCACCGCTGTCACTTTGAAGTAGAACTTTGTGACACCGACGCGTGCCAGCTAGCGACACGGTTTTCGCGACGCAGCGCGACCGACCGACAACCTCCGAAAAGAGCCGCACGGGGGCTCAATCCATCCTGCAGCATGGCCGAGGCGCAGCAGCAACAACGACGCAGCGAGGAAGAGAGAGACACAGAAACACCGCATATTTACCAGCCGATCCCCCGCCGCAATTTCCAGCCCATAGAGACAGACTCGCCAGACCCGTTTCCGCCGCATACGCCCCCGTCGCTGCACGATTCGAATAACAGGTCCTCGGACTGGCTCGCGCAACTCAATGCACGGCTGCTGCGCACGCGGCACAACAGCGATGAGAGCTCGCTGGATGATGAGGGGGGTGGAATGCTGGGAAATGGGTTTGGATTTGGCCATGGGAGCAGAAGTCTGGAGAAGAACAAGAGCTTCTTGAATATGACGAGCAGCACACTGTTCGGGATATATGACGATGAAGACTCAAGTACGGCGGAGGAGAAGAGCGAGGTGCAGACGCCGTGGGGGACGGGCGCAGAGACGCCGGGAAGACAGTCGAGTGTGGATTCGGGGATGGCGATGGGCGCGCACGGGAACGGAAATGCCAATGCGAATGGAAGGGGGTCTCTCGATGCTGGCTTGAAGATGAAGGACATGGCTAGAAGGGGAACGGTAGACGGAAAAGAGACACTGGAGCGGAGGAGACCGAGCATAAAACAAACAAAGAAAGAGAAGAAGCAGGGCATGTGGAAAGGCGTAACCATTGCAGGGAAGCTCGCTGCGCTGTTCTTGTTTGGAGCCGTGTACGGGCTTATTGTGTCCATGCTTCATCAAACGAAAGAGCTGGCGGCTGTGAGGGTGGGCGGCGGAGTGGATCGGGAGAGCTGGGCATATTTTGCAAGCTGGGGTATAGCGGGTGTCTCGCTGGGAAGTCTGCTCCCTTATGTGGACTTACTCTGGGCTGGGGAGAAGCAGAACGAACGTGTGCATGGGACAGAAGAGGAGAAAGAGCCGGAGTCGTCCTTGGGAGAACAATGGAATGAGGTTGTCAGGAGTGTCGGGGCTTTCATCGGGATTGCTTTCGCCATTGTAAGTTCATGCCCTCTCAACCTCCAAAAATCTCCCATAACAACATGTGACTAATCTATCCCTCCCAGCGCCGTCTCCCTTGGCAATCGACCCTCCAGCTCACCATCACCCTCGCCCTCGTCAACCCCGCACTATGGTACATTCTCGACCGCAGCAAACCCGGCCTCTCTGTCTCCCTCATTGTCTCCTCCATTTTGACTTCTTTCATATTCTTATCAAACCCAGATGTCCTTCCTTCTCCGGCTCTCCCCGCCATCATGAACGCCACCCTCCACCACTCAAGTGCCAAAACAGCGGCGCCCCGGGCACAGCATCCACAATCAGAGCTCTTTGCCGGAGTAGTCAGTTACGATAATCTGGCAGTCGTCACGTGGGTTGGGAGTGTAGTCTTTTGTAGCAGCGTATGTTTTGGTAGCATTGGCAGGAGGTTAGCAGTGTTGGATGATTGGGGGTGGAAGAGGTGATGTTCACCCCCACCCCTCTTACTGTCTCTCTCATTCTTTCGGTCATGTTCATTGTACGTTGTATAGGAGTTTCTTTCTGTTTGGATATTTGTCTTGCATAGCACAATATTGGCCAACTAAAAGGGGCATTTGTCACATTGCATGGCAAACCCATTCTTTCTAATCTTGTCTCTTCGGAAAGCATGGTTCGGTCTGCATTTGGAGGGTCACAATGTTGGATTAGGGATGGGCATGTAGGCGGGCTTCATGTCTTGCTATGGGATGGGAAAGAATGGCGGGATTGCTTCAACGCGATTTTTCGGAGTTCACACCCCTGGCGTTCCCGTTGGTGCGAGCAAGCCAAGTCTATCATCTGGGAGGAAATACTTTCTTCGTTGTCGCGTCGACACCCAGATGATAGACTTGGCTTGTTTCCCTCAAGGATGCTGGGGTAGCATGTTTATTGAGTCTTAATGCATGGATTTGGCTTAATTGGAATTGGGCAAATGTTCTCCCTATACAAATGCGGAGTCCACCACTTGTGAGAGGCTCCTTCGTCCACTAAAGTTAACCGACTCAGCCGCAGCCAACAACAGGCAGCGACGGACGAGGCTCTGCTCAACACCGGTAATCTTCATGTCTTTCTTATTCTCACTCGTTAACCCATACATCTGAAGCCCGTATGTCCCGAATACAGATACCTCCAACTGTCAATCTCATTAAATTCTGCAAAAATGGAACCCGGACCTCCGCATCAATACCAACCCCTCCAATCCGCCAAACACATCCGTATCATTATTCTCGAGCCTTCTATCGACCCGACCTCGCCTCTTGTCTTCTCCTTCGATCAGGATAACCTTACCAATCTCGCCGGTCAATATGAAGCATTATCTTACACCTGGGGGGTTCCCAATCTTGTTCTTCCGCTTCATTGCCTTGATGGTTCCCAAGTTTGTGTTACGGAAAACCTCGACCGTTTCCTGAGAAGGCTGCGCCTCAAAATCGATAAGAAGTGGCTGTGGGCGGATGCTGCTTGCATCAATCAAGCGGATGGAGCAGAAAAAGCGGTCCAGATTCCTCTCATGGTCGATATCTTCCGGGGTGCCAAGGGAGTCCTTGCCTGGCTGGGTTCCGGTGAGAATGGAGGAGAAGAAGCGGTTCGAAGGCTGGTTCAGCTGTCTCGGTGCAACGTGAACAGCTCTGTTCAAGACTCAGTGGACCAAGGGATGTCGTTCGACTCTGCAGACTTCAAGACAACAATGAGTGTGCTGATTAACCTACCATGGTTCAAACGAATGTGGATAATCCAGGAGGTTGTTTTTAACCAAGATGTAACACTGATATGTGGCACAGCTGAGATGTCATGGGTCAGATTCTTTGCCTCTTTGAACGCATTCAAAAGGCTCCTTGGTGACCACTACGTTTTCGACCATATACAAAGAATAGTCTCACTATGGCTGAGACACAGCATAGTTCATGAGCTCCAACACAGTGCCCATGAAGAGGGTATTATGGAGCTCATGACCACATTTGGTCAATACCACTGCTCGGACGAGAGAGATAGAATATATGCTCTCTTTAGCCTGGCAACGGACGTTGGCGAGAACAGTTCCAGGAGTATTTCCAGCATACCTATGAAAATCGATTATCAGCTTGATATCAGAGAAACATACCGTGCGTTCGCCGAAGCTGCCATGTGCAACGGGCATTCCTTCAAGATTCTCAACGCCTCCAGTACTCGCCAAATGGTGCTCAATACCTCTTCATGGCCATCGTGGGTGCCAGACTGGAGGCGACCTACTATTGTACGTCCCAAGCTTAGTCCTGATTTCGCAGCATATGGTGCTTCCTTTGAACCTAAGTTGGCCAACATGGAACTGCAAATCGATATTCGTAAAGACAGGGCGTCAATACATATCCGAGATGTCAGCTCAGCGTTTTATACGAGTGGACCACTGAACCAACTTGTAAAGATTACGAAGGGGCCTGAATACCCCTCAAAGAGTGACAAAGACCAATGCTACGCGTATTTCTCCAGCATCCTTAAGTTTTTTCGTGAGTTCTCATGTCGAGGGCCTTCGGTTTCAGATCAGAGTTTACTTCATGCTCTTGGCCGCATGTGGGAACATGAGATCGGAGTTTCCTCTCAATTTATCCACCGGACGTTGAAGGAATTGGGGCGCGCGGGGTACATTCAGGGCGGAGATAATCACAAATTTTACACAGCAGGGAAGACCTTAGACGGCCTGTGTATCTTTAGTGCATCCCCATCGCACAACAACCATTACTTTGGATTAGGAAGCAGAAATATACAAAGCGGCGACAAGATGGCTGTTATGACAGCGTATAATGCGAACTTCGATTATGAGCATCCTCCAACGTTTTTGGCACTAATTTTACGTCCGACACGGACTGAAGACTTCCGTTTTGTGGGCACCGCTCACGTCGTAGCTTATAAGCGAGGAAAGCGTTGCACCGATAAGAGCAATTCATGTCAGGATGAGAGAAATAGGTCTCTCCCTAGTGTTGACAAGAATAGGGGAGATGATATCCACTGTGGTTTCCCCAGTAATCTTGACGGGTATAGGGGTGGGAGGATAAAGGATTCTACTTTCACCCTTGTTTGAAAAAAAGCCAGCTCGAAAACCTTATCGAGAGAAGAGTCAGGGTAACATACAAGGGTTGTACAGACTCGTAGGATCATTGCGAAGATGGGGAATAGTCTGAACTCCAGCAGGACACGTATAGAGCAGCAAAGACTGTAGTTTAAGCCTCCAATTTGTAAAGCGGACATAAATTGACTTATTCTCCCTCTCACAACTCGACACAGTATGTGTCGCCAAAGGTGAAAGGATGCCGGGTACATACGTATGCTCTGCAATGAGATGGAGATTTGAAGTAGAAATGAAAAATATTTGAAGAATTCTCAACCGTACACGCATTGGTCGTGTAAAAGCTCTACTTAATCTGTTAGTGTAATTGGTACTGGGTAAAGAGCCTTATACTGTGTATCTGAATACAAGTTACTATCTACACTATCCAATGTAGTCAAAGAATTTGAGGACCTTTTCTGTCCCCAGCAGTGGTATATCTCAAATATATAATCCAACATAGTTTTTCCTTACTATCATGATGTGTTCCCTTCATGGAGGGCTAACAGTCGGCCGTTTCATTGGCCAGCAACCGAGGTGCCAAGACGAAATGCCTTGCCACACGTGAGGCCTTTACCCCATCCGCTGTTGCGTCACAGCCAAACAACGTCATCGCATGACAGCTTAACAAGATGCAAGGGGTCACAATCCCAGCGAACTGGAGAAGGACAACCAGTCTCGATGCTTCCAAGACACTTGATGTGGAGAATTGGCCGCGCATCACACAGCAAAAACCTGTCCGACTTACCCACAGCTCCTGTAAATACGTCAATCCAACGAGCAGGGCTCTTGTTCTATTTGCTCTACTGCTTCCTTTCCTCTACAGCTTCTTGAAGACACAAATGCACCCACCTTCGCTTCCACCTTTCATTAACGATTCATGAGCAGCAACTTCACGATTCACTGACTAGGTAACATTCTGCCTCACGACGACGACCACCACGATCAGATCCAGTCACCCCTTCTCGAAAACTCTTTCGCCGCGCCTTCAACATGTCCGGCGTGGAGGATGTGAGTAACAACAGCGGCGCTCGAAAGAAGCACGGAGGTCCTTACACATCTCACCATCCTGTGCCGACCGTTCAGAAATACCGCGAGGAGAAGGAAGAGCGCCAGGAAGAATATGGAGGCTCGGATGGGGAACAGCATGACGAGCGAAGCAAACTTGATCGCATTGGCCAAGCTTACACCACCCTTCGTTATGGCGTCGACGCCGCAGCCCCCGACGAGAGCACACAACCCTACCCAGCGACGAATAAGAACTTCGATGCTGATGAGGAGATGGCGGATGACCACGCTGGGCGGCAAGGTCAGCAGGAACAAGGCACAGGAGATGACGACGACATGGATGAGAATCAGACAGAGGACACAACGGAGGGCATACACCACCAGGCGGACCCCAAAAAGGCGAGGAAGGCAATGAAGAAGTTCTCTGCGGATGGTACCGAGCGAGAGGTTACAGATCCCGTCACACATCTGCCGGCCACAATACACGATTTCACAGAGAAAGACTTCAAACACACACCTAAAAATGGACCTCCAGCAGGGTCAGAATCTCGGTCTGCCACGGGCGGAGCGGCCTTGAACAAGAGCGATAGCCAACTGGAAAGGGAAGCGAAAGAAGTGCAGGATGGGCATACAGCTATGGGAAGCTTGTTTCCTCCTCCAGACTTTGCAATGACAAGAGAAGGGATCACGGATGTGTACAGAAAAGCACTGACAGCTGGCCTGGGCATTGTGAGTGTGAGCTTGACGGCGGTGGCTACTCTCTTCCAGTTCACCCGACATACCACTGGCTGGTCCAGGCTCACTTTTACACTCATTGAAGTTGTAGTCAGTCTTGGTGTATGTGGCGCTGCGATCATCGGGATGAGGCAATGGACAGAGAAAAGAATAAAAAATGTCTGGGAAACGGAAGTGTGGCATGCCGAACGACAGCAGGGAAAGCGATTGGCGAAGAGTGCCACACCCGAGAGTGCGCAGTGGTTGAATTCGTTACTTGCTTCCGTTTGGCCCCTGATCAACCCAGACTTGTTTACGAGTATCCAGGACACACTTGAGGATGTTATGCAAGCCAGTTTGCCAAAGATGGTCCGCATGGTCAGCGTAGACGATATCGGTCAGGGCAGTGAAGCCCTCCGTGTTCTCGGCGTTCGATGGCTTCCTACTGGTGCAGCTGCACGATCTGTATCTGAGGATGGAAAGCTTAAGCCAACGGACGAGAAGAAGAATGATCGAACTGTACCAGGGGAGGGCTCTGTCCAAAATGGTCCCGATGACAAGGGCCAGGACGGAAATGGAGATGATGAAAATACAAATGCAATGGCGGAGGGCATGGAAGCTGAGGAAGGCGATTTTGTCAACATGGAGATTGCGTTCGCATATCGGCCATCGACTGGAAGGAAAGGCATGAAGGAGAGGGCTAAGAACGCTCATCTATATCTTGCCTTCTATATGCCGGCGAATGTCAAACTACGTAAGTGATCAAACTTTTGTCCAGACGTAGTTCGATACTAATGTGTCATAGCTGTTTGGGTTGAGCTTCATGGGATTGTAGGAGTTATGCGCCTTCGTCTCCAACTCACACCTGATCCGCCTTTCTTCTCTCTCTGCACGCTCACATTTCTTGGCCAACCGAAAGTGGATCTGGCATGCGTGCCGCTGATTAAACAGGGACCTAATCTCATGGACCTTCCACTCATTTCCAAGTTTGTCCAGTCGTCGGTTGATGCGGCAATGGCTGAGTATGTGGCTCCGAAGTCACTTACACTAGATCTGAAGGACATGCTTGTAGGAGACGACTTTAAGAAAGACACCAATGCTCGAGGTGTTTTGGTAGTCACTATCAAACGCGCCTTTGATTTCAAAGAAGGAGACGCCGGCTTTGGGCCACTTAAGAAAGGGTCTGCGGATCCTTACGTTACAGTTGGATGGGCCAAGTTTGGCAAGCCATTGTGGTCCACACGGATCCTCCAGAATAACATGGAGCCCGTCTGGGAAGAGACATGCTTCATTCTTGTGGGCCCTGATGAGCTCAACGTCGACGAGAAACTCAGAGTGCAGGTGTGGGACTCTGATCGCACAAGCGCCGATGATGACCTTGGCCGCATTGAATTGGATGTGAAGGGAATTATGTCAAGCAAAGATACCAACGGCAAGATACACGATCGCGAAGATGGTTTCAAGTCTCTCAAAGCTGGGGAAGGCATGCCCGGCAAACTTCAGTGGAGCGTGGGCTATTTCTCCAAAACCAGAATCACGGAGGATCAGCTAGCTGCTCAAGAGGAAGATCCGGACATCCGAAACATTGAACAACTGAAGGAGAAAGTTTCCAATGAAGCAGAAAGCAAACTTCGCGAAGCCAGCAAAGACGAATCTAACGAGATTGAACAACAGAAGGCTCAAGATTTCAAGACGCGACAGGACCAGCTACTCGTCGCTTCTCCTCCACCACAACAGTATCCATCTGGCATTCTCTCCATCCAAATTCACCAAATTACTGGCCTTGAATTGGAAATTCTGAACAAGAACAAAAACAAAAAGAACGAAAACGCAGACGACGAGGAAGAAGAGGGTGATGATCTCCCATCCTCATACTGCACGATCATACTCAACCACCAAAAAGTGTTTAAGACCCGCACAAAGCCAAAGAACTCAAAACCCTTCTTCAATGCCGGATGCGAGCGCTTCATCCGCGATTACCGCAACACTGAGGTCCACATCTCTGTCCGCGATGCGCGAATCCATGAAGACGACCCCCTCCTTGGTATCATATATCTTCCACTCGACAAACTGCTGAAGAGCCGAAGCCAAATCGACGCCACATATCCTATCTCAGGAGGCATTGGCTACGGTCGCGCCCGTATATCCATCGTCTTCCGCTCCGTACAACTACAAGCACCACCAAGGATGCTGGGATGGGACTATGGTACTTTAGACGTTAACCCTATTGTCAGGGGTATCAATGTCCCACACGATATGCAATCGATGCGCATGAAGATCCGCAGTAATCTTGCACGAGGGAAGCTGTATCGTTCAGACGACCAATCGGGCGAAAACGGCGCGAAAACGGAGGTTCTCTGGAAAACGAAGAAAGGCTCATCTCTCCGTCTACCAGTCAAGAAACGATATTCATCTCCCCTCATTATCGAATTCCGAAAGGATTCCGCGCTCAGGGACCGCACACCCGGATTCTGTATCCTATGGCTCAAGGACATTCCCGATAACTCTGAGCAAACAGTCAAACTGCCGATCTGGAACGGAGATCTTGATCGCGCGTCCAACAATGTGTTAGAAACGTGCGGCGACAAGATCGGAGAGGTAGAAATCAAGTTGACCTTTTGGAGTGGCCTGTCCGGCTATCATCAACCGCTAGCCAAAAAAGACACAAACCTCAGCGACGTCATTGAAGTGCTCGATACTTGCCACGACAATGATGAAATGGACTGGGATGACGGGACATCCTCCGACACCTCTTCCTCCTCAGACGATTCTGATTCTGATTTTATACCCTCGTTCATCAAAGGCAAGTCTGACAAAAAAGATACAAGTTCGAGTCTGGATAGTGATGGGAAGAGAGGAACGATTGATCAGATAAAGGAGTATAAACAGCAAAGTAAACAGCTACATAGGAAGAATAGGGGGATGATGCAGTGGAAGGGGCCCAGGACTTTGGCGTGGGTTAAGCATCTTGCGGAGAGAGGGGAGAACAAGGTGGAGGGGTTGTTTAGGCATGGGGATAGGAGTGGTGGGGGAGTGGAGAGGGAGGTTTAGCGGGGTTTTGGATTGGGTTGGGATGGGGAGGAGAGGATACATGATGAGGTGTTTGAGATTGGGTCTATGGCGTTTGGCGAAGGATATTATTGAACTCCGTGTAAACATAGCGAAGGGGGTGGGACATGGACTTGAGACTGTATCCTGCATGCATATTGCAATGTAGGAAATTCTTGGGCGGATGTTGAATACGGGACGCACAATGACTCTTAAGGAAAGCCTTTCGAATACTGCAATACGTCTTGGGCATACTATTAACCGAAATCCACCATCGCAGGGTTTGCACTGGACACTTGGGGGGATGAAGAAATACTTTAGCATAGCCCCTGATCAAAGTTTTTCCTTAGTGTTGTTCAATACGCTCACAATGACCTGGGCAATGACTCCTCTTGCTCCAAAAGTAGCCCCAAGCAGACTATCCCCACCGCGCTATTACTCTCGCGGCTCGCGATTCGTTTCTATGTTCATTACGCCTCGGACATCCTCCTCACCCAAATCCGCCTTCTCGGAGATGGCCAATTCCAACATCCCAAAAACAAGCTCATCGCTTCAATTCTAAGCTTCAGCCATAGTAAGACCGAGCCGAACTATAAGAGTTTCTCCACAATACCCCACCCAGTCTAGTCGGTATGGGACTACTTACACCGTTTGTGGTGGCTATACGGTATGTACCGCATCTCTGACTCTACATACGTTCCCGACTCCTAGATCTATTATTCAGCACCGCCCTTCGTAGCTTTTCACCAATCATCCAATGCGCCCATGCTATAGGCTGGTCTAAATAGAAATGGCAGAAGATCCTATAACCCTATTACGCATATGTATACGCGATGGGGATTGTATGACTCCCATCGGCATTCGCTTACCACATTCGGAGTTCAACCCTCTCCCTCGCCAGCAACTTTATACCCAAACCGCACCCTTAATTATTCCGAGGCTACCTCTGCATAACGAGAGGGGGATGCGCGTATTTCGCATCCGGAAATTTTGCCTAGTGCGCTCGGTGTCGGTCAAACCTGAGGGAAGGCGGGGAGGGAAAGGATGCATGTGAACACGCGCAGTATGGGTGGCCTAGGGAGGCTTTCTGCCTGCGAAAAATTGAATCGGGACTGAGGTTTGGGCTGATCGCGGTAGGCTGTGAGGTGAGTACCTGGGTCTACGTAACGTACCGCATTAGATACATATCGTGCCATCAACGTCCTAATGTCAGACTGCGTTGGCAGGGCGCTCCACCATCCAGGCGGCCGAGTAGGTAGTTCTTGGGTGATTTCCAAGGTGAGATGAGGTGGCCTCGGATTTAGCCAGCCCTGAATATCACCGCTTGACGAGTGAGGGCTCGGCGTTCGCGGGACATAGGGCGTGAGTGTGGCTTAGTGCATGGAGACCTTTTAGGCTTGGGGCATGGAGACTTTTGAGGTAGAGAGGGAGAGGAGTCATTCCGACTGCATATCAATGGTGTCATTTTTGGCTGAGAAATGCAGGACCGTGTTGGTGGAGGGTGGGGAGGGAGAGGCATGGGGGTTGATGTGAGTGTATATAAGGATTGTGGATGTGGATGCTTGGATGTCATTCCAAGACACGCATCCTGTTCTGATAATCGGTTTCTTTAAGAGTATCTACGGCACCCAATCTCTTCAGCCTCCTGTCCGCTATCCGAATCTAAAGAATACAAACCATTCCATCTCCAACACTCTCCTCTCTCACGATCCACACCATAACAATGTCTTCGAACATGAATACCACACCCAGCTCCCCACGAGCATCCACCACCAGCGCTCCTCCCGCCTACACCGACTCCAACAACACACCCTCGGACTCCAAGAAATCGCTCATCAACATCTTCACTCGTCGGATATGTACGTCGTCCTTATGTTCGTTGTCCATGAAGCATACTGACTATATCCGCAGCATCCGACTCCTCGAGGTCTTCCATTGATCTTGTGCCTAAGAAGACGTCGCCCAAGAAGTCGAGCAAGAAGACGGTGCCGCGGAATATCGAGTTCCACGAGGCGGCGGCGACTTACATGAGCCTGCGGTAGATGAAGGCATATACCAGGCAGAGAAACGGAGGTGGACGGATTGCGAGAGCGAGGTGAAGAGGGACTGGAGTGTTGACTGGTGGGAATAATAACGGTTATTTTGGGGCGTTGTGATAATACCAATAGAGTATTGGGGGCAATGGAGGGGTTGCTATGATGTCTATATGTAGGTGTCCGCATAAGAAGAAGGGCTGATGTGAGAATATATCCGGCGCTTCGTGGATGCCTTTCCCCCAGCATTCTATCCCCATTCAGTGGTCGTTAAGGACACGCGCAGAATAGATCCTGTCGCAATATTAGATGTATAATTTTTAGCGGACGATATGCGCTTTAATTGTGATGCCAGGTATCACAGAAAACTTACAGTAGTACTACTCCAATTCGCGTTATCCAGCCAGATCAGAAAATCCTCGCTTTCAGTTGGTATTGGTTCCATTCCATCGATCATGGGCAAGTCGAAGAATCCAGCGCCTGGGCCCCCAAGGCCGTCTGTGGTCCCACCATCCTGGCTTCGATTCGCCTGAGGTTGGTAGTTCAACACCTCATCCAAGACCAAAGCTAACATCTTATTTAGCTCATTGCATAGGTTGTGGTTGCCATCACCAGGTAGGATAGCCCACTCCAGGCATGATATCAAGACGGAGAGATTCCGGATGATGTCTGCCCGGGATACTGTACCCGGTAGAGGCACGTTCTCCAGTGTGCAGCGTCTCAACTCCAGCGCCAGCACACCCGCACTTGGGAGACAGTAGAACAAGATGATGGTGGGGAAGTGGCGCATTATCTCGTAAGCCTGATTTCTCTGCTTGTTGAAGACTAAGACGGTGTTTGTTAATCTCATGGAGATTTCCAGTAGGCCCGGGACAGCAAGCTGCGATTCCCTACGCATTAGGCGCTGGAGTTGGAAGTCCATGTGGAGATATTCGAGATATACGGCAATCATGCGTAAAGTCATTGAATGTCCAAGATCCATCCAAACGAGATCTTCGTTATATAGATCGTATCGGAGATGTCCAGGGAGAGCTTCCCATGTTCTTCGTAGATCCGAACATAAGTCCCTGTGCAGTTTGTTAAGGTTCAAACCCCTTGGTGAGAATGAGGGAAACATACTTCAACTTGTCCACAATGTCCACATCTGCTTCCCCAGCGAGGGACTGTTCTAACATCCTCTCTTTGAGTTTCGACAGTTGAAAGCGTACCCTTGGCCACGATGAAGATGTCAATTTCCCATCCGTATTCCACCCCTCTGAGTCTAGCTTTGCGAGTGTATCAGCTAGCACCTGTGGGTCGGACGTTGTGATGACATTGTCATCGAGATCTAAGGGCAGCTTTCGGTCAGTATAGTGACCGTTCATCATTGGCGGACGACCAAAGAAGGTAGCAAGAGTCTTGTCGCTGCGATATACCGCTATATATATCCGCCTTCGCGCTTCACGAAGGAAGAATGGCTCCTCAAAGCCCTTGTTCTCACAGTGAATGCCTTCAGCATAAAGAGCAGAAGTGGTAGCGCCCATACCGCGCCATACGCCATGGTCTAGGGTAGTTAGCATTTCTATTACATGATATAGGGGATGGCATACAATTATCCCCATAGAAATTGCTGGTTACGAGCATGTTCATGTAGATGAGCCACACCATTATGTCGTTAACCGCTCCATGTATCTGACAAAGATTGATGCAAGCATTGCTTGTATGAATCATGTCTTCTATGAAATCCTCTTTATTTATCCTCTGGCCATTGCTAAGAAGGAAAAGAGGATGGTCCGGGGGTGTGAACTGCGCATTTGACCCTGCCAGGATGAGAATCAGGCCAAGCGTCTCCCAGCGAAGGTTTTGGCCTGTGAAAAGGGTGTGAAATTCTGAAGCAAGCATCGATGAGGGCACTTTGAGCGGTCGAATAGTGTTCCTAGTGATCTCGACATAACTGGCATACGGGTTAGATGCAGTTTGTGTCAGTCGTTCAAGGTCAATCCGGAGCTGAGGCATGGCCAATGTGACCAGCGGCCCTACGATAGCACAGGCCTTGTTCAGTTCAAAGTACAATTCGACAGATCGCTCGAACAGTGAGAAGGGATAGAGTTTCGAGATGATGGATCGGCCTACGCCTATATGGCAGTGGCGGCTCCCATATGCATTGGACAACGCAGGAGGGGTTTCATCTGCTCTCTGGATAGACTGCTCGTGGAGTGAGTCTGGAATCGGCTGCTCCTCTGCGAAGACGGAGGCATAGCTTGTTGAACCAAGATAATAGCTGCGTGAGGCTTCAGGGCTTCTCTGCACACCTATCGACATCGAGTCGGGCGGTGTTGGCCACACAATACTGCTACTATGCGGATTTGTGATAGTACTGCGGATGTCCGATTCACTAGACCGCTGGATTGTGTCCAGAAGCCCCCCAAGGGGTGCTTGGGTTTGGTGAGTCGTGTCCAAGTTACCATCAATCGGGGCATGGTCCCCGTGGCCACGCGTGTCGGCCTGCTCGGAGTATCTTGGTCTTACAACACGTCGACGAGGCTCGGATTGTTTCCGGGGAGTACCAGGGGGCTTGGTCATCGGTGCTGGGTGATAGAAGCACTGTTAACAGAGTGTTAGCGCTATAATAGGCGGATAGCTTGGCCATGGCCATACTTGCTCCTCCATCCCTCGGGCCTGGCATTTATGGCACTTTGGGGTTTCATGCCCGCAGCGAATCTTTGAAATCCGACACGGTTCACAGGATCTAGCTTTCCATGAGCATTTCTCTGAAGTCGCCTCTCAGCCCTAGTCAAACCTTGGCTTCCCGTTCCTGCGCAACATTTTTGCCTTCGTCAGCTGTTTGAGCAGACGATGGGGCAAGAGAGTCAGTCCACATGGCGATGTGGAATTGCTGATATGGTGGGGTTTTTCCCATGCCTCTTTCTGTGGTATGAGCAATTAGTCAGTCCGCCAACGGATATCATGATAGAAGTGCTCCGTAGCGCATCTGATGGATGGTTCTGATTCGGTGGTCTTTGGCACTTTCCTGAAACCGCTAAGCCCCGGAGTTGTCGGAGTAAAAGACGGCAACTCTCCAGCTTTCCTATACAAAGTCGGTCCTCCTCGATGGTTTCGAGCATCGATATTGTCGGCCCTCGCCGGTTTGGTGCTGCCTGGGGCTGGTGCACCAGGCCATTGTAGGGCTTGTTTGGCCTCCAGCACGCCCTAGATAGAAATGGTGAGGCGTTGAGGTGTGGCGTTCACCAAGGCAGAATCATTCTGGAAGTTGCGGTCAGGAGAGACGCTACCTCCCCAACCTTGTTTCAACACCCAATCCTCGGCTTCTTGGTTTGTGAGAGAGTCCTCTGGAACCTCGTTTCCGCGGCAAATTGATGCTTGACACTGATCATCACAGCCACATTCCTCGTGCTCAGAGGTTGTTCCTTTGTGGCGGTTGCCGTCAAGCGACGGGCCATGCTCCTGCCCTTGGCAACCACAAAATGCACTTGTCGCGGCGCAACGATACATTCAACTCGATCGACCGGTGTCTCCAAAGACTGCATAGCTCTTCTGCAGACTGGAAGTCGGACAGGGTTGTAGGCGGCGTTTGACAAACGATTGGCTTGAGCACCTCGCATTGCAGTGGGTAGCAGTGCGTGGAAATCGCTTCTCTCTTCCGGTCAACAGCAGAGCCGCACTACAGCAACAGACAATTCTCGCAAGTCACCATACAGTTCCATTCATCGGCAGCCATGCCTCTTTTGTGCTTGGTTGGACAGCGTTTGAATGTGCCCGTAGCACATTAGCGAGCGAGGCGCAGTCCAGTTCCTCGAAAGATGTGCTGCCTGAGGCACCCAAAGCCTCCAACTGACGACCACGCAGCATAATCCACAGCTGCAAAAGGTTGCCCTTGAGGCGACTGCAAGTTCTGTACAAGTCAGTAAAAATGTCTCCACAACGGAGACGCTTGCGCTTCTTGTTAAATGTTCGCTTCGATGAACGCCCAGCTCGTGTTTGGGTGTTGCGCATGCTGTGCTCGTCTGCAGCTACCAATGGTTGCGTATCCGAGGGAGCGCTTCACCGGTCTGACGCGGGGGTGATTTGCTTGTAGAGCTGTGGCACGATCAGTGCTAATCGTGCGCAGCTCAATCTCACACCCTCAGCCGCCCTGCGACGCTGTTCATCTTCTCCGCCTTCCCTCGACTCGAGTTGATGTCTGTTTTCTGGCTGGCCCAGCCTTAGACGCCTTTCCGTGAGACATTTGCGCTTGCATCACCGCTTGCTTGGTGCGTTGCAGGAGGCAGCTTAGACGGCCTTCGTCGCGATCGCAATGTCGACGACATACAATGGAAATATCTACTATGAAGGCACACAGCCCGACTTCCTGAACACGGACTCTTTCGGCTATTACTATGACGCCGATCGGACAAAAACGCGGACACCCTCTTCTCTCACTGCACACACTGGACATTCACCTGGGCCCTCAGGACCGCTCAGTACACCGCCCCAAAGTCGCTATCCATCGCAACCACCAACAGAACAAGCGCCTGATCAGATGATCTGGGATGACGTTGCCAACGATTCTTCAGACTCTCCGACCGTAAGAACACCCGACAACGAAGCTTTCGATCTCGAAATGCAGGATGCGCCTGAGTCGATGCGAGACTTCTACCAGGACCCAAGAAGCGCGGCAACTGGCCATTCCACTCAAGGGGTAGTTCCTAGTATGGGTTATGTTGGGCTCATCCCAGACCAAGGTATCTATCCCCTTAACCCATATAGGTCAATAAGAACTAATGAGATGCAGATGCTATGGCAGCGTACAATGCTGCAGCTGCGTCACTGCCGCAGTACCAGGCACCATTTGTTCCCGGTGCCCATGCTCCCCAAGCAGCAATGTTCTCTCAGCCATTCAACCAACAGTACAGCCAGCAGTACATTGGTCAGTCAACTGATCAAAGCCCATGGAATAGTCACGGGCATCTGCGCAATTCTGCGGTACCTCGGTCTGGTGTTGTTGTTTTTGATCCCGAGTATGATCTTCTGAATCCTCACCTTTTCGCCTGGAGAGACAACTCTCTTCAACCGGAGTACCAAGTTTCTCCGCTCACGCAATCTCCACCCAATCCTTCATTGGACAACCCATACTTCTTCACAGCTCAAAATTACGGCGCAATCGATCCAAGTCCAACAGATCAGAGTCCCGTTGGGATGGGAGTCACAATACCATCACCATCGCCTGATTCTCAGAACTTTGTGAATCTTGATCCTGGCTCATCATACTTCGCCGAGACTTTTGTTACAGGATCACAAGGCTCTATACCCTCGGTCAGGCCAAGCCTAAGCGGACACTCCCAATCTCCACACCAGGCTGCTGTTAGTCCATAT
Source organism: Amniculicola lignicola CBS 123094 (assembly GCA_010015725.1). Classification (NCBI taxonomy): domain Eukaryota; kingdom Fungi; phylum Ascomycota; class Dothideomycetes; order Pleosporales; family Amniculicolaceae; genus Amniculicola; species Amniculicola lignicola. The sequence continues at coordinate 101,257 of ML977572.1, forward strand.
ACGTCTATTCCAAGTCCTGGCGGTTCGGAAGGCATATTCTCTTATCAACCTTCGGACTCAGAAATAACTATCGATACTCGTCCCAATGATCAGCTGAATATTAGGCTGAAGCAACATCCACCATCGCCTGTTCAAGTTGAAACCTCTCCTACAAATACAACCCTGGATGTTGGATTTGACGCCGAGCGTGAGACGTCATTATCACAGCGTGCGTTGAGCGTGTCCGGTCAACGTGGTAGACCCGGAGGCAGAGCACTTGGAACCCATCTGGAGCCCAAAGTCGCGAAAGCAGCCCACGACATGCGAAGGATTGTTGCGTGTTGGCATTGCGTCCTCCAACGAGACAAAGTAAGCGTTCAAACGGCTTTCGCAAGGAACGCTCTGAATAACTCTTTCTAGTGCGGTCCTGGAGATACCTGCGAAAGATGCTTAAAACGGGCTCAACGGCCAAACGCAGACTGTGGGCTTGGGTGCTCTCGCATTAAGCTCGTGGAGCTCGCTCCGTATTTCCTCCCCTCACTCGTAACGCAAATGCATGAAGATGCGCACCTGACCCACTTCGTCTCTCAGTACATCCGCCAATGGGGCAATGTTGAAATTACGGTGTATATGACTTGCGGTCAAGCAAAGATGCCAAGAATACCGGTCAAGGTCTATGAATTCATCCCGCGAGGCTCGGAGCTGCTCACCCAGATCCAGTACATTACGGACCCCGTGACGCATGAACGAAAACCGGTGAGAAAGGTGAGCCCTGCTCTTGGCATGGTGCACATCAATCACAACGAGGAAAAGAAATACGATAAGTACATTAGCGACATCGTCGACAACCATCTTGATGCCTTTGGAGAGCTATGCTGGATGGAAGACGACAATGACTTCCAGCAGAAGTTGTTCAGACTGATGACAAGGGTCAAGACGAAGAGTGATGACGAGGTTTGTTTTCTTGTTCCGTAACCATTATCCACCTATTAATCAAGTGACAGGCCAAACTCCTCCGCGAGGTCTTCCGCCTTATTGTGTGCACCTTCATCATGTCGCACACCATAAGTATAGCAGACGAAACAAAGCGTAGCAGCTTGTCAAGGATGCATTCATATGACCCTAACAATCTCGACAAGTTTATCTCCCCTCGTATGACTAACCGCCAGCTCAAGTACTTCTTTGCACGCCTGCAACGTAGTATTCTTTCCACTGTTCTCAACAAACTCCAGCAGATCTTCAAATCCTCCAAGGGCTGCGACAAATGGATGGCAGCATTTGTTGCTGTGGTGGGTATGTGCATGGCGCACGAGGATCAAGAGAAGACAATTCATTGTGTCATGGCCACGAAGGCCACCACCGAAAACTTGGATCCCCGTGATATGCAAGCCAGAGCCGACATCGCATGTAGAGAGATAGACTCGAGGATGAGTTTCATCAACCAGATCTTTAGATGGAAGTACAACCGCAAGTGTAATCCGCTAAGAGATTCTGATCAAGACTGGGAGCAAGAAGCGGGCTTCGGCGACGCCAGCTCCGTCAGTTTTGTACGGCAAGTTGCACAGTTGGTCAAAGAGAACAGTAAGTTTCCACCAAAGAAATTGTTACATATCGAAAGCATACTAATATTACATCAGTCGATTTCCTGCAAACCAGACAAAGCGTCAGTATATCCGCTCACAACGAAGCGAAGTACACTTCAAGGCTGGTCGGCCAGTTCCTACTGTCCTTCTGGCTACCCTCATGACAACGGCCTTTCTACGTTTCTTTCCCCTGTGTTCTCTTCTTACCTGTTCTACCTATATACCACCAAATGTCCTCGAGCCTTTCCGTTGGCGCCAGCACGGATGCAACCTTTGCGTCATTTAGCGTTCTTTATATATTTGTCTGTCTTTTTGCATTCTCACAAGCATGCGTATAACACATGTATCCCCCACGTACTTCTTGTATCAGTCTCTGGAACTCTAGTACTGGAGTAATGGCCGATAGAGATGTGGTATGTACGCTTGTGGGACATCTATCACGGCATATCATATACGTTGGTTGGGTAATGACGACTTTATGAGCCCATGAGTCAATGTGCATGAGCACACGGAGATCAGGTTCAGGGCTCGACAAAGCCTTCTTGGTATTGGCTTACACTCTTTGTTTCTTTGTTGACTGTCCCCGTAATGATTGTGCGATTGGATGGGCCAGGAGGAAAAAACGGTGGATGTTTTTGAATAGTTAGTATAACAGTGTGGATCTTGTGGATTTACTTGTCCCTATGAATTTAAGCAGTCCCTTGCCACTATTTGAACCCTCAGCTCTTCGTTTGTCTTGAAAAGGACCGAGAAGTTGATTGTTTAATGTGACAAGTTAGAAGGAGTGTTGGGCTAGCGAGAATGATGGGATAGATAGAAAAGGCCAAAGGTTGATAGGAAGAGCTGTATAGCCTTGCAACTGATCAAACATCAGTAAATGGCAGCGTCCTAATACCGTTATACACACTCTCGTCTGGGTGGTGTGCATGTCTCTCAATCTCTAATTAGCTAACCGTTGAGCAGGCATGAACCTTTCCTCTCCTCTGCTCGTTCCTACGAAGTATCACTTGGATTGCCTTGTTTTATAATGCACATTTATTGTTTTCGGCAGCAATTTCCTTGGGGAAAGGTATAGCTACACTGTCTGGGACCACCATCAGACTTGGAACATTTCAATCAGCTCCTTTTCCTCTTTCTTGCAATATAAAATATGTTGAGCTGGTGTGAAGTGGGCTTGAGTTCGATTCGGAGGAGAGGCGTTCGTGTAATATTAGTTTGATACTGCATACTGCATGCAGCAACATCAAAGCCACAACAGTGGTAGATATTTTGGGCCAACCTCAATACAATCACCGAGATGACCTCTTCTGATATTTCATGGGGATTGGAGTTGGAATTCGGCTAGGGATTCCGACCGAGGCAGGTGCTGCCTCGTTCTTGCCCTTTCCAACCCAACCTAATTCCAACCTCATCTCATGTTGTTCATCTACGCCTCACTCTTTATCCGCCCAACACATAAGCTTTGAAGAGATTTGAAGTATTTATTCATTTCATATAGTCCTCGGAGGCACAGTACAGCTCCCCTGCATCTACTATACATACTCCTGTTAGCCAACGACCATCCACCATCCCAGTCAGTCTCGCGGCTCAACGCTCATGCGGGGCCCATTATACCGTCCTTAACCAATCGTCTCCATTCCGTCATCATCGAAGAATAAGGAAACAATTAGCGCGAAAGCTGCGCAATACGAAAAGCCTCGCATGCCGCCTGGTATCATAACAGACCCAAACCAAGGGGACAAACACCGAGGCCCGAAGCCCCATTCAATCAATCGCTCGCTGAATTACAGACTAAATAGCCATGGGCATGAGGCCGTGAGTAAGACATGTATATGTTGGACGCTTGAAGTCCGCCCACCCGAAGTGCTCCTGAAACTCCATCAATATGGGAAACAGATGGTACCAAAAGTATTGACAAGAAAGATGTCCAGTCCATACACGAACAGGAAGAAAGTCGTAGGAAAGGAATGAAAGACCGACAGACGAGTGCTAGCAAAAGAACTTGTACACCTTCTTCCACCGTGGCCAATTCTTCTTCTCTTGTCTTTCTTCCTCTATCAGCACGTCAATGTTCAACTCACGAATGCCAGTATGGAGATCCATGTTGTGGCTCCTTATGACTGGCGTTCGGTAATAGAATTTATACGGAACGTAGAAGGCGAGGGTGACAGGCAACGCGAGGTATGCGGAGAAGAAGTTTTCGATGAGTTCTTTGGTAGACATTTCTTTCCAACCAATAGGTGCGAAGCCGACCCAGAACTGCGCAATGAGTACAACGATGTTCAAGGCAAGTCCAATCCAGGATCCGAGAATACCGGGCTGAGATCGGAAGGCAAGCTCATCGAGGGTGTGCCCTTGGAGTGTCCAACCTTTTCGAAAACGAATGTGTGCTAGGCAGATGGAAGCCCAGGTGAACACTGCCGAAAGGCCAGATAAAGCGAGCATCCACTTGAAAGCTTCCTCTTGATTTGCGGAACACGCAAGATAAGAGAGCAGGCCGATTATGGCGGCCGCGGCGATGGAAACGAGAGGCCGACCTTGGCGATCGATGTATGCGAAGATGTGTGGTGCTTGCCCTTGTTCGGCAAGAGCGGCGAGGGTACGACTGGAACCATAGACAGACGAATTGCCCACAGAGAGGACGGCAATCATGATGACAGCGTTGAAAACTGAGGGGAGTCCTTCGATGCCGGCGTTTTCAATGGCTATTACGAAAGGGGAGGCGGTTGCATCGACATGGTTTCTACCACTGAGCAGGCGCGGATCGTCGTAAGGAACGAGGAGTCCAACGAGAGTCAAAGACACAATGTAGAACAGGGTGATACGCCAGAAGACCTGCTTGACAGCTGTGGGGAGCGATTTGCGAGGATTTGCGGTTTCGGCGGCAGCGAGACCTACGAGTTCGGTTCCCGAAAACGCAAATGCGGCGTTGACGAAGGTGCTGCAGAGGCCTTTGAAGCCGTTGTGGAAGGCTCCCGGCTTGTGCCAAAGCTTGCCACCGATATAGCCTCCTTCTGGTCCTCCGCCGACATTGATGATGACTCCAAGGATAATGAACCCAATGACAGCGGTGACTTTGATGATGGCGAAGACAAACTCGGCTTCACCATAGCCCCTTACACCGAACAAATTGATGGATACGATCAGGACCAGGAAGATGGAGACCCAAGCGGCATTGTTGACACTACCGTGATTCCAGTACTCGATGGTAAGGGTAGCAGCGACAATTTCCAGTGGTAGTACAACGAGCCATTGCAGTGCATAGCTGCATTCGTTAGTCATGCAGTCAACACAAACCCGAGGGTGCGGATACTCACTTCCAACCCATCGCAAAGCCCCAAGCGGGGTCCAGGAATCTCGTCGAGTACGCTGAGAAGGAACCGGCGACGGGGAATAAAACAGCCATCTCACCCAGCGCGTGGACGGTACAGTATAACATGATACCTACGAGGGTGTACGATATTACTAGGGCAGCGGGGCCACCGTCCGCGAGAGCTTGTCCAGATCCGACGAACAGACCAGTACCTACATCGCATTTTAGCAACGGGACTAGATATATTGGTCACACGGCGGAAAATTCGTACCTATTGAGCCTCCGATGGCTATCATCTGCAGATGACGTCCTTTCAACTTCCGTGCGAGGGGCGAATTTGCCGTGTTTTGTGCTGCGCTTTCTACGTCGAAGACCTTCCCATCGGCAGCCAGCGTTCCCTTCGGCGTCATGGCGAAGTTTGGATCCCGCTTGAAGCTGTCCACCACGCGCTTCCCAAGTCCTTCCCTGTGCATTGATGACTCTCCATAGTACTGAGACGCCGATGAGTCTCTGCCATAGTTTTTTTCCGTTCCGTAGTAACTTTCCAGTTCGTGACTGTCGTCCCTATCGCGATCCACCGCCATCGTGAGAGGTCGCGATTACGTATGCGGACGCAGCCGAGGTGTCCGGGAGAGCGAGGGGCCTGTCGCAGGCGTGCGAACAAAGCCGCTGCAGTGTTGTCGTCGAGTGCGTGTATCGTCGTTCAATCCAGTCGTCCAGCTGGTAGGAAATAGTCGTAGGTGGGAGGGTCGCGAAAGATAAAGGTGCCTGTCGTGCGCCGCTGGCCTGGGGTTGGGGTGGGTCAGGCTTATTTTAAAAGAGGTAAAGCTGAGAAACAGAGTGGTAGGGATCCTGGGATTAACTGTTAGAGGGTCCAGATGGCTGGTTAAAGGTAGGCGCCGGGGGGTGTGCACTTTCGGGATAGCCTGCAGTGTCTATGATAGCGAAGACACGGGAGCATTATTGGCCTTCTACGGTACAAGAACTGGCAGCGGATGCTCTCCCGCGCGATTGACAACGATGGGTGAGTTGGAGGGTGTGACGCAGGGCATGGCGAAGGAGCACGAGGAGATCACCCAACAAAAGCACATTTCGCGGGCGCCGTGGGCGATGCGTATTCAAAGCACGGTCATGGACTCATGGCGAACGACAAGCAACCAATATCGTGCCACGGCTGGGGTAGTCGAACCCAGCTCAACGTCGGGTCCCCCAACCACGGCGGACCCCAGGGCGATCCATGGCTACCCATGGCCGTCAAAATGTCACCCAGAAACTCTGTTCCGGCTGCACCCTTCACTCCTAAGCGGCGGTGAATGCGCCATCCTCCTGCGACCATCGATGTCTCGCCGTCGAAGGCAACCCTCCTTTATCGCTTCATGCCTCGGATTATCGAGTACGGTGTGGCGTGTCTTGGGACTCGGCATTTCCTTCTAGAAAACGCCAAAGCACTGACGAATGCCGCCACGCCCTTATCAACCTAGGGTGCACTCGATAGCGGGCGGCGGGAAACAGAGGCACGAGACATGATGCTCGAGCAGGGCACCGTTCACAGTCCTCGACAAAAACGTGCAAACAACAGTTCTTCACGCGCCATGATACCAGATCCCAGCAACGTGACGGGAGATCTGCTCCATATTACTCGCGCAAGAGCCTGGTACTCTACATTTCATCGTCACATCTTGAAGATGTAGCGCGGATGCTCCATTGGCTGTGGTAGACGCTGCACAGTTTAGGCATTATCCGCTTCCTGGCTCCCATACAAACGGTCTCGCCTCAGCAACGGTCCGCCTAAGGAGTTTGTACCATGTGGAGATGGCTTGTGAATATCAGCGAACGGACCGTCTCGCACTCACTGTCAGCTCACTTCGCCGCAATCCTTCTCCTGTACACTTCCCCATGGAGCACGGCGAAGTCGGTTGACAATTGGGTCCGGCGCCTCAATTCCAATCAAAATCCAGGAGAACCTCTTCTATCCTAAATCCCAAGGAACCTGGTTGTAAGACGGCAGATTCGATTCGGCCGCATGTTCGCCTCTCACCCAACAGGTTCAATATCTTGTCATCATCACAACATCTCAGCATGGCAAGGGATATTTAATATCAATCTTCTCCTGCATCCTGGTGGAGACAATACCGCGTACCTTACAGAAAACACCCATTTACCAGCTGCAGCAGCCATACAGGCGCGTGTATATTACTCCCAGTCACCGTTACCCAACAGACTCCTTCCGCCCATCGCTCGACAGATGTTCAAGGTGTGAAGGGATCCACTGGACCGGCCGAACAGGAGGTCGCTTCGTGTGTTGTGCGACTTCTCGCACGGTCTTTCCACTTATCAAAACGAGGGTCCCTTAAGACCGGTGGTACACAACATTCAGCTTTTTAAACATCTTGTAGCCAGCGCTGAACCTACTTCCGATTCCGACCGCATTGTGTTCCTCATCACCATTACCCGCTTCGGGAACGGCATCCGTCCATCCTAAGGATCAGTTCATGTCACCCAACCCACTCCCAGCACTCTCCATCCCATTATCATGCTCTTTCTACCACCATGTGCGATGCTCAAAAACTATCCCGCGATTTTCCCGCAGCGGCACATCCCAATGTCCCTCGACGTCAACTCACGCGGCCACACGGTCCTCCACCTGCCCGTCCCAGTCTAGCCGTACCGAATACGGAGCCCCTAGCGTGCTCTTGCGCAAGCCCTCAAGCCACGGCTAACTCGTCTGATCCCCCTCACCCCTCCCATCACATGCATGGCGAACGGCAAACGCCTGGACAAGTATGCACCACTATCATGAGCACCAAGGGAAAAGTTTGCGGCAGCTAACGGCAGAGCATGGTGCGGGAGGACTCCCAAGGATTGTGTATTTGTAAGGTCTTGTGTGCATGTCTGAAGAGGCGAACGCCTTCAAAGTCTTTCTTGAACGCCTACTTTGTATGGTTAGAGGGGCCGATGAAGGGGTTACGCTACTCTATCCTGCTATTGCGGAACAGGAAGAGTGGCACGCGAGCACATGATAGATGGCGGGCAGGCGTGGGGGTTTGGAATGTCACCAATAGTGTAGACTCCGCCGTTCAACGGTCGTTAGGTTGACGTTGCCTTGGGCTCGCTTTGCGATGATGATGGTGGTGGTGGATGGACAATCCTGATCAGGATGAGATAAAGACGAGGCTGTCAAAAGCAAATGGATGGTCGGAAGGATTCCCGGGTTTCAGCGGCTCGGCGGGTTGCTTTGCCTGTGATTTTGGGGCCGCTGAGCCTCAGTCAAGTCTCAAGACACCATCCATCTTTTCCATCTGGCCATCGAGATCCGATTCGGATCCTTCTGATCGCCGAGGTAATCCCCTTCAGGTATCGGTAGCATGTCATCGCTTTGCGGTGAGACACACCGCCCGCCCACTTGTTCATTCAGCCCGCCATCTCTTCTGCAGAACAGAACGCCGCATCGCTGAACCCCAGCAAACCACCTCGCTCACGAAACCATCGCATGAACTCTCATCCAAACACCACCCCATTTCTCATTGACCCTTTTCGAAAATTCCAAGTCCAAACCCTCCCCCGTCCTCGTGACGCTCTGGAGTATATTCTTAGATGTCCCTAGCTCAACCCCTCCCTTGTTCCACGTCTATGTGAAACGCGACAAGATGCTGGGTGGACTTGGTTGTCGCTTGTTGCATGAACCATCATCAAAGTCGCTTTTCCCCCTTGCAAGTCGAGATCACTCACAGAAACTAGAAACAGACCCCTCTTCCATATCTATCATCCCTGAAGCCTGTCTTCGACCTACCCTTTCGAGCGCTGGTCTCTTATCCCTGGAGATACGCACCGGTCATTATTGTAGAGATGCTGGATCGACCACGTAGCCACGAGGACACGGGTCCCGGAGATTTGGCTGTGGGTTCGAGGAATGAGACACGTGGGTGTGGTTTGTGCGGGTGATGTACATTATATCCAGGTTTGCCCTGTGCTGGGTGCAGCAAGGAAGGGGGGTTGAAGTCCGATAGGGATACTGGTCGTACACACGGATTCGGATATGTGTTGAACCTGGGCTTGGAACGGCGGTCGACGAGTGCAGGGACTCATAGCGGTTCTTGATCAGGGATGTGAGAGATAAGTACTATCCTGAACAACTCACTTCGTCCTTTTGGTCATTGTTACAGCGCACCTTCTACTGATACTATACTTGTTCAATTCGCGATAGACCGTGTTAGATTAGTATCTGCTATATCATGTAAATTACTGTGACTCTTCGGCGATGGTGTTCATCTGTATTTTTTCACATGAAAATCTTTTCTATCCACCATCCGCTGCGATATAGTCGATTGCTGCATTTGCTTACTCCCTTGGCTAGACCTGGTATCAGTATCTGCTATAACATCTCCACTCCTCAAAACGTGTCTTGATGTTCAACAGTATGCACGTATTTACACAACAGTCTACCCATTTTCTAATCCCACTGCCATATCTTTTCCACCTCCAACTCTCGCACCGATACTCGATACCACGCCACCATCCCGCCACAAGATGCCAAACGCTCAGATATGCTTTTTTTTCTTTCTCCCGTCTACATCTAGATCTACAATTACATTTCCGCATACATTTCAGCATACATTGCACCCATCAATGCACCAACCCACTCACTCCCCATCACCCAATCAATCAATCCATCAATCAATCATATCTGTATACCCAACTCCCACCCCACCCCAAATATAAAAAAGGATATACACAAGAAAGTACCCGACACTCCAAACCTAGCCCATTACGACTCGTCTCTTTACACATTTATCCCCTAACCCATCATCAACCGAAGAATCCACAGCACGTATACGGGGCAGATGGCCTTACAGCCTTACAGCTATACGAGTACAGCCATCAAATGCAACCCCCCTCACCTCCCCCATCACCCCCCATCAACCCTCCCTATCACATCACCCCAACCCATCAATGAAGAGGAAAAGAAGCCGCTCATACATACATACCAAACAGAAGAAACCCAACAGGTAAACAATCGGTCAAGAATCTACAAAAGAAGAATGAAGAAAGGGTGTTGCTCCAAATCCAATCTTAGCATCGCCAATATGTGAGAAAGAGAACAGAAAGGGCCCAAAAAGATGGCCTGGGAAGATCACCAAACGTCCCACAAGTCTCCAAGCCTCCAACACACACACACACACACACACACGTGTTCCAACCCCACCCAACCCAACCCAACCCAACACAACGCACAACACACACCAACCACTCACCCTACTCCTCCTTCATAACCATTAAGCCCCCCTTCCTCCCCATCGGCACCTCATCCCTAACCTCCTCGACAAACTCGCCCGGCCTCATAACCGCACTAAACTCCTCGACCTCCTCAACCTCCTCCTCATCCTCCTCTTCCTCCACAATACCCACAATCTCGCCGCTCCGTCGACCCTGTACACTCCCACTCCTTGAATTCTCTCCACTGCGATTCCCCCTTGACCCAGGTGATGCGTGGGTGTTGAGATTCAGCATAGGCCCTTTGAAAACGCTGCGTTTCCGCTTGGCGAAGATGAGGCCTGGGGACGGGGGAGGCACGGTGCCGAAGGCGGCGCCGCCTTCGTTGAAGAGGGTTCCGCCGCCGCGGACGACGCGGATGTTGTTTGGGAAGGAGGATGTTGTTGGCGTCGCCGGGAGCACTTTTACTGACGAGTGGGGGGATTTGGATTTGTGGTGGCCCGAGAGGGAGACGGCGGGGGAGGTGATTGAGGCGGAGGATGTGGACGAGGCTTTAGAGTGCGAGTGGTGGTGGTGCGGCATTGAGCGGATGGAGGATACGGACGAGGATGTTGATTTGCGGCCTCGGAGGCCGCCTGAGGAACGGCGGTAGGAGGAACGCGGTGTTAGTGGTGCGGGGGATATGGAGGGTCGTTTGCCGGAGCCTGCTGTTGATACTCGGGGGCGTGCGGGGACATGTGTAGATGGGACGAGATTTGGATGGGCGTGAACGGTCGCGTTTCGACTCGATATGCTTAACCGTCTTCCCGAATGGGGTGATTGGTTCTGTGGTATGGTGGGGGATTTCCCACTGCTTGCTTTTGAGTGGGGCGAGCGTGCTCTCTTCGCATTGTCCTTGATCCAATTCCTAATTGAAGTAAGATGGTGCATAAAGGGCGGCTGATATTTCCGCCGGCGTTTCGGCACAAAGCCGTTGGGATGGAGAAGGTCGGGGTTGTTTGATACCACCTGAAGCATGCTACTTTTTGATCTCCGCCGGTCTATCTCTTTCGGCGGAGGTGGAGGTCGAGACGACGAACCCGAGTCTCGGATGTGGTCCTTTTCAATCGGTGGAGGCGGCTTATCTGAGTCCGGCTCTGGTGTTGTCCCTGATTCTGCCAGACGCGGCAACTCGGGAGCCCCTGAGAAGAGTTGTTGGTAATTGAGCCAGGTTCCAGTCTGATAGTACTCACCATGCATGCTTGACCGCTTCAGAGCCCTACCACGGCTCTTTGGCGGATCTCCTATCAATGGCGGGGAATGTAGTCCTTCCTCGTCCAGCTCCTTGATAGTCGGCGCAAGCTTGTCCAGACGACTGCTGGCAGCGCTCAGTCGTCTCAGGCTTTTGGCCTCGGCCTCCCGTTCTTTGCGTTTCCGTTCTCTTCTGCTGGCTTTTCGTTCCTCCTTCTCAAGTAGCAATGCCCACCAGCCGGCTAGCGAATCGCAGCGTTGCGCAAGCACATTCTCTATAACCAAATCTATATCCACGCCCGCCGCACGCATCCGATGTAGCACCTCTTTTTCGAGTTCCGTTGTGAATGGCGCTGGCTGCTGCAGCTTCAATATCTCCTGCTGGCGCGGCGCATGTTCTGCCAGCCACGAGTTCTGCAATATATCCGCAAGGGACGGCCTCAACAGCGGCCGTTTTGAAAGTAAACTCTGAATCAACTCCTTCGCCTGTGGTGGAAACGTGTCCGGGTATTTTGGCTCCTCCTTCAAGATCTTCATTTTCGTGATCATCTCGTCGTCATCGTCAAAGGGCAGTTCGCCGGCAAGAAGCGCAAACAGGATGATGCCCAGACTCCACACATCCACGCGCTCGCCCGCGTATTTCTCCCCCTTCAGCATCTCTGGCGCACTGTAGCAGACGGTGCCGCACCATGTCTGCAGGTAGCTCGACTTGCCCTCGTACTCGCGCGTGAAGCCAAAGTCAACCAGCTTGACATTCTCGTGCTTGTCGAGGAGGATGTTCTCGAGCTTCAGATCGCGGTGGACGCAGGACTTGTTGTGGACGTAGGTCACGGCGCCGACGAGCTGCGTGAAGATCTTCTGCACCTTGGCGGGTTCGATGGGGCCTTTCCTGAGGAGGTAGTTGTAGAGCTCGTCGCCTTTCGCCAGTCAGTGACGTGTACAACCCAAACTCTAAATAACGGACACCATACCTGGGCAGTACTCCAGCACCAGCCATACCAGCTTCTCGGTGACTATGACTTCATAGAGCCGCGCAATATGCGGGTGGAGGAACTGGCGGTGGTGGTGGATCTCGCGGGCGAGGTTCGAGTCCTCCTTCTTCGCCGACTTGAGCACGACCTGTTCGCACGTCTATCAGCCGCTGTCCGCGCAGTCAGTCCCCCGTCCAGACGCACCTTGGAGCCATTTGTGAGCTTGTGAGAGGCCAAATACACCTTGCCAAAGCTGCCCTTTCCGATCAGTCGCCCCAGGGTGTAGTTCCCCACGTTCTTCAGGTCGGCCGCCGAGAATTCACTGTAAGCAGCTGTCAGCACCGGGGAGGAGTTGCGGGCACACGGGAGGTCTTACTCGAGGAGCTGCTTGTACGAGTTTGCGAGCTGTTGCGCGGACGCCGGTCAGTCACGTCGTCCCGGGCGCGCGTGGAGGGGAGCAGAGGGGAGCGGAGGGGATGGCGACCTACCTTTTTCCTCTGGGCCTGCAAGTCAGCCTGAGCCCTCAGAGTCGACTGCATGTGTTGCGCCGCTGCAAAGAGTCGTCTGTCCGGCGAAGCGTCATGAAGATGCTAATTGGCGAGCGCCGCTTGGGTGACAGGCTGCCGGGAGTGGGCCCGCGCCGTCCGTCGAAGGTCTGCCCAGGAATGCAGTAAATGCAGATGGCAGCGCTGCTGGGGAGGGGAGGGGAGGGGGGAGGGGTGGCGATCAGTGAAAGGAATAATTACGGCGATTTGTGAATGTGCAAAGGTCGGGGGTCGACTCCAAATCTCCTGAGCCTGGCACGCGCGACCACATCCCCTAGCGGTCGATCATTGCTGGGGTGTGCACCTGGCCCTCGCCGCGCGCATGGCACCTCCCGAGGTCCCTCTGGGACTTTGGCTTCAGCAGCACCACAGTTGTACTGCATGTATAACTAGTTGGCTGCAACTATACTATGTACGTTATACATGCGGATTCAGAGACATTTGGGGTCCTGTCCCACGCGCCCACGAGAACGCTCCCCTGCCGAACCCCAGCTGGATCTTCGATTCCCGGCGTCACACAAGCGAACAGACCTCGCTACTCCAGGAACAAGCATCGCATTTAGTCTGTCTGATAATCGCTCCGGGGTTGCTGACATGTGGGGAGAGCTGAGAGGGAAAGCGTGAGCAGATGTTTGTCAATGTTTTAGGAATGTGCCTGTTTACCTCCCCGATGGTAACCTGTGGCATTGGAAGCCTTGGATAGATTTTGGAGATCCGGGACCAGCGTCAAGATAGAACATGACCTCATGAGAAGGGAACACTGTGTGTCATAGCCTAATATACCTGCTACATGCTTCCACAATGTTTCAATCATTTGGCCGAGGCTTCAACCCAAGAGACCGGGATGGAGCATTTAGCAATTCTAATGTTAGGCAAAACATCTGCAACGGTTCGGGACGAGAATCTAACATGAATTCTAAACAGTACACATAATTACTTCTTACAGCTTACTGCTCGGCCCACTAACATACGTCTGTCCCAACTTCAACATCTCCACCGCCTCCGCAACCATCTCCTGAACAATCTCTCCCGCGGGCTTAATATCCTGAATAACGCCTGCAACCTGACCCATCAAGAACGGAATATCCACGTCCTTGCCCTCATCCATATCCTTCGCCAGCGGCACCACGCCCTCGCCCGTCAACCTTTTAATCTCCTCGGGCTTATCCTCCCAAGCCTGAATATACTCATTCATCTTGACCCTCAACGGCCTCCCACTGACCACCAGCGTCCTCAACGTATCCGTGAACGAAGCACTAACCACATTCTCCTTGTGCATCTGCGAACACCCCGCCTCAGTCGATGCCACGAACCTCGTCCCCACCCAAACCCCCTGTGCGCCTTGCATCAAACTCGAAGCCAAACTCCTCCCACTATAGATCCCCCCCGCAGCAACCACCATCGCCTGCTCCCCCGTCAATGGACTCTTGTACCTCCTTGCCACATCCACAACCGCCGGGATCAAAATGCTATTCGGAATGTCCCCCGTATGTCCGCCCCCCTCGCCGCCCTGCGCACACACAATATCAACCCCCGCATCCAACGCCTTCACCGCATGTTTCGGCGCCCCAACCATATTCATAATAAGTATGCCCGCCTCATGAAGTCTCTTAATAACCCTCGGTGGCGGCACCCCCACCGCACTCACAAACAACCTCGCGCCATTCTTAATCGTGACCTCGATCAGCTCGTCCAGCTGTCCATGCGTATAATCATGGTTTGTTTTCCGCGCGGACCCGCCCACCTGCGGTAATGCTAGGTCGACGCCAAATGGGAGCGATTTGTCTGTGAGATGGGATTTGAGCTCGTCGATGATGTCTTGGAGTTGTTGGGGGGTGTAGCCCAGGCCGCCGATTACACCGAGGCCGCCGGCATTGGAGACGGCTGCTGCGAGGGGGCCGCCAGATGTGCGTGCCATGCCGGCGAGGACGATGGGGTATTGGATGCCGAGGAGGCGGGAGAGGGGGGTTTGGAGGGTTGGCGCCATGGTGGATGGATCGATGTAGTTGTTGGGTGGGATTCTTGAGGTCAATTGGATAGAATTGAATTGCCTTGTAGTAAGCTGGCCAATGGACCAGAGTGAGATGTAGCCTAATGCTCTACGGTTGAGCGAAAGGCGGGTGTTATCTGAAAGGAGGTAGGACGGTATGTTCAAGAAAACGGTAGGCTTGCTGCGATGTCCAGCGAATCCGTGTACCGTGAAGAAAAGGCGACGATGCCACAAGATCTAAAAGCGTGAACAGAAGCATTGCACAATCTGGGGTCAGAGCCGTCTAAATATCAAAAAGTCAAGGTTGGTGCATGGGTTGTTGTTAGTTGCGGGGGAAGGAGCCTCGGCTTCCAACTTCTGGCGACTCGAGCTATCGTCACATGACACTGCATTATTCATCCCGCGGCAACAGATTTGAGAGCCCAAGAATATGATGTATATCGTCGCCAAATGCAAGATTGATTCTTAGTTAGACAAGACCGGATGACAGGACCAGGAACGCCTTGCAGAAAGAGGGTGCTGAGGGTACGCAACCCGACAAACAAGCTCTATCCAACGTTGCAACTCCCCTAGGCCTGGTAAGCAAGCTGCTGCTGCTGCTGCTGCTGCTGCTGCTGCTGTGACGAACAACAGTACATGTACGTTTCTGAGATCCAGCCAGATCAATCCCTGGTTCTGCGTCTGAACGGTGAACTTCTAATCAATGCTGGGAATTGAAGAACCCGGGTCTTCAAAACCATGACACCGCAGGCCGACAATTGATTCCAAAGACATGTCCTACAAGTCTCGTATGTAGATGGCAGTGTTCCAGTTGAAAGCTCATTCGTAAAGCTCAAGATCTATTGCTCGGCAGCTGATTGCACAAAGCGTTCCATGCGACACCTCTCATGCCGTCCTCCGAGCTAGCGTTTGGTTCCGTTTATATGGCCATTTGCTTGTTTCGGTGGCACACCATTCACTTTGCCGTTGGGAAGAACTTGTGGTGGAGGCGGCGGTGGTGGCACCGGCCCATAAGGTCTGGCTTGAGGCACTGGTTCTAGTGCGTCTTCTTCAGTATCATCGTCATACTCGCCACTGCCTTCATCGTCTTCATCTTCGTAGTCGTACTCACTCTCAGTGACTTCCTCATCCTCTTCCAGCTCATTCATCGCGACCTGTCCACGACCCTGAGCCTGCATCCCACGACAGAGCGTTTCCAGCCTTGATATCTTTCGGCGCTGGTCTTCTATGTCTTGGTCTTTCTGTGAAAGGGAAGTCTGCATCTTGGTGCGCTCGTCGACCATTTCGGCGATGTTGCGATTCGTAATCTCCTTGTTTCGCGTCAAAGTCTGGTTTTCCTTCTCAAGACGCTTGGTTTTCTTGGACATGTCCTCCATCTCCTTTCTAAAGGTGAGGAAGAGGTCGTTTGAGTTGTTGAGCGTTTCCTCGACCTGCAACTGGTCAGTATTAACCAACGTGATGCTTACAAATTATGTGGTTGATCGAGTGCATACCTGTTTGAACTTCTCCACATAGATGTTGAGCTGTGTGCGGAGTTCGGTTTCGGTTTGCGAGAAAGTGGAGACTTGGCGCGTCAACTGGTGGGATTTGGAGGATTCTGCTTCCTGCTGCTTCCGTTGTTGCTCGAGACGAGCCATCTGGTACTGTATCTCTAGCTCCTTGATCCGAAGAAGTGAGTGGAATTGTAATTCTCTCAGCTCGTACTGATCGATGAACGACTTGAACTTTTGCCGAAATCTAGGGCGATTAGTCATGTTTCCCCTGACAGGTGGCGGGTAACATACAGTTCATCCAGCTCCATATCATACGGCTGCTGCGCTTCAGGCTGATTATTCGCCGCAACACAGGCATCGACGTCTGCAACCATGCGCTCCAGTCGATCATGAAGTTCCTCGCGAGCCCTGGACTCGGTGCTCTGGATCTTGTGAAGCTCATCCTGCACCCCGTTAGTACCGCTCGAAGTTCCGGTACAAAATCTAGCTGCGCACCTTAAGTCGCTTGTTCTCCTTCGTGAGATCTCTGGATAGCTTCTCAAGCTTGTCTTTCATAGCGGTGACCTTGTTCAGCTCCGTCCGCTGGGTGTCCTTCTCTTTCTGGAGCTGGTCCCCGCGCTTCTTGGCCTTCTGGTGTTCCCGTTCGGTGCGCTTCATGTCCTGGAGGAGCTCGGTGTACTTTTTCTGGACTGTCTCGAGGCGTGACATGGGCGTTTCCATGTTGGACAGTAATGAGGACAGCTCGCGGTTCGCCTTCTTCACTTCTCGCTCTGTGGACAACATAATCAGCCTCGTTCACCCAAAGCAGCAACATTGACCACTTCCTGCAGTTTGCCGCGTGATGCGTTTGCTCCGCCATCCATCGTGCTCGGGAAGTAACGCACCTATTTCAAGCTCCTGCTCCTTATCACCAGCTGCATCCAGCTCCAACTGCGCAATCTTGGCCTGGATCTGCTTCTGTTGCTCCGATGGGTCGGCGGCTTTCTTGCCCTTGCCCTTCTTCGGCGCGGGCGCAGGCGCGGGGGTGTGCTGGGGAGCCATCGAGGCAGACGTGGATGTGGATGCGCTGCGGCTTGTGTCCATACTACGGCTGGGATTCGATCGTGAATGGGAGGTGGGCGCGTGCGGTTGGTGCGCAACGGTAGCCATGAAGCCGTGAGTAAGTAGGTCGGCGCTTTACGGCCTAGGTACCCGCGTGACGTCGCTTCCCGAGCACACGGACGGCCGCGGTGTAGCTAGAGCAGCGTGAGCCTGCAGTCGCATGTGCGTCGCGGCGGTCGATGGGCAGGAGTCGGGCTCTGGGGTGCAGTGCGGCGTCTGGGGGGTGCAGTCGCTGACGTCTCGGACGTGGGTGTCGGGCAACCGAGTCGTCCCACGCGAGGGAGGCAGTGATGGCGCCGGTTCCTGGTGAAACGATGGCCGTGGGTAGGGATACAGAGCGAAGGATGGGCGGGCGTGGATGTGGCGCGTGTTTGGGGTCGAGTGGAATGGTCAGTCGCGGAGGAGTCGCAACTAGGAGGGACGGAGTGAAGGTTTCGTGAAAATGGGGTGTGTATTGGCGGAGGGCCGGCCTGGGTCACGGGCCACGCTCTCTACGGCGCACTATGGAGCTTCGAATCTGAGGTATGCCGATAGTGAGGACTTCCACAGAGGCAGCAGTGCATGTGCAACCGCAGAATGCATCCAACTTACGCGCTTGGAGGCGAATTGACGCTGGTGATTGATACTGAGTAACTGTGCACTAGTCCCGATGGGCTCATATATTACCGGCCGGCCAATCGGTGGTCAGAATCGCACGCGTCATATCCTGGCTTTTTTTTTGAAGACAGCAACGGCGACTGTTGACCGCTCTCATCTCAACACAATGATGCTGCGCTCTGCTCGATGGCAGCCACGGACGGCCCGGAACATACACCTCCCGAGGACGACCCCCTCCA
Source organism: Amniculicola lignicola CBS 123094 (assembly GCA_010015725.1). Classification (NCBI taxonomy): domain Eukaryota; kingdom Fungi; phylum Ascomycota; class Dothideomycetes; order Pleosporales; family Amniculicolaceae; genus Amniculicola; species Amniculicola lignicola. The sequence continues at coordinate 119,509 of ML977572.1, forward strand.
TACGCCGCGGATACGCCGCTGTCACTGATCTCTCCGCCTTCCCCAAGGTGGGAGAGCAGCTCCATGGATTCACCCTCAAGCGTGTGAAGCAGGTTCCAGAGCTCGAGCTCACTGCTCTCCAGCTCCAGCATGACAAAACAGGCGCCGACTACCTCCACATTGCTCGGGACGACGCAAACAATGTCTTCTCTATCGGCTTCAAGACGAATCCGCCAGACGACACAGGCGTGCCCCACATCCTGGAGCACACTACACTATGCGGCAGTGAGAAGTGGGTGGACCGTTAAATATTCAAAAGGCTATTGCTCATGTAAACCAGATACCCCGTCCGGGATCCCTTCTTCAAGATGCTTCCGCGAACGCTGTCGAACTTTATGAATGCGTTCACGTCCTCGGACCACACCACCTACCCGTTCGCCACTACCAATGCCCAGGATTTCAAGAACCTCATGTCGGTGTACTTGGATGCTACGCTACGGCCACTGCTGCAGGAGAATGACTTCACTCAGGAGGGCTGGCGGATTGGGCCGGAGAATCCCCTGGCGGTGCAGGATGCAGAAGGAGGATCGGAAGATGCGAAACGCTTGGTTTTCAAAGGCGTCGTATACAACGAGATGAAGGGCCAGATGTCGGATGCGGGTTATTTGTACTACATCCGGTTCCAGGATCATCTATTCCCGGCCATCAACAATTCAGGAGGCGATCCCCAGAAAATTACAGATCTGACCTGGGAACAGCTCAAAAGATTCCACAGGGACCACTATCATCCCAGCAACGCAAAAGTGCTGACCTATGGAGATATGCCTTTGGTGGACCATCTGAAAGAGATTGATTCTCAATTACGCAGTTTCGACAAAATCACAGTGGACCACGAGGTGAAGACACCAATAACTCTGGACGGTCCGAAGCATGTTACAGTACTAGGGCCTCTGGACCCTCTAGTACCAGCTGATAGACAGCACAAGACTTCGGTAACATGGCTCATGGGCGATACTACCAATGTCCTCGAGAACTTCTCGCTCGGAATACTGAGCAATCTGCTGATGGACGGATATGGATCGCCACTCTATCGCAACCTTATTGAATCTGGACTGGGCGCAGATTTCAGTCCGAACACGGGTTATGACAGCGCTGGCAAGACGGGGGTCTTCTCTGTAGGCTTGAATGCTGTCAAAGAAGAAGATGTCCCAAAAGTACGGGAGGCACTTGCAAAAACATTCATTGAAGTCCGAGAGAAGGGCTTTGACAAGATCAAGGTCGACGGTATACTCCATCAACTTGAACTGTCTCTCAAGCATAAAACGGCTCATTTCGGAATGGGCATCATGCAAAGGCTGAAGCCTGGATGGTTCAACGGCGTTGATCCAATGGATGCGCTAGCATGGCAGGATACGGTCAACGGGTTCCAGGCGAACTATGCGAAGGGTGACTATCTTGAGGGTCTTCTAGAGAAGTATCTTTTGAACGATCGAACTCTGACTTTCACCATGGCCCCATCTGAGACTTACAGTAAAGAACTTGTAGCAGAAGAGAGCAAACGACTCGCAGAGAAGATTTCGGACGCAACAAAACAATTTCCCAATGAAAAGGAGGCTCATGCGTATCTAGAAAAGCGAGAATTAGAGCTCCTAGAAGTACAAGAAAACGCACGAAACCAGGACCTCAGCTGCTTACCAACTGTCCATGTGAAGGATATTCCAAGAGAAAAAGAAAGGAAGTCATTTCGAGAAAGCAGTATAGGGGATGTCAAAGTGCAGTGGCGGGAGGCGCCCACCAATGGCCTCACTTATTTCCGTGCCATTCAGAGTTTCCAGGATCTTCCCGATGAGTTGCGAGAGATGATTCCGTTGTTTACTAGCGCGATCCAGAGACTCGGAACACGGAACAAGACGATGGAGCAATTGGAAGAGCTCATCAAACTCAAGACTGGTGGTATCTCTATCGGCTACCATACATCCCCTTCTCCGCTGTCGCTCAGCAAGTACGAAGAAGGGCTTACCTTTGCGGGCTATGCATTAGACCGCAATGTACCCGACATGTACGAGCTTCTCCGCACCCTCGTCACTGAGACAGACTTTGAAGGACCGGAGGCCGAGAAGAAGATTCGAGAGTTACTCCAGAGCTCGGCGAGTGGCGCGGTCAACTCGATTGCAGAGTCTGGCCATTCCTATGCTCGCACATTTGCAGAGGCCGGTCTCACTCCGGTAGGGCGTTTGAATGAACAGACAGGAGGAGTGTCTCAAGTCAAGCTTACGACGAATCTGGCTTCACGGCCATCAACAGAATCGCTCAACGACGTCATTCAGAAACTAAAGGCTATTCAATCCTTTGCGATCACAAACACCAATAAGCTCCGTGTAGCTATCAACTGCGGACACGAGAGCTCAACACCCAACCAAGACTCCCTACGGCGCTTCCTTGATAGCCTTCCTGCGACTGCTACCAGCCCGGCAACTACTTCATCACAGACACAGTACCCTCGCAACTCAAAATCCTTCTTCCCCCTCCCATACCAGGTCTACTATTCCGCTCGCGCCATGCAAACCGTTCCGTACGTCGACGCTTCTGGCGCACCTCTCGAGATCCTCGCCAAGCTCCTCACACACAAGCATCTTCACCACGAGATCCGGGAGAAGGGAGGTGCTTACGGGGGCGGAGCGTACTCTCGCTCCCTCGGCGGTCTATTCGGCATGTACAGCTATCGTGACCCCAATCCGCAGAACACTATGAAAGTCATGGCTGAAGCGGGTCAGTGGGCACGCGACTATGTCTGGACGGCGCAAGATATTGAGGAGGCGAAGTTGGGCGTCTTCCAAGGATATGATGCTCCTCAGAGTGTCAGCCAGGAAGGCATGCGACTGTTCCTGTCGGGCATCACGGACGATATGCTCCAGACGAGGAGGGAGCGTTTGTTGGATGTCACGGCAGAGCAGGTACAGAAGGTGGCTGATGAGTTCCTAGTCCAACGTGCCGCTGAGAGTAGTATTGCTATTCTGGGTGAGAAGAAGGACTGGGTCACTGAGAAGAATGGATGGGAAGTAAGGGACATGGGCATGGCGGAGAAGCTTCAGGAGTTGGAAGAGCAAGGGCCGGGGGAAGCGGTCACTACGCCGTAAATGGTGTCAGTGTGGTATATAACGACTTGTAGCATATTGTATAACTACCCAACTCTAGCATCAGCGGCGTCAAAATCAAACAGCATTTATAGGAACGCCGTTTATAGGTAGGCGGCTCTTTCGCAGAGCCCAATACTCTCGATTCCATGCCAGTTCACCTGAGCACCCCAAACCATCCATATCCTCGCCATCCAAGCTCCCACTCCTTATCCCCCGCAACCCCCACCCGCGGCCCGTGCCCCTAGCTCTCTTCCCTTCCCAACCTCCCCCATATATATCCCCCTCCCCCTTCCCTCCTTCCTCCCCCACACCCAAGCGCAAAAGAACAGACCCGACAGATCCCCAACCTTTATACTCCATGGTTGGCGGTTCTGTACCCCTCTTAACTGCCCATTGCACGCTGGTGCTGGTTTAAGGGAAACATGCGCGAGATCAATACGCAACTGAATTTTCAGACCCACTCGTTTTGCCGGAGATTCTTGGCCGGGTGGACTAATTTCGGGGGCACATTTTTTGATGGGGAGCGGGGTAAGTTGAGGATATTGGTGGTGATTGAGATTTGATATCACTGTGGGCGAGAAGATGGTGGTGAGAAGTGTGATTCAGGTTTGATATCACTGGTGATAGCCTTTTGTAGATCTCTCCCAAACCTCAACAGTAGTTTAGAGTGTCTGTGTCCGCAGCAACGTCCTGGATTCTGTTTGTTGTGAACATTGAAGAGTCAATGGAGTCAATGGGGGCGATGGGCTGGGAGATAGTGGTGAGGATGCGTAGCTGGCTAATGTACGTGAATTCGTGATAATAGGTTTGATGCCATTGGAATGGGCTACCCGGTGCAGGATCGCTTCGAACGGTGGGTTGACCAGCTTAGGATCCACCAAGGTTGGATCCTGTGGGTGTTGTGTTGTTTTGGTCACAAAGTTCGATCCGAGATGTTTCCAGAGTGGGATATGTGAAGGACTATACGAGCGTAAAGCAAGGGTTGCGGGTTTCTTCTTGGGGAGAAGCGGCGTGAAAGCTGTACAGCGAAGAGAACCCAATCAACTTGTACTCCTTCTCGATAGGGGTTGGTCGAACGACTATTGCTCGGAGTTGACCTCCCTTCAGTTTTCTGTTATGAGGGACGATAAGACGATCGCCCGACTTTATCCTTGAAGTTCCAACTCCCCAAAAGACTCCTTTATCTTCAGTCTCACTTGCGGCGAAGAGGCAGCATCCCTTCATTAACCTGCTGATAGCCTCTTTCATATAGAAGGGTGGCTCTTCATTGTCTGTCCACACTTTTTGTAGATCTTCGAATTCTCGACTATATCGGGTACCTCCCGGACGGAACTGCGGGTAGGGAATTTTCCCACTCTCAGAAGACTCCAATTCGCACACTACTATGAGCCGCACATATGTGCCCCAATATACTCTAGGGTTATTGAGGTCATTATCCTTGATGAATCGGAGTGCCGAAAGGAGAAATTCCTTACAGGCTTTACCAAAGAGTGCAGGGCAGTCTGGGCCCTTTTCTATTCTTGCAAAACTGCCAGTATGACTCGATACATTGAATTTCGCTTTGTTCATCGAAGTGCCGAGAAACACAAAGTCTCGGGGGTGGAATAGATCGCTGGTAGGATGAAACGAAGGGGCCAGTCTCCAATCTGGAATCCATGACGGCCACTGGTTGTCGGGCTGCTCTCGCACCACTATTGCATGGAAAATATCAGAGACGCGATGATTTCTCAAAGCCTCCTGCGAAGCGTCGGTACACTTGCTGCACACTCTCTGCGTAATCAACCGTGACCGGAAGGAGATTTCGTACTGTGCGCTGGACTCCTCTGGGTAGTGGTGAGGTGGAAACATCAGAAGCAAGACCGACTAGAGCAAAGATTCTGTCTCTTTCGTCTGAGCACTGATGATGGGCAAAGCCATTCATCAGCTCGATGATTCCACCTGGACGTGTTCTATCAGCCATTACATCGCTCTCCGAAACATCCTGCATGCTAGACTCGTTCAAATTCCCATGCGTTTTCCATAGATCGAATATCTGGGTAATACCCATGAGTCTTCTATCAATTTTTAATATTAGCAGTCTTTCTTGAAGCCGGTCTTCCGGCGAATCAACGCCTTCAATATCGCCAATCCGCTTTCTAAACATACGCAGTGCAATAACGAATCTGGCCCACTGAATCTCAGCCGTGCCACACAATACGACAACGTCCAGACTGGAAACAACTTCTTGTATAATCCACATGCGTTGGAACCAGGGCAAAGCCAAAACCTTCTCAATGCGGGCGACGGAGAGGGAAGCCTTTTTGTCTATCCATAGCTCGTCCCACACTGGCTCCATGTTTTCAACACTTGAACGAGAGAGACGACTCAAGCGCTTGACTGTCTCCTCTTCCTCGCTCCCTTCGTCAACACCTAACCAGACCACCACCCGCATAGCGCACCGAAAGATCTTGAACATTTGAGGAATCTGCGTGGTTTTGTCGTGTTCGTCAGCCTGATTGATGCACACCCCGTCTGCCCATAGAGTCCTCCTGGTGAAGTGATTCCGGAGTGCGCGCAGCGCCCTGTCAAGGCTTTCAGTAATGGGAATCTGTGCGCCATCGCATTGTAATGTGTAGATCAAGTGTGGAGCTCCCCACTATTATTCAGCATATACATCAGCATGCTTCCAAGCTCAAAAAAGTTTGGAAGACGACATAATTTGTCATGTACATCTGAACTATACTTACCGTGTATGAGAGTGCTTCGTATGTATCCGTGAAATCCAACAGCCCAGCCTGTTTGATCGAAACGACAAGAGGAGAAGTGGGATCGGTGGAAGGCTCTAGGATGAGAATGCGAGTTTCGTCCGGGGATGTGAGAGGAGAATATTGGTATGCCGGCAAGGCTTCGTTGGCACTCATGATATACAAAAAGTGGTAACGTAGGTACTAAGCGAGCTGTCCAACCAAGCGAGCTGTCCACCTCACCAACTCTCTCCACCTTTGCAGCGATCTATCTCAACAACGCAACAAGATAATATTAATATAGTAAATATCCTAGATTAAGCAGTATCTACAGCGCGCTTCTCACATATTCATGAGTTATAGCCTGTCTCTCTGCAGCGTGTGCAGCGTGCTAAAGCCTACCAGCTCACTCCTAATCACGCCTTGCCTTAACGCATTTCCCCCTCTAGCTGCTGCTCAACCTCCTTTTAAGTAATAATATCCTCTCCCTCTGCCTTTATTAAGGTGCCTTACTTCTAGATCTGCTTCTTTTTACACTTTTTATACTCTATAGTAGCCTTATTTACCCTCTTAAGACTTGCAATCCACTTGCGTATAAGTATAGCTAAGTGCACTATTACCTTAGTGCCCTTTTTAAGCTGATCAAGTGCTGCAATAATAGAGGTAGGTAATAAGTCCTAATACTTCTATATACAATTACAGATTAGCGCTGATTAAGCCTCTAATTTGCACATATTGCTAGGTATTTTAGCTTCCTATAGGGTAGCCTCTAGCGTAGGTAGTATTGGCATACAAAGCTTTATATCAAGCTTTAATATTACTACCTCTAGATTAAGTAGGACTAGGCCAGTGCCTTAAAAGCTTACATAGATATTATCCTTTATAATTAATTAATTATAGGCAGTATAGAAGGCTGGTAGGAATTTAAGCTTGCTAATATAATTAATACTATTATAGATTAGGCTCTTAATCTAATACCTGTATATACACTTTAGTAGTAAGAAGTAGCCTATATTAAGTAGCTGCAGGAGGTATAATAAATAAGGTAGTATATAGAGAGTATAGATATTATTCTCCTTACAGATATCTTGAAAGTTAACTAAGTTATAGCTCTTATAGCTATTAAAGATAAGTAGGTAATATACCCTAACCTTCCTGCCCTCTATATACTTAATAAAGTGCTTTAGCTACTCAACTCCTATCTTATTAGTTATCTAGCTATTATCACTAACTATAATAGCCTAGTTACGTAGTATATTATTACCCTTATACTAGGTAGAGAGGTGGTACTAGCCTACAAAGATAATAAATAGTAGGATAGGCTACCTAGCAGCGTTGATTCCCTAGATTACACTGACCCACTTATAATTGCCTAGCTATATAGCCTTTAGCCAGCTACGTCTCTCTAAGCTAGTAATAACAAGATAAGATAATATCTTGCCTATTATAAAGCTAGCCTTATTAAAGTTGTATATATCCTTATTATAGATACTATACTCTACCTTAGTACGCTATATAAGCTTAAACTATGCCTTAATAGTCTTAGGATCCTTATAGAGAGCTCTCTGTTAATTGTATAGTTAATTATATTACATTTTAAGGCTTGTAGTCCAGTTAATAAAGTTCTTTAGCTAGTCTCTACTAACTAGTCTACCAGTATACTTAGTAAGCAGCTTATTTACTAGATCTTGTATAATAGCTAGAGAGGGCGCAAATCCTTATGAATCCAGGTCAAGTATATATCTCTCAATCACCTCCTCTTCTAGCTTGGTAAGCTTTTTTAACTTTGGCTCACAATCGCGTCGCGCAGTAGTTCCAGCGCGTCAACTACGCATTATTGCTCAGGGGATATTATATATTCGTGCAGCCTCTCGTTCGCTCTGGATCTGATTCTGATTAATTGCTGAGATAGCTAGGAAGATATCTGCTTCGTTATAGGGCGGTTGGGCAACAGTTGGTGGAGCCATTGTAGTTGATAAGTGACGCGTCGCGAAAAGTTGGTGAGGTGGACAGCTCGCTTGGTTGGACAGCTCGCTTAGTACCTACGTTAGAAGTGGAGCCGGAATTGAGTGTTACGAGGAGCAGGTGTGTTCGCTTGAAGGATCGAAGGTGAGAGGGGCAGGCAGGGGAGTGAGCGCTTACTTGCGTTATTGCTATAAGACAGAAGCAGTGAAGCGATTATGCATGCCCGCAGCCTATCATGTAGAGGAATGGCGCAAGCATCACCGTTTATCATACTGAGCAATAGAGCAAGTTGATCTGAGCCTCAATCGCTATGCACATCAGTTTAGTGTACTCAAAGTATTTACGATATATGGGAGCAGCGACATGGGCCAGATTGGTTGTGAGATGTTGGACTAATGGGCATTGTAGTACCTACCTCCCGAGAGAAGGCGAACACTTGAGATGACTATGTCCTGACTCATTTAACACATCTGTTCTGCAGTGTTCTCTTTTCGTTCACCAACTCGAGCTCCTAACAAGTGAAGGCTCTCGCTGTACACTGAACTCTGGTGATGTGTTTGGACCACCCTTTTAAACCCACGTTTCTATTCCCACCGGACTTAAGGACCTGTAAGCCTCAAGGGCTCAGAATACAGGCACCTACGCATATACCTGGAGCCTGTTGTAATCCCGAATCCGTGCTTGACATGTAAGAAAATTATTCCGAAGTTGTTTCCAATTATACCAAGGTGAATACTTCTGAACCCCATGGCCTCTCTCTGGCATTTCTTCTGACCACCCATTGTTGCTCGGATCTATGGAGTAACAATTCAGGTCTACATCAAGCCCCCCTGGGTTAGCAATGAGCTCATGGGATCCCCAACTACCACGCATGTTGCAGTCGCGAACATGCCCGAACAGTACAATGCTAACATCACCAATCAAGATGCATTCGTCCCCTGATCCTGTAGGACGAAGGACCAATGCTGATTGTGCCTCTCCATCAATGATGCTTTTCGGTACGACCAGCAAATCATTTGACCCTATATCCTCGTGGCCAATTCCAAAAGAAACTTCGCCACGAAAAGATACTCTTGAAGAGGGCTAAACGCGCAATGGCCCTGCCAAAAAAGTTCTTGGAGAACACAAGCATGGAGAGAAGATATGAGTGGCAAGATTCCTCAGGGTAAATCGGTCCTTTCCGTATCCTTAGAGCACACGGGGATGCCCCGCGCCTAAGGACTTTGCAATTTTTCCAAGCTCTTCAGCGATGGCAAACAGCCTAGTGAGGGTATGATACGGTTATTGGAATTCCGCCTATGATGTTTGGTGTGCCCAGATTTGTTCTCAAACAAATCGGCTGCCAAACTAGATAGAGCGAAAAGCCGGTCTGTATCGTCTGAGCGCTGATGATGAGCAAAGGTGGTCATCAATTCACTGATACTCCCATCAGCAGTCTTCTTGAATTTATCATTCGATCTGGGCCCGAGTTGGTCCGCCATTGTATACGTTCTCCATTAGTAAAACACCTTATCAAGAGCTTTCAGAGGCCCTAGTAACTCGGTGCGTTCAGCACCCTGCCCTCCACTGCTGCTCAGACCCACCCACGTTTCCACCTTGTCTTTGAGTAGACTCATAACCAAACACAGTCGAGCCCATGGGACCTCTTCAGACCCGCAGGCAAAATAACGTCCATGTTTGAGTCAACTTCCTGGATGATCCACTTCAGACTGAACCAGGGTAAAGCGAAGAGCAGATTGACCGATCCCATAGAGATATTCTCATTCCTGTATATGGACCTAAGCTTAAATCCTCGAGACAGTTTGGATAGAGAGTGTAGTGTTTCCACTTCCCCGTTCTTTGGTTCTCCAAGCCAAGCAACGAGCCGTCTTGCGTTGCGAAATATGTTCATCATCAGAGGAATCTGTGTTGCCTTTTCTTCTGTCTTCTTGATTGATACACACGGCATCCACCCACAAAACCCTTCCATCGCCCTTGTAGTGTAGTCTTCGTAGTCCCTGATCAAGATCTTTTGTCACAAGGACCTCGGTTCCATCGTAATACAGCGGATATATCAAGTCCGGAAGCCCCCACGGGTATGAGAGTGCTTTGAATTTATCTTCGGGCGTTGCCAGATCGGAGGCTGTGATGGAAACGTGGAGGGGGTGGGTGGGCTCGATCGCAGGCTCGAGAATTATTATGCGAAACTCGAATGGGGGTCTGAGGGGAGCGTATTGGTATCGCAGGAAGGTTCCGTTCGAACTCATAGTAATGGTAAGGAGTTGGGTCCCGCTATAGAGTAGTGTTTCGTGAGTACAGGAGAGAGGAGGGAGAAGGGAAACTGTGTTCAACGCTACTGGAGTGAGGGGCTGTTACCGTTCGCGTTCTGATATAGCAACGGTGTAACGATTTGCACGACTGTAATACTGCAATCTGGTTGACGAACCATGGATCATCTACTAATGCTCGTCTATTCTATTCTCGTCATTATATATCTATCTCCTTGTTTGCCGTAACCATGGGGTCATGCGAAGGAGATACTTGTCCTTCCAGTGGCAGCTGCCGGCGCAGGATCGCGCTCGCGACCAGCGCGGCCCTTTAGGCATCAGACAAGGCGAGACCCTGCCGCAGGATGAAGTTGAGCCTGGTTACTCAGCTGTCGTGGTGTTTCTATGTATGAGGCTGTGGTTCGGAGGTGGAGATCGGGGTTGGGGTCTGCGTGTATGTTGGCTCGTGTGGTGTTGTCGTGCCTCTTCCTGGGACGTAGTTGTAAACCTAGTGCTGTCGGGCTTTGCTGGGTAGTATCAAGGTTGCGCCGGTAGTAGGCGTGAGAACGTGTTTGGCTGCATTCCAGGGACGTGGCTCTCCTTGTCTGTCAGTGAGAAACTATTTGGTAGAAGCAAAATTGGATGAGGTCGCAAGAGGGTTGCGGGGCATGGAAAGCAGGGCGTTCCGGCTGAGAAGGAGGCCCGTTGGTAGTGCTCTTGCCTAATCATGTGACCATCCACAGGTGCCTAAGTGATTGCTCTGTGCGGGTCTAGCACAAACGAAGAAAGTACAAGTGACTGCCAACAACGTAAACTCCCCGCACGCGCCTTTCACACCGCTTAGATTCAGTAGATCCGCATTTACCACTGTATATATATCTATTACAAGAGCCTTCTCTTCGTCCTCGGACATTTAGTCATTTGAAACAATACAGAGAAGATTAGCATGGCCCCTGCACTAAGGATGACACGCTCAATCAAAGAGAAGCAAACATTTTTTTTGCTATTTGTTCGAGCCTACTTGTGGTCTTCCTTTTTGTCTTCTGGTTTTCTTTCACTCTTGACGACGATATGCTCGGACAGCAACACCAACACTCGGCGGACAGCACTATCACGGGCTTGAATAAGAGACCTAACATGCAAGTCTTGGTTACGAAGTCATCTCTGTGTTTATATTCCACTCTAACAAACTTGGGGATACGATTCCAAATCCCAATGCCCACCCACTCATGTCTCTTATGACGCAGTTCCCCACTTGGACTTCCTTCCCAACCCCACCACATACACAGACCACCACCCCGAAGACTCTTGCACATTAGCCGCAGGAAGTTTATTAAACTCTAAGTAACTTTGCAAAGTTTGACGTTCTCCTCTCACCCAAACAAAACTCTACTAAAAGCCTACTACGGCATATCGAAGGTTTCCAGTAAAACATATTCCAAGCGAGTTGATGGAGAGAGAGCTTCCCTTGTGCCTTCCAAGTAGTACAAGCCGGGACGTTACAATTGATATGCGGCCACACATTTTCAAATTTCCAAAACCACCACACGCGTCTTTGGATGTAAACATTTGTTCCTTCTCTATGAGCATGTTACGCTAGTGATTGATCGATGATATGGGAGGGAAACTTGGTTGATTGACTGATCTGGATACACCGACTCGATATATACTACGGCAGCAACTTCTTACCCAGTCGGGTATACCCTACTTTGGCGTGACAGAGCATGATGCTGTGCATCTTGCCCTCCTATCACGATCTAAAGTATATAAGTCTACCTACTCTTTGCTTTCGCTCTTCTCCTCTATAAAAGGGCCCCCTCTTCCGGGTCCTAAAATGCTAGTTAGGAGGTTGGATGTGCAGTTCTAAAACTTCAAGCAACAAGCGACATGTGTTTGCTGCTTTGGCCTCTAGTAGAAATATTAGCTTTCATTAAAAGAGGCTGTTGTGAATCACATGGGGCGTTTTAAACTATAGTCCTCCATTTGCATGTTCTGCCTACTCCGAGTCTTGGATTCACGTTGCACTCCTGTCAAGATCAATACATTTGACCCTATACAAAAGACTGATGTTGAACGAATCCGGTCATGTTAATTTTCAAAAGGTCCATCTCACCCTTCTTCTTGGAGCCGCCATAAATGTTAAGCCTGATATTGAACGTTGAGATGGAGAGAGAGGGAGCGGCATCATTATTGTATGGGACAAAAAAGTCAGGTCATAGGATTTCATGAGAGCAGTACTGAGTGGGAGAGAAGAGTGTGACCAGAAGGAATGAAGCGGAGAATATGACTGAGGATACTTTGTTTTGGTGGCTATGATGATATCCACCACCATTTTCTACAAGAGTACTTTAGTATCTCATCTCTTGTCACCTGCGCGGGAGCTTGCGAGCAAATTGAGACTTTTGACGAGAGACTTAGACAAGTCTTGGCATACATCGGAAAACAAACAACCAAGGACATCCTACGAGGCGGTCTCATGCGTTGTCTTACCTCGCAGATTTATAAGGTCATAAAGCCATCATAAGCTCTTCTCATACCTCCCCTCCACTCAAAAATGCACAGGTCATCGTTGAAAACACGGCTCAGGCGCTGCGTCGAGTCAATAGATCAGACATACACACACGCAATATCTTCTCTCGACTTCCTCCCAGACATCGTAATTAACCCTTCAAAAGCCCTACGCAACGCCCGCCCCCGCACTTGGAATCTCTTCCTAACCTCCAAAATCCCCAAGCTCCGCAAACGCCTCTTGTATGTCCAAGATCTAGAGCTCCAGAAGCTCATCCCAGTAGACCCATTACCGTCTTCTGCCCCTCGGCCCGCATTTTTCCGTGGTAGAAAGCGCTTGCCAGACGGTTGCTGGACATGTCGTCACTGCACGTATGGAAACACCCTCGTAGTCCTGCCCTGCAGACACCCCCTCGGTTATCTAATCTGCTCAGAGTGTAAGCGTCCCTGGGATATCCAGTGTCCCACTACAGATACTATGCGTTTTTTCGCATCCCCCGATCATTCCTACCAGATCGACCCATCGCTCGTAGACACTAAAATGTTGCGTCTGGGATATATCTGCGAGAACTGCGGACTGACGTGGCGGGCCAAGGCGTTGAAATTGGCGACGCGGTGGGAGTTTGGGTTTCCGAAGACGAGGTGTGTTTGTGGGGAGGTGATGCTAGATCGCATGGGGAGGGATTGGGAGAGGCAGAGGATTGGGAGTAATTGGAGGGTTTTTGCGCTGCCGGGGTGGGAGATGGGGGGTTTGGGGACGAATGGGGAATTGATATGAGGGGGGGTTTGAGGCGGAGTTTGAGATGTAGACTTGGGACTATGAGGATTGATAAATTGGATGGAGAGGGGGATGCAAATCGAAAATTTGTGTAATTGCGAGATTGGTTTTAAGACTGAATAAAGGGGCGTTGGTTGCTAAGATGAGGGGACCGAGACGGAATTTTGTGTGCCTCCTCGTTCCACCTTCCCAGGGCCCTCACCGGTGGTGGTGAGCTGACATCCGGTGTCATGCGCGATTATTCCAATCCACCTCTTCGGGCCACCGCATGTTCTTCGTGTTCCTTATCCACTTTCCCAATCGAAAACTCTGCAGATGAAGCCAAGATCGTGATCCTTGGCCAGCTGTTGGTGAGACAAGCTTGGGAGTGCCAGCCCTTTCCGAGCTTACCATCCGATCGCACTACATTTATGTGTTTCACAAAGAGGACTTTTCTGACGAAAGGGCCGTTTATATACCGTTCGTGTGAAGATGTCGAAAGATATTCGGCAACGTAAAGCCACCCGCCGGGATGACGCACGCCGAGAGCAGCAGGGTTTAACATGACCGCTACACCTCGTCAGGCTAAGTGGTGTAGATCGGGGAATTTTTAATGATAAGACTATCCTGTTTTACTCGCTGAACGATTCATTACCTAAACGTTATCTCGACGTCGATATTACCCTCTTGCTGTTTCTTACACCACGAACTCGAACTATACTATACCAGTCGCAAGAAGCGGTCATGAAGTCTGGATGTCTGCTTTTGGTGGCGGATTGCAGATCTGGAGGCTGTTGAGGTACATACATAAGTTGTGCTACCATACCGAGGATCTGGACACACGAGCATGTAGTTCACCATTCACCATATCGGTCTTCGAATTGAAGGGGAGTGGAGAGTTCTCCATCTCAGCCTGGGGTCCGTTCATAACGTCCGGTCGACGCTACGAGCGCTGAGACCAGCGACTTTAACTCCACGAGGTATTCTGATCCAGACGCTTATCTCCCACTAAAAATCACGTTGTCGGTGTCTATCTTATCTGAACGCGTCGCCAGGTTGCCTGACCTGTGAGCTTGATTTACGATGAAATGGTGTGAATGCCGCGTGCTGGGCAACGGGGATCGGTACGCCCGTGGCGCGGAGTGGATCATGCGGTTCGCGGAAGAGGACAAGCACTTCTTGGGTTACGTGCATGGCGTTTTGCAGGGCATGGGTAGCTTGGTCCGACGCAATCGGCACACAAGAGTTGGAGTGGTCCTGCGGGAGTGGGGAAGCTTGACATCCTTGCTTGAGCTTGAGCTTGCCTCGAGACTTTTCACCTCCCAGCTTCCCGGTTCTTTTCTTACATTACTTTTCTTTCCCCTCTCATACAACACCGATTGATAACAATCGCGGGAATCCAACATGGACGACGAGAAGAAGTATCAAGAGACGGGTGTTACGTCCTCTGTGGAGAAGGGTGACTATGATGTCGAGGCTCGCCATTCTGCGAGCCGCCGCAGGGCTTCGGCCACAGATCCTCAAGTGTTGGCAGGAGAAATCTTCGACGAGCGCTATGAGACTACAAAGCGAGGGTTGAAGTCGAGGTAAGTTACTCAATGGCCAATGCAGGTCTCTAGCTCTGTGAGAGTCCTCAACCTAACAAATCTCGTAGGCATGCACAAATGATCGCTTTGGGTGGCACCATTGGCACCGGTCTTTTCGTGGGCAGTGGGCAAACCCTCAACCGCGGCGGGCCTGCTTTTATCGTCGGATCCTACGTTCTCATGTCCTTCCTAATCTTCTGCGTGGTTTCTGCCATCGTCGAAGTCGCCGCCTATCTCCCAACCCCGGGTTCCTCTATGAATCTGTTCGGCTACCGCTATGTTTCTCGCTCTATGGGGTTTGCGCTTGGCTGGCTCTACTTTTACTCCCTCGGCATTTTAGTACCATACGAGATCACAGCTGCCGGCCTCGTCATTGAGTACTGGACACCGCCAGTCAACATTGCAGTGTGGATCACCATCATGATTATTGTCATAGTGGGGTTGAACGTTCTCCCTGTCAAGTTTTATGGCGAGACTGAGTTCTGGTTTGCTGGAACAAAAGTCATCATGATGACTGGCCTGCTCATGGTTTCTTTCATCCTTTTCTGGGGAGGAGGACCCAACCGCGACCGACTGGGCTTTAGGTATTGGAGGGATCCTGGAGCAGCGAATACTTACCTTGCAGACGGCAACACGGGCCGATTCCTTGCTCTCCTCTCCACTCTCGTTCTCTCCGCTTTCCCCTTTACGTTCGCCCCTGAGCTACTAATTGCAACTGGGGGTGAGATGAGGAGCCCTAGGCGCAACCTACCCATCGCAGCGAGGAGGTACATCTATCGCCTGATTTTCTTCTATATTGGCTGCGTTCTCGCCATCTCGGTCATCTGCCCCTCGAACGATCCCTCCATCACCTCCGGCGGCGCCGGTGCTGGTGCCTCCGCCTTCGTAGTTGGAATCAAGAATGCCGGCATTGAAGTCCTAGACTCCATTATCAACGCCGGTATCATCATCTCCGCCTGGTCGTCCGGAAACAGTTTCCTGTACCTATCCTCACGCTCCCTCTACTCCCTCGCGCTTTCCGGCAACGCCCCCCGCATCTTCAAAACCTGCTCCAGATCAGGCGTCCCCTACTACGCTGTAGCCGCCTCTTCTCTGTTCTGCGGATTAGCATATTTGAATGTCGGATCCAGCTCCGCTGTCGTCTTTAATTGGTTCGTCAATTTGACCAACACCTCGGGCTTCATATCCTGGATCTGCTGTTCCATCGTCTATCTACGCTTCCGCAAAGCATGTATCGCCCAAAACATCACCGATCTGCCCTACCATTCCAAACTCCAGCCGTACGGCGCTTGGTGTGCTATCGTCGGCTTCGTGTTCCTCTGCCTGATCAACGGCTTCAATGTCTTCTGGCCGCAGAACTGGAATCCGAGCTCCTTCCTCACGGCATATATTGGCATTCCGATCTTCCTCATTATTTATGGTGTGCATAGGGTCTGGGCATGGAATGATCCGTGGGCGTACAGCCCGGAGGACGTGGATATGCATACGGGTATGCCGGAAGTGCTTGCGGAGGAGACACCGGCGAAGAAGGTAGATGGGCCGTGGTGGAGGAAGTTGAGTTTGATATGGCAGTAGATGGTGTGTGTGGAATGGTTAGGGTCAGTTGGATTGTGCGGGGATAGGTGGGCTAGAGATAGAGGGGAAGCTGAGATGTAGTGTTGAGGTTAGCGAATGCAATAAGTCCTGAACGAGAGCCTGGTTTCAATAAGTTTTCATGTAATATTGGTATAGTGAAGTACTGAGTCCCTAGCCAGACTTTAACTTTTGTGACGAGCGTTGCTGGACCATTTTGATGGCGCTCGCGAACTACGATATTGATTTGTCCGCATTGCTCCGTGGTTCTTCCAATGCTGCGCAAGAAGTCCACAAAAGAAAAAAGTTCCACAATCAAATAGACAAAGCCTTCTTCATGCGTTTACTTTGCCATCAAGCATAAAACTCTTTTCATGCCTCGAAATAACCATCAGCAAGTGCGTATTGTGAAACTGGATGTAAATGAGAAGTTCAACGTCTCAAGCTGTCACGTCACTAAGATCGTGACAGATATTTACATTTTGTGATCCTTGGTGTCTGCTGTTCGCAGTAATTGTTGTGCAAAGCGGTGATTCAATTCAACTGCAACACTTCAAAGTCCAACATCAAGTCGTCCACTCTCCAGACAAGCACTTGAACAATCAAGTCTACGCGCTAACTGACCATCATCAATAAATGGTCGAGTGTCCAATCAGTCCCCTTCAATTTCCCTCGCTTGCTTTTTATGGAACTTTTATGGAGAAACTAGGCGGAATACCGTCGCAGTGGCTGAGGACCCAAACCACTTCCAGACAAGAGCTCAAGCCGTCCAGACCTCAGCCTCACACTCGGATATCGTTTGTCCACGTCTCCTAGCCCAGGCTGAGGCCCTGCGATCTTCCTCTCCATCCTCTGCTTGATGCGACATTGTCTTCTGGGTTGATTTCTTTGCAGTTCCGCATTTGCGCAGACTGTGACTAATTGCGGCGGGCGCTATTCATAGAGCCGTCGAGATCCACTCCGGCGGACGCGAACCGCCCGTCGACGTGTGCGACAGGCAGCGTCCCTGCACTACCACACCACCACCTTTCGAGCTTCGCGAAGCTCTTCCGATCTTCGGTGCATCTTAATAATAATGCAGAACTACGGCCAGGCCCCGGGCTACCAGCGACCGGGCAGCACATCGAGTTTCGGCGGGCAGCAGTCTGTACCAGCGGCGTATCCAGGTACTCGCCGCACAACGGTTTGACACTTGCGGCATCGACTGACGGGAACATAGGGACTCAGGGATACCAGACGAACCCCCCGGCGGCGAACAGTCAGTGGGCACCACCACCTCAGAATGCGGCAACCGGGGCGGGGCAGTGGAATCAATCGGCACAGCAGACATGGGGGCAGCCGGGGCAGCAACAACAGGGTGGATATAATCCCAGCACGTATGGTGCGATGCCAGGCGGTCAGCAGCAGGTATGGACTCGATAGGCTTTGCGACTTCTGAACGGATACTTACATGGTGCCCAAGCAACAGCAGGACCACCCTCCTCCACCGCCCCCGAAACCTCAGGGATTTGCCGCTGCAGTCCAGCAACAGCAGACTTCGCAGAGCTATGCGCAGCCACCTGGATATCCCGCCCAAACTGCGCAGCAGAACACAGGGTATACGCCCCAAACTCAGCAGACCGACTTCAGTCAGCAAGGGCAGTCAGGGGGCTTCCAGCAGCAGGCCGGATATCAGAACCCACAACAACAGTACAACGCGGCTGCACCACCTCCGCCGTCAGGGACTCCGGGAGGTTCCTACTTCCCGCCAGCTCAGCAAGGGAGGCCAACCTCTGTCTATGGCACAGACCAGATAAACACATATGCAACCCCTCAGTCGGCTACGACGCAGCAGCCGCCTCCCAATGTTCTGAGTCCGAACGAGCAACAACCTGCATACATTCCGCCCTCTTTGACCGGCCAGGGCGTACAATCATACATGCCTGTAAATACAAACCCTGCGCCTGGGGTTTATATCCCTCCTCCACCGGACATTCCCGCATGGCAACAAGCGGCGCATGCACCCTTGCAAGGAGGAGTCAAAAAGTTCAAGTACACGAAACCGATGGTGGATCCCAGTTTCCAGGCGCAAGGCTATCAACCACTGGCTCCAATGCAGCAGCCGATGCAACAGCAGGGACAGTTTGGACAACCAGGCGTACAGCCTCAGCAGCAATATGGCCAGCCGGTGCAAGATCAGTTCCAGTCTCAAGGCCAGATGCAGCAACCCGGACAGTACGGACAGCAAACAGTACAACCGCAACCGCAGCCGCAGCAGTTTGTGCCGCCTGTTCAACAACAAGGTCAATTCACGCAAGCTCAGCAGTTTACGCAGATTCCTCAAGGCGGAATGCAACAGCCGGCTCAGCAGTACCCTCCACAACAGAATCAGTATCAACCTAGCCCACCAACGGATCAGGGCTTTGTTCAGCAGCAGCAGAATCAGTATCAACCCACACCACCTACAGATCAAGGCTTTGTTCAGCAGCAACAGAATCAGTATCAACCCACACCGCCTACGGATCAAGGCTATGTTCAACAACAGCAGACCGTCCCTGACCCATATGGGGCTCAGCAGCCTATGCAGCAACAAGGTTGGCAAGCCGGGCATCAATCTCAAGGCTCGTTCCCAGGACAGCAGCAACCCCAAGGACAAGACCATGGCATTCAAGCACCCAAGCCTCTCACACGTACCGGTACTACCCCCAACTTCGTCTCGGAACCAAGTCCTCATAGTCAGCCGGTATCACCAGTGCAGAACCGCCAGAGTATGAGCTTTGGCGCCGGTCAGACTTCACACCTCGGTCGGACAGGATCCGTGAGTTCGATCGCTTTGGGAGCTCTCCGAAACCAGCAAGCAGGTGTCAGGACTGCCTCGCCAGCACCAGCTAAAGTACCATCACCGCCACTACCTGAGGAGAAGACAAAATTTAGCGCTTTGGGGATGGGTGGACCCTCTGACTGGGAGCACTTTGGTATGGGTGATGATGAGATTGATGACGAAGATCTATTCGCAAAGAAGGATGAGCCCGCGCAACTGGACAGCGTAGAGTTGCCTGCACACGTGCCGTCTCCCCCCTCCACTGTAGGAGAGTGGCCGACACCTCCTCCACAACCAGCACCACTAAATGTTGGAATCCAGAGGCGAGAAACGTTTCAGCCTACACCCCCTCCACCAAGATCTTCCGGCACGCCAGCGCAACTACCTTCTCAACCACCACAACAGGGTTTTGTTATGGGAGACGCGATGGTTGTATCTCACTCCCCTCAACCTGGACAAACACACCCGCCTCTCGCTCAGCAGGGCTTCGTCATGGGTGATGCTGGATGGGCACCACCAAAACAGGGAACTCCATTGCAGCAACAGCAACAACCTCCGCCACCAGCTCCTGAGAACAACTTCGTCATGGGCGACGGCGGATGGGCGGCACATTCAGCGCCTTCTCAGCCGAGACAGCAGACACCGTCGCAACAAGCTCACCAACCACCACCGCCTGTAAACTCTTCATTTGCAATGGGCGGCGGTTCCTGGGGAGCGGGTCAGCAGACTCCAACACAAGCCAGCGGTGGATGGGGCGCACAAGCACAGGGCCCGAATCCGAATCATATTGCCGAGCTGAAGGCCAAAGACGATGAATTGAAAGCTAAAGATGACAAGTTGAAGGCCAAAGACAACGCATATGAGCGGTTGAAGACAGATTCTGAGAAGGAGAAGGGAGACTTGCGAGCGGAGTTTGACAGACTAAGAGCAGATATCGACAACGGCAAAGCCCACACCGCGGCTGAGATTGCAAGATTGACGGCGGATATCGAGAACACAAAGACCCACGCGTCTGCCGAAAAGACTGTTCTTGCTGAGCAACTCGAGGCTATCAAGGCAGCGTCCGAGCAGGCGAAGCTCAACGCGGATGCTCTGATTAAAGAGAAAGACTCCATGATTGAAAGGCTCAAGGAAGATATCGAAGGTAAAGACGAGGTTATTGCAGAGCGTGATGGTACGATCGCAGAGCGGGATGGGATAATCGCGGACTTGAAGCGACAGCTCGATGCGGAAAGGCAGAAGGAACTACCCAAACCCAAGCCTGCTGATCTTGTCCCTGATATTGATATTTGGTATGCGGGATCCTTGGAGCGGTACATTGGTATGCTACGGATCGAGGCGAGCGAACCACAGGTGGAGGACAAGATCAACGCATTCACAAACTTCTTACGGGCCGAGTCAGGTATTAGGGGCTTGCCTTACTACGATGCGCCCCCCCCAGCTCCAGTTGTCCCCGAGCCTGTGATTGCACCACACCACGAGGAACCAGCTGTGCTGGCACGCAAAATGTCGAATGCCTCCTTGAAGAAGATGCAGAACATTCACGTTCAAGTACCGGAACCCCAGACCCCAGATGGCCCTGATATCAGTCCTGGAGGCCGACCAATCTTTCGACGAAAGCCGACTCTAAAATCTAACGAGAGTGTCCCGACTGAGCATTCATTCAGCATGTCCTCCGAACCTGAACAGTTTCCCTCATTCAACAACAATAACAACAACAACCCTATCCTCACGCCAACCAGTTCGCAAGATGACGACTTCAACAAGACACCAATTCAATCACCTCCGGAAGAACCTGCTCCAGCGTCCTACAAGGCGTATGTTCCACCGGGTGTTGTTCAGAGCGAATCTTCTCACCGTTTGTCAATGTCCATTGGCGCTAAAACGGTACTGCCTTCTGCTACCCCTAAGAACACCGACGAGATCTTCTTCGGCGAACCTGCTGCAACACCACCAAGCGCTGCAAGTCGTCCAGCAACAGGCGGCACTGGTTCTCTCGGTGATGTACCAGTACCCAGACCTCTTAGCTTCACACCTGCTCCCGCTTCCCAGCCTAGGCCACTTAGCTTTACCCCTGCGCCTTCCGCAGTCAAGAAAGCACCTCTTGACGTACTTGCTGATTTGCTTCCTAAGAGTCCCCCTCATCCTGGCCCAGACGACCGCATCGTGGATATCCGCAAGAAGGCTCAAGAGCTCCCTTCTGATTTCTCTTTCATTGCTGATATCACGTCAAAATTCGACAAATCGGCCGCACAAGTACGTGCCAAGAACGACCGCGAACGTCGCAAGCGACAGGAAGAAAGCGAGGAGAAGACAGACCAGCTCTTCAACGACAACGAAATCTCATACGCGGACATCGGTGATATCGAAGACGAGTTCAAAGAGAAGGAACGTGCCTCAAAGGCACAGGAGGATCGCGATGAGTACAAGACGTATGTGGAAGAGGTTTTTGATAAGGTGTACGATGGGCTGCAAGAGGATGTCAAGACGCTCATGGGGCTGTGCATGGATACCGAAGCTCTTCTCCACGACCCCATGTCCGGTCTTGACAGCACGAAACATATTCCAGCGACAGACTGTCTCTCCCTCCTGCAGGAGTTGCACGGCCTGGCAGAAACCAGACACGACCTAATCGTCCGAGCCGTTGCCGAACGCGACAAGCGATACAAAAAGACGGAAATCCAACCCCTGTACGCCGCAGGCAACATCGCCAAGATGAAGAGCATGGAGAAGCATTTCGAGGCCGCAGAGAAACAAGCCGTACTCCGCACCCACCACGAGCGAGCAGAACGAGTCGGCGAACTCGTTCGTGTGGCGGAAGAGGCAGTCGTTGCAGCCGTGGGCAAAGAACAGGGCGAATTCGACCGCCTCCTTTCGGCTCTCAAAAACATCTCTCCCGACGACAACTCCGACGCAAAACCAGACCTCCTCGCCGCTACGCACGAACGTCTCCACGATCTCAAAACCTCCGCAAAGGACATCCTGACCCTCTTCAACGCGCTAGAAATCGCGCTCAACACCACCGTCCTTGAAGCTGAAATCATGCAAGCTAAAATGGAGAATGCGGCGCCCGCGAAACTGCAGCAGCTGGAGGCGGAGATGAAAGACGGGGAGGCCAATCTGAAACAGGAGTTTGAGAGGAAGTGTGCCATTATTGAGAAGGATAGGGAGGAGGTGGATAGACTGGTGGCGGAGAAAGGCGTCCCAGTTAAGGTCGAGTTGAGCGAAGAGCAGGAGAAGGAGAGGAGGATGAAGGCGGCGTTAGAGGAGGCGAAGAGGAGGAATGGGGCGGTTTAGTTAGGGGAAAGGGAGAAGGAGGTGCATATGTGGTGTTTTGGGCGTTGCATTTTGTTTGAGCGTTTGTGTTTGGGATACCAGATTGCATTTCGATGGCTTTTGAGATGTTTGTTTGTCTGGTTCGAATTTAGCGCTGTCGTTGTTATCGAGACTCTGAATACTACCGTCGTCATGATTTTTCCATCAACATTTTGGTGCAAGACGCTTCTCCATCATCATCATCACCACTATCATCATCCGTTCCCAGTCTCGGCGAGCACCGGCGACGATCACACATAACCTGGAAATATTGCGCGGCCACATATGTCTCCCCAATTCACCACCAGTAACGTCAGGTCGACTTGATAGTTGAAGGCATGTTTCAATCGTATAGTTTCGTTGTTTATGTTTTCTCTACGCCCGTTGGGCCAACGACGAACAGCGTTTTCGTAATTCCTGCTCATATTCCGCGAAAGGACATCCATACAAAGGGGTTTGACCATCTTTTGTTGATTCATATCTAGAGTCGTTGAATTCCTCCAGCTCCGCAGGGCTGCAAAGACATGTCCCCATGGCCACGCTTTGTAGTTCTGAGCATCTTGGCACATTTTCCTGTGAAGTTTTTGGGTAGTCGAGCTGAGAGATGCAACCAGGAGGGGAAGCCATGGCGTGCCTGAGCATCCTTTCCAAGACTTCAGAAAAACATAGCTTGATTTGCCATTTCGTGTGTACTAATAGGAACAAACACATTGGTCTTCGGTATGAACGATTTTGGACACTCATCCATCGCGCCACAGCAAGAATTATTCCAGACCGTAGAGACAGGGAGAGAGAGTGGAATATATGGCTGTTGATCTCCAATGTTTTGTTTTCCAACACAGACATACAGGGGGGATTCAATTCTTTTTGCTAGCGGCGAGAACATTAGTCACTGCTACGTCCTTTTTAGGCCTCCACATAATAAGATAGTGGGGTTATTTTTAATAAGAGAGGGGAGTGTGCGGGGTGTAAGGAAAGAGAGAGGTGAGTGGAATATATACGGGCTTATATACTACTTGAAGAACCGGGAATAGAGTTGACGTGTGTCTGGACGGTCCGGAATAATTGGTATACAGATTGGTAATAAGGAAGAGACATGAGATCCAGGTCACGTTTCTTTTGGCATCATGGATTCAGCATACTATTCTAAGTGAGTTTGAACTTTTTGCCCGGGTCCTCTCCCCACATAGAAGGTCTTTAAAGACTTTTTACTACATATTGGGAGCTGGTATTCCACATTTATTTGTTGTATGTCCAGTTTTCTTCTTAACCGTGCTTGAAGGGGTTTTTATTTTCTTGGAATAGTGGGGGAGTTCATGGAGGGGGTTTTGGAAGGGTTGTGTTCGTCTCATATTGTGACGGGATAAGGTTTTTTACTTTATGCACAAGCCATATGGCGCTCTGGTATGGCTTTTGCGGGACAGAGGGCGAGCATATCGAAGCTCCTGTGAAACTTTTATTGTTCTCATTAGTGCCTTCTGTGAACTTTTGACAAATGCTGTTTAGATGTAGAAGAGTTGCGGGAGGTGAAGAGTTTGGAATGGAGATTGAAATACTATTTCTTCATTCCTACTCTCTCTACAAGAGAAATTGGATACATGTTCCTGTGATCGGCAATAGTGAGAGCCCATGAACCAGGGATATTCTATTTTAATCGCTTCGTTTGGTCCCAGAAGCTGGTTTTCACATACCCGGTGACGCCTGCAAGTTCAGATCTGCACAAGAGAGCGGAGACATTGCGCTATACTTCTATGGTCTTAGGCTCCCTGTGAAAATAGGGATCCTGATGTTTTAGGTAGGTGACGTGGTATTGAAGAGGACGACGAGAGGGAAACGGGGGGAAACGGAAAAAGGAGATGAACTGGAACAAGTTGTGGTCTTTTATTACCCGCCTCCCGCCTAAGATGACACATGCAACTGTATCTCAGGGGGTTTATTCTGCCCGTCCCAGAAACATATATTTCAGCTGGGTGGCAATTTTTAGTCCACAATCATGGTTATCCTTCCATCCAATTTTACAACTTCAAGAGATGTAGCGTGAAGGATTATGAGAATCAGAGGGGAGGAAGGGTCTTACATATCTCACCCATGCCACCAAAGGGGTAGCCTTTTAACAGATGAGACCATGGACTCCGGATATATGCTCAGACAGCACTGTTTTCAAACTTGCCCTTTCTCTTGGAATCAGGACTCTGGACATGTTCCAGAACGCTCCTCGGATCTCTCCTTACCGCACGGCTCCTGTCATTCTAACAGCAAGCCCCCCGGCGATACTTCCTTATCTGTAACTCTTGGACGCAAAGGTCTCTATGTATCCTTCTCGTGTGCATGCCTCATGATCACTGTGGTCACCTGATTGCTACCCATTCATCTCCCCTTCCACTCTTTTACGTCGCATCCAAGTCCAGAATCCAGTCCACATGCAGTATTTGTCTGCATTCCTTTAATTCATACAAAGCCCATAGGCCCCAGGTTATCAACCTTTTAGTGCACCGAGCGCCCGTCTGGCGAGGATGTGAAATAAGCATAGAAAGAGAGAAAAAGGATGAGGACGCTTTATATATACTCATGCCCCAATGCTGAGAAATTCAAGCGCTCTCAATGTCTCTTACAAGGCCATGAACTCCAGATTGAACCTTTTTACGTGTCTGGAGTTGACTAACCAGTGCCGATCTCCGTCTCACACGCGAGCGTTCTAACCCTTTCTCCGTCCGTACTTAATTAGCCATCGTTATTTAATAACCCTTCATGCACAAAACACGCTCCTCTCATACATCATCATAGAAGTGGATCTTAGACGCCGTACCGGATCTATGAAGCAGACTTTTAAGCCTCAAATTACACCCCGTACCTATAATCCCAAGATGTGTGTCGCAATGGAGAGAAGGTAAACAGGGCTTCAATTCCAGTCTTTTCTACACTCACACCATACGAGCTGCCACTCATCGCCTCTGACTTGGAGTGTCTGGCCACCGACATCCAAATACAACGTCACCCTCGTTTTATTTGAAATAATCTTTCGTTCTCCACAGAAACTGTCCATGTCATCTGTGGTTGTAAATTTTATTGCAGAGCCCGAGCCGGTTCACCCATGACTTGATATGTGCGACTCATTTTAGACCCCCCCCCCTCCCACATGAAGAGATGCGTGCGCACTTTTTATCCCAACCGCCAGGGAAGTACAGGAGAAGGAAGTAGAGGAGGCTTATATGCTTCCTCCTCCAGCATTCGCTCTGCGTGAATAGCAAACAAGTGGAGTACACAGTTCTGTCTGATGTATTGTGTGGTGCAACTTGTGAGTGCTGGAGAAAGACGTTTTTGAAAATAAGTAAGAGGAGTGGAAAGACATGGTCTAAATACATATATGGAAATCACCGCCTGGTGACAGCGGGTCTCATGGATAGGCCAACGGAAGGGAAATCTACCCATGATAATTGTATTTACCATCTGATACTGTTCCCTCTGACTTGAAACTCGATCAAGCAAACATGATGCACTTCATCATCACCAAAACAACCGCACTATGCCGACTCGCTCCTTGACTATATCCCTCACCTCTCTACCACCAACTCTCCATGTAGAGGGTCTGCGCCGATTTCAGTCCAACCAGGAACACACTCTACACATGGATCTCTTCCGTAGTGGATTTTAGTCTCCACATGGGAACTCATTGCCTCATCTTTTGGTGAGACAATGGATATTCTGTGTAGGAGAGACGAGGGGATGAGGGGATGAGCTGATGAGCTTCACTACCTAAATATCATTGTCACGTCTCATTATCCGGCGAGCGTTGGGATATGATGGTACACCGAGCCACCGAAGACACACCAGAGGACGATGGACCCTCTCCCGTCCCTATATCTTCCATCTCAAGATAGTCTTCCATTTTGTGACTCGCCCTGCACTCCCGCAATCCCGACTCCCTATTTGAACAGTGTGGTAATTATTTTAGTCTACACTAGAACCCGCTCCACTCCACATAGGAAGTAAACCAAAGTGTTTTAGTTCCCTATTACTAACAGCAATATTCGCCTTATCCCCTTCATTTTGCTACTCTCTCCACAAATCCCGATCCCCATAATACGACGAGGGCGTATTTTTAACCCACCGCAGAACCCGCTCTTTCCCACATTAAGACATGCTCTGTGGGCTTTTAGTCTCCCATGCTCCGCTGCGCTGAGTTATTTTATTCCAAGATTAGAAGAGTAAAGAAAAGAAAGTGGTGAGTAGTGAAGAGAGAAAAGAGGGGTTTATATACCCTTGGACCTCCCTGCAATTCGCCGAATGCCCTGGGCTCTTAACGGTGACCTAGTAAAACATCAACACCCTGTGGTCTGTACTTGAGTCTCTGTTCTCCTCCCACATCTACACTAGACCCTCCTTTTGTTTTCATTCAGCATTTCCACAATAGGCCTCGGGCTCTAAGAATCCACTCATTTTACTGGACCACAAGAACTCACTCCCCACAGCCCTGCTCGGTACCCTTTTCAGTCAGCCAACCACCAGTCTCCTTCTCATGCTACGCAAAAGGAAGTCATTTTACTCCAGGCACGCAACTCGCCCTCCATTTGGTTAGTAATGGTTTGTACTCTGTCCACCACAGGTCTCCTCCCCATGCCATGAGTGGTGTAGTGATTTTACGCCCCTGACATACCTCCATCTCCACGTCATTGTTAAGTGTTGGCTTTCGCTCAATTCACAACATACCCCCTCCCCATATGACGTATCTGATAGTTATTTTACTCCGCCTCTCAAACTCTCTCTTCATATCCCTATAAAGAAAGTTTTTACAGCCCACTCATGCACCCAGCCCATGTATCATTTGGCGGGTCTCTCGCCCACAGCGCCACCCCCACAGCCATGATCCAGCGTGCCACGTGTTTTACTCCACCCACAGATCTACACCATGTGCCACATTTTATAAACTTTTTATTCTCTCCATCGGTCCCCTGGTGTCAACTCCCCCAACTTCCTTCTCCCTCTCCATACTCGAATGCCAGCTCGACTTTTACTCCACCCCAGAACACACACCCATCGGATTCGATCATGTGCGATTCTCTCCGCTCCAAACCACACGCCCATAGATTCTCTCCGATATTCAGTTTCCTCCCCCCCGTTCACCTTTCCATCTTTCTTTTTATTCCACCCAAGCAACGCCTCCAAATAATGATCTTACCAGATAGCTTTCAGACCCCCGATAGACACCTCGTATCCATCGTTTTTATCCCCCACATACCGCTACTCCCCTACCATTTCCAGTCTCCCCATCAGCGACCACTTGCAGCATTTTCAATACCACACACAATATGAAGTAGGAAGGAAGAGTAAGAAGAGAAGAAAGGGGAGGATGAAGGGAATATCCTCACCGTACTATCCTCTCAATCACATTTTTTCTTCCCCTCTCTTCTCCTCTCCCTCCCCCAGAACCAGAAAGCACACCCCGCACTCCAACCCCCATCCTGTCTTCCACCCTTCCTTTTATTCCGCCTTAGAAACAGTGCTACATAGTCATATCGTAGTTTGTTTTTGGTCGGCACATAACGCCTTTAGTCCCTACATAATACCTGGTATTCGTCATTGTTAGTCTCCAGATCCACTGTGATCTTTTGGAGTTTTGATGCCACAAAGTGAGGAGTGGGAAGAGGCAGTAGAGAGGGGGTTTATATACCTTTGGTCGTAGTCCCGTGCTTGGCATGCCGTCTGAAGATGTTGGATCCCACGCTCTAAAAGGGAGTTCACCCCCTGACGGGATGTGGAAAAGCGTTGTTGATGTCACCATCCCAAACCCACACTATCATTCGCTCACAATTCATCTCATTCTATTCATTCCATCCCATGCACCACCCCATGCAATCTCATGCAATCTCATTCAGTCTCGTCGAGGTATCATATCATAACATATCACATCTGATCCGATCCGATCCCACTCTGCTAGTATCCCAGAAACATGCGCCAAAAACACCACACCTCGGTACATCCACATCAACATATTCCCCACATAGGCCTCCACCCATCACTCTCACCCTCGTAATGCACCATGCATGATGCGACGCATTCAGATGACTCATCCTCCACTACCGTCTATAAACCGGCAAGCTCTCCCCACCCCTACTCCCCTCTCCCCTCTCCAACCCCAATACCACATCATTCTCATCATCGTCCAACACGGGGGCACTTGGCGCCAACGTTAACGGCGCTACGGCCTCCCTCTGCTCCGCTGTACTCCCGCCTACACTCGCACTGGCACGTCCACTCACAATCCCCGCTCCACCTCCAGCCATCACCGGACCCTCCTCACTGTCTTCTAATTCCGGCGGCGCACTAGTCTCCATCTGCAGCCTCATCCTCTGCAGTTCCTGCTTGTCATCCGTAGGCTGTACATGCACCGCCTCAGCCGGAAAATACGCTGGCGAAGGCGAGGGCGGAGGAAGCGGCGGTAGGGGTTTAGTATTATTCTGTTGAATTGTATCGTTGACGTTGGCGTCTGTTGTCGAGGTGGAGGTGGTCAGTCGTGCAGGCGTAGGAGTAGAAGTAGGCGAAGTACGATGGACGTTGATAGTGAGACTAGAGCCCGTGGCGTGGGTGAGAGAATCTGTGTCTGAGATGGTCGGTCTACTCTGTACCGTCGGTCTTGTCGAAACTAAACTACGAGCTGCTGGTTGAGTACTCGTACCCGATGGCATGAATGGCGCCGTCGGTGTAAAAGGCGGAGGACTCGCCCCTGCTGACGACTCAGGAGGGAAGTACGGCGGATTCGGTTCATCCCCATCATCATCGATGACCGGCGCCGAGGCCGTCATACCTTGCTGGGTGCCTAGCAACGACGAGGGACCTGCATCTAGCGGCGGCTGCGAGGGCAAAAGTCTCGCTTCCGCTCTCCTTAATCTCTCCTTCTCCGACAACTCTTCCTCATTCTCTACGGTTGGCGGGGGGTGTTGATAGGCCGGTTGACTCGCATCCGATTCCCGATATCCGGGGTCCTCATAAAACGGTGCTGCGTACCCATTCTCATATCCATAACCATCGTAATACTGCCCATTCTCATCGTAATTGTAGTAATCGTGTTCTGACCCATCATGCGTATACGGTTCTCCCCCTGGCCCCAGCGGAATCTCATGCACATCAGGCTGCGCATCCAGTGTTGCCTCTGTCGGTTTTTGTTTTCGTTTGCCGTTCTTCTCGCTGTCTTTTGTGCCAATGACGACCTCGAATATGCAAGATATAACGCCCTTTTCTCGCCGTATGGCATCTGTATCGACATAGTTGCCGCCCCAAGCGGAGAACATGCCACCGGCTCCATCCTCAGACCGGGCCATGCCGGAACTCTGGCCATAGGACGACGGTGTTAGTAGAGCGGAGTTGGCCAGCATGCGATCTAGCCCAGACAGCTTCCCCTGAATATCTACAATAACCTCGACGAAATACCGGAAACTGATCATAGCGCCAGGGACATTGGATATGGTCGGAAACACTTCATCTGGAACACGGACCGCGCATTTGACTTCCGCGGCGAGCGTCCTGGGGTCGACGAAAAGGGGAGCAAAAGACTGCGCGAGATCTTTCCGGAATAGATGGCTCGATCCGGCTGATGATAGAGAGAGGCCCCCAAGTCCAGTCCTCGATTTCGGATAGTAGTCTTCAGACTTTGTCTTGTCGCCTTTGCTATTCGGAGCCACTGGCAATGCCGGATGCATGTCCACTCGCGCCTGTCGATAAAGCGTGACAATTATGCCTTTCAAGCTTCTAACGTGCTTCGTATGATCCACCTTGATGGTGACCGGAATCTGTTCGCCTCTAAGAAATCCTCCTTTTGACACATCAATAGTTGCCGTGATTGTCTTCCCCTTGAACGTGCTCTTGGCCCCAGCCTGCGAACCGCCTTCCGTCGTAGTATTCACAGACCGAACCCCGTACTCGGTCCCAGAGGCATTCCCACTGCTGAACTGGCTCTCGAAGCTGACATCGCTCGGCGCCGGACTCCCCGGATTATCGCTCTCTTCCGCAACACTGCTTAGTTCGGACGTCCGCCCTGTCCGTGGACGCTCGCTGCTCCCCTCAGCATTCGTCTGTGGCTGTGTGGCCTCCGCTATCGTCTTCTGCCGTCGTGTGCTCGCCTTAGTCCGGGCTCTTCGTGATATAGGTTCTAGCGAGATGACGCGTGGTTTCGGTTCCGGTATGGGTGCCACATCGATGACATCCATGACATAAACCTTGGTATCGCATGATGTGATCGGCGACATGGTGGTCGGCCTTGTCAGTGTTGAAGTCAACATGTACGATACTGTCCCCCGTTCAAACTATCCATCTGTCAGCACAACCATCCCACGATCCCAGTCCACCTCAAAACTTACATCAATGCTGCTCGGCAACCCCTTCGTAGGAAACTCGAGCTCGAAATTGAAGTGGTATACGCCCTCGCCCAGCCGGCCCTCTCCACACAGCACCACCTCATCCTCAAACAGAGACGCAAACCCATTCCCGAAATAACTCCCGCCCTTCTTCCCCTTCCCACTCCCTACCGTATTACTATAGTTCTTATATGCATCTCCCGGCGCATTCGGATTCTTGAACACCTGCGCATACCCATGCAGCGACACGACCAGATGTGTAATCCGCAGCGGCTTGAGCACCTTTATTATCACCGTGCCGCTGATAATATCGCCGGGCGAGTACTGCCGATGCGGGTCATCGGGCTGGATGTAGAAGTCTGCAAAGTTGCGCGTCTTGGTCTGTAGCGGGGACTTTAATCGTGATAGGAGCGAGCGAGATGTGGATAAGGAGGGAGTCGGTTTGCGTGCCGAACTGGAAGTCATGCTCTTTGTGCTGCGCACATCATGCGGCTGCCCGCGCCTGGTGCTTGCGAAGGTCGGCGGGCAATGGCCACGCTCGAGTGCGCCGGAGCTCGCCGTTCGCGCTTCGGACGGAATGCTGGAGAGCTTCCTGCGAGATATGCAAGACCTGGCGGTGCGTACCCGACACATCCGGGGGCGCAGGGTCCAGTTCGACGGGGCCTGGCGGGCAGATGCGCGCACGGCGGATGCAACGCGACGTCTGCAGCCCACAACTCTCGCGATCCGCAATAGAACCTTTGGCGTGGAGAAGGGCAGTCGTCAAAAGCGCGCTTCCGTGGTGTTGTTTGATCTCGGCGCCGTCCAGTGCCCAGTTCGCGGGGGCGTTTGGGTTCGATATGACGCGCAAGCGGTCACAAAGTGCTGGCCAGGCTCGCTCAGGTTGAGTCTTCGGCCGACAAACGGACCACCGACGTTGTCAGTCGTGGCCTAGACAAATAATAAATCTGCGTCGGACGAGCACAGTCAGCATTCTGGCAGCGGAACGGCGAGCGTGGGAAACGGCTGTGTGGCGGTTGGGGGGAGTTGGCAGGGCAGCTTGCCAGGCTTGGACAGACTGACGTTCGGGGACTCAGTCCCGCAACGCGGCGAGTGAGGCAGTGCAGGATGGACGGGGACGTCGAGAGTTACAACCATGGCGCGCACCACCATGACATGCGGTTGACAGCGGGCGGGCGGGATGTGTGCGAGGGCAGCAGAGGGGACAGGCCACAATATGGGCAGGAGGGTTGGAGAGCAGAGAAGCGCACGACTCACCTGCACGAAGGAACACCCGTCGTCGATGTTGTCCAGTGATGGCGATCGGCCACTTGGCTTGCCAAGTCGATGACCACGAAGCGTCAAGGGATCCTTCGTGTCTTGCAAGATGCGAGGAGCGACTCCAGAACTACTGTTTGGGCGATATCTGAAGTCGGGGGTCCTTGCCAGCCCCTATCTCGTAGCGTAATCGTCCTGTATGCGTAGAAATGGGCCGTCGGCGGGGGCCACAATGACAGCAAACAACGTCGAGGACAGCGGACGAGCAGAAGTAGAACACGGATGGAAGACGGGAAGACGCCTCAGCGGCCTGCAGCAGAGCAGAAGGTGGCCGGCCGCACACCCACGCCTCTGCTGCAAACTTTACGAACGAGAAGCGCCAGCCTGGTGAGACGCGCCCCGAACGAGAAACAATCATTCGTCCCCACGCCGCGAAACCACCCATGGCCCATCACCGATTCACCCAGCCCGTCTGTCGCATCCCAGGGCCCCTCGACGCCTCCATGCACCACGCAGTGGCACGCACCTTGTTCCGTCCACCGCGAGGCTTCCCGAGGCTTGTTCGCAACTCTATTCTGCCCCTCCGTCAGCACCTGCACACCCACCCACCAGGAGCAGTAATGAGCCCGCAATAATCCACACACCGCACTTGTCCCCCAACCCCGGAACGCGCAGGCACCCAGACCAAACATGTCCATAATCAATCAAACCCACTCCTGCGCACCAGCCCACCACTCAGGCGTCTCGGTCCAGGCGCCTCTACTGCAAACCAAACTAGACCCACCAGCGCTAGGCGCCACCGAACCAGCCTAGCCGTCGTCTTGGCTTATGAAGCAAGCTTTTGGCCAAAAAGGCTTGTCTGCGAGCCTGCGACTCCACCATGGCTGGGCGCGTGAGACGGTGCTGTTACACTGCTGATTTGCTGACTTGACAGATGTGCACCTGCGTGTGCCAATGAGTGTGGAGAAATTTGCGTGTTGGTGTATAGAATGATGCCATTATTGATGGCGCATGCATGTATGTATGCAGGTGTCATGAGTCCGGTGCGCCGTGAGATCTTGGGTATTAAATCGAATTATTCAATCCCGTTGAGACCTCGCGAACACGACCCCCTACCATTTTTGACCAAACCAGTGATCCTCCCTCTATCCCCTCCTAGTTTTCCAACCATACCCCTCATGTACCGTCAACGCGTGAGAATTGTATTGTAATGAGAATCGTAACACCGGCAACAAACCAGTCCGCTCAGAGACCGGCAGATGACCCCCCTCTCACACTCTCACCCCCCGCATCCGCCCTTATCCTTCCCTCTGCCGCCTCTGCTCTTAGCTCCCTTCCCACCTCCTTCTCCAGCACAGCTCGCTGCGGCGTCCTTGGTTTCCCAAACAGACAGCTCCACAGATCATCCGCCTGCACAATCTCGCCATCTCCCTTTTTCCTCAGCAACTGTTTGACCGGTGCAGCCTCCAACTCCATCGAGTTTGCTTTATCCAGCGTATTTTCCAGCAATCCCCCTGATGCAGGCGTGGCCGTACCTGATCTCGACGCGGGCGCGGATTGCTTCTTCGTTTTGCCGATGTGCTCCAGCCGTCTCGCAACTGAGATATCATAAATAGCTTCTTCTACCGTGTCACTGATGAGATACATGAACACAGTCGTCGCACGAAGCTGCCCAATGCGGTGAACGCGGGCAATGGCCTGCAGCTCGATAGCAGGGTTGATGAGTGGCTCGCAGAGAAACACGTATGTTGCATTAACGAGGGTCAGGCCTGAAGAGTCGGACTTTGCATCCAGCAAGAAGCACTCCACGGCGGGGTCGCTTCGGAATCTCTGAATGCCGTCCTTCTCGCTGATGCTGCTGCACCCAATTTTCCAGTTCTTGAGCGCTTCGCTGAGCACTTCGAGGAAGTCTCCGAACTGGGAGAAAATGATGGACTTCGCCCCGGGATCGTTGTGGCGAATCCATATCAGGTGTCTACAAAGCATTAGCAAGGTGGCCTGCAATCGCCTGCTTCTCACGGTAGCCTGAACTCCCGATTTGCGCTCAGACAGCAATATTCTTATCCTCTTGCCCTAACCTAGTTTGAGATGGTAGCTAGCAAGGCAAGGACATACGATACGACCGTAGTCTAAGCTGTATAGTCTTTTCCGCCTCTTCTTGGACCGTAGCCAGAGGTTCGTAAAAACATTACCTGAACGCAAATCTGGAGTTCACCACCGAGGGAAGTTTGAGACGTACCGTGCCAGCATATCCACCTTCGACCCGTACGACCCATTCAGATCAATCGTCTTAATCTCTCTCATAGTTGAGTCGCTCATATCCGAGTAAATCGACGTGGTTGCAGACGACGGTGTCGACGGCCCCGACATCGTCATACTGCCTTCCGAGTCATGAAGCTCTTCCTGTGCTTGAATAGCGCGGGGCTTGAAGTTGATGTCCCTAAAGTCGGAAGTGTACAACCGCACCTTGCACAGTGGGCAGTTACGGTTAGCTTGCCACCATTGGTTGATGCATTCTTTGCAGTACTGTTGTAGAATGTTAGTTTGTACTGAAGAAGGTCGGATTGTGCGTTGAACCCCGGGCAACGAGTCAGACAGTATTTTTCTGATCCTCCCGCTCAAGCTTGTATCTGGAGTATAGTCAAATACACTCCAGACTTGCCTGCTAGGACACTTTCCAACGCTGTTGGACCCTCTACACCCGTAACTTAGGTTGTAGCGGGGGGTTCGCAAGAAAAGTTGTTTGAACACGCATCCGGAGTTCACTGTACTGCGATAGGAAGGAAAAGAAGACTTGCCTCGTGACCGCAAGATGTGATGACTCCAATCTCGAACTCATCCTTGCATATAATGCACTCGTGAACGAGATCCTCCCTCTCATTCTCCTGTCTCAAATTCACCAAGTAGTTGTATTTCGTCTTGCGCTTCCGCACCTCCTGGTCACTTGCTTGCATTTTTCGCATCTGCCGAGCAAAAGCAGCAGCATCCATCACTGGATCCAGCTCATCTTTCCACGGAGCAACAGTATCTGATATGTGCTGCAGCTGTCGGTAGAACTCTAGACGCTGATTCATCGTGGCGCGGAAGATCTCCTGCTCCTTCTCGAGTTCCGTGTACGCCTTTGACTGCTCACTGAAGATTCTCTGGACCTCTGTAAACTGCTTCTGAACAATACCGAGTTCACTTGCCGCTCGTGAGTCGCCTCCATCTGCTCTCCACTGGAGAGAGGTTATCAAAGACCTAAGACCTGATATCACGCCTTTGAGTGACCCATCCACAGCTTTCAACTTGCGGCACATGGGAGCGATCTCAAGCACGAGCTCTGGAGCATGTCCTCTCGCTTCCTCTGATTTGTTCTTGTCCGGGGTAGCCTGTATTACAGCCTCCTTCAACTCGTGATCTACCAGCGTGTCTTGCAATCCGTTGATTGCTGCGTTCCGGCTCGCAATGAGATGTTTAAGCGCCATGACATAGACGTAGAGCTTATCTTGGACCTTTGTAGAATCTTCGTACTCATCTCCGGTAGTCTCTTTCCCCTCGTCCTCATCCACGAGAGGCATCAGAAGGATATCGACAACCTTTTGGCGCCAGTCTTTCATTTGCTTTGCTTGAGCGTTCAACAGGTCTGACACATCATCCATCATCCTGAGGATTTTCACATTCTCGATTCCACCAAGATCTGGAAGGTCCTCGACTTCAGAGAGCTTAAGCTGATGCTGTCGCTCTTTGACCTTTCCCATCTGCGCCTGTGCTCGGTTCTGTGTTTCACGCAACAATTCTTTTCGAATTAGTTTCGCCTTATCGTACCATTCGACTTCAGATTTCTCCATTTGGTGGAATTTCTCCGACTCAGGCTTGGTCAGCTCCTCATTGGCTTTAATCTGGTAGTATGAGGTCCCGATGAAGAATTTACAGGCGTGCTCGAGCTCGAGAAATGAACGCAGGACTTTGCGGAGACCAGTGATGCGGCCAAAGCTCTCCATATCATGCTCTTCCTCATAATCCGAGTCATCTTCGTCTCGATGCGGCTTTGGGCTACTTGCTTCGGTCGCCTTGATCTTCTCCTTCTCAATAGACAACTCTCTTCTGCACGTCGCGACATGGTTCTGAGCATCTTCGAGCGCCTGTTCGTAGAATAGAAGAGCCCTTTGACTTCGATCAAGGAGGTCTCTTGCGTTCGCAACGATATGGCCACAACGCACACGGGCAAGGATTCGTTCCCGCGCTTCAGACTTCATTGCTGTATCAATCTGATCGATCATGACCTCTAGGACGTCATGCACCGACCGAAGTGGCCCATTTCTGCCACCAAGAGCTTTTCGATTCTTCTTGCCAACATGTGCATGAAGACACGTCTGTCTTAGGCGTACTAACCACTCTCGCATTCGTTCAATAACCCACGGATCGTTGGCATCTCGTTCAGGATCAACAGGAAACCCGTCCGGCGACATGCCACAGGCCTCGCACATCTGACGAATTAATTCGGTGTAATTCTGCTCCTCAATTGCTGTAAAAGGGACCGTGATGACAACCCGCTTCTGCGGAGGAAGCCGCAGCTCGTCCCGTACCTTGTCTTTCGTGTGTCGCAAGGTGATCTGATTGAATACAGAAGTGAACGTTGGCCTATCGAGGCGCTCCCACACAGCTTTGTTATCAGCAAACGGATGGTATCGAAGGAATATCAGGAGTCCACGTAGATCTTGGACATTCTTTCGAAGTGGGGTTCCGGAGACCGCCCAAGCGTTGCATCGAGGTATTATCCGCGCAACAGTGGCAGCCTGGCTAACGCCGCTCTCAATCATCTGCGCTTCGTCCAAACACACCCTCCACCAGGATATCTGCATAAGCGGGCTGGTTCGTCGCTCATGTTGTTTTGCGTGACGGAAATCACGATCGGGAGGCGGAACGGCGTAGTGGACCTCACGGGCGAGCACGCTGTAGGTAGTCAAGACAACATCGAATCTCAGAAGGCTTTCAACGGTCGCCTCTTCGTGAGCTTTTCGGGAAGCATTCATGGGTGGAAACCCTTTGTAGTGCAAGACTCTCAGCTCGGGTGCATGGGCCTGGATCTCATTCTTCCATTGCTCAAGAATGGACGGCGGCGTGATAATGAGTGTAGCGGTAGATGGTTTGACAAACGTACCAGTGTACGCGTCAAAAACGTCTCCGTCTGAGGCTCGTCGCCTGTTATGACATATAAGCGCGATAAGCTCAACCGTCTTGCCGAGTCCTAAAAGATTGATAAATGATTAGTAGATGTCTTTGAGTAGAGGGGTTTGGATTCTACTAATTCCAGCTTTTTAAGAAAGGTTATTCTGGGTATAAATCTCCCTGAGCGGTGAACCCCGGATAGGGTTTTTGACAAGATTTACCTGTTCCAACTGCTTATCCTAAAAGGAAGTTCACTACCCAGCAAGGCAAAACCTACCCAGAGCAACTCTTTCTAGAATGCCTGGGATGGTAGTGTAGCAAAACAGCCTTTGCCGTTGGTGCTCGGAAAATACGTACCCATCTCCTCTGCCAAGATTCCGCCTCGAATTGTCCTGGATGAGTCACTGATCGTGCTCGGATCAGCAACCACCATGCCACGAACGTAGCTGACGTAGCACGTTGCTCCATCCGCGTCCTTTTTCATCTCGAAAGACGCGGGTACGATATCGGCAGTCTGATCCGAGAGGATTTCTGTGAAGCCAGACTCTCCCAAAGCAACCCCTTCCCGTCGGAGCAACCAGTCTACCGCCCTCTGTTGAAACGGGTAGAGTTTGGTTTCGTGCAAAACTTCTTCAAGTCGTGGCGATATCTTGGTACTTGAGGGAGGGACATGGACCGCATCGTAGAAGTCGGAGAGCGACCATGTGGTGTTTGTCTGAGCCGATTTAGGTGGAAGATATCTTGAGAGTAGACCCAGGTCCAGCTGGCCTAATCGCGTTTTTGCGCCTATCTGTTCCACAACGGATAGTCCAATCAGCCATCGGATCTCGACGACCAAGCTGAGGGCCTGGGAGTCGGGGCCAGATGTACCAAGGAGGCACCGGGCAAATGCCGCCCCTGATTTATTCTCACGCTTCCGACCCGACGAGGCTGTTTTCAGCGCCGCAGCCCCTTCCATGTGTTGTGCAATCGACTCCAAGATATCTGCAGTGGCGGTTGCGATGAGCTCGATACTAGGCGTATTCGTATGCGGGTTCCATAACGAGAGCTTGAACTCGGTCGGTGATATCTTGTGGAAGGCCTCCAGCGACACCTCTGTCGGCTCTGCAGCTTCGTCTTTTCCAATCGACTCTTCTTGAGATGGGGCGTCCTGGCCTTCCGATGGAGGCTGTGGCGGAACAGCTGCGAGCTCACACCTCAAATCTAACTCCACCCTCGCGAGCACCACATTCTTAGTTCCATCAAAGATTTGATCGACCGGCACTCCAAAACTGGCTCCAGTATCAAGCTTGCGCCTCTTTTTGGTTCGTTCGGTGGATTTGTCGCCTTGAGCGTCGGTAGAATTTAAAATGCTTGATAATTGAGCGCGAAGACTGATGATATCGATGGCAGTACTGCTGCCACGGACATTTGCGGACCGTATGTCCGCCGTTGCGGTGACGGTCGCCATGGTGGAAGGATTGAGTGGTGTTGGGGGAAGCAAGTGTGGGGGGTCGCGACTCGAAGACGTGCAACAGCCGCTAATTTAGGCTCCGACCCCTTATCGATAAGCGGGTGCAACTCGACGTCACGTGGAGTGTTCAGCGTTCTACTCTGACATCCGCATCGTGTGCAACATATATTCACTTCTGGTGGAACATCAACAAGTATTAGGCTATTGAAAAATGGTTGATTAAACACAGGTCTTTTTACTTATTATATACCCACACTATAGTGTTGCGTGCCTCCACGTATTCCGTTGGAGGTGAAAAAGTGCTGTATCTGTATGATCAACTACGAGTATCTGACTCGAGACCCTATGCCAGCCTTGCAAGGAATCGGTGGCTACCAAAGCACCATGTACGTCACCAATCATCGCATAGCAAAAGCAGCAAATTGACTTCCCCACACAATCATATTTTCATTACACTTCTCAACCTCACACTTCATCCGGTCTTCCCCCTCATATACATATCCATATCTCTTCCACTCATCCATCCACCTTTTATAAAGAGGAGATGCAGCTACCCAACGACGCGTCCCATGCTCTTATACCAACATGTACAATCCAACACAGTCCCCCGTCTATTAAATCTAATAAACAAACATACACAAAGAGAAAAGGAGACTGGGTCCCTTCCTAACAATTAAATAAAATATAAAACGCCTAATCTGCAATGCTGACAATACACAAGAGGTGCAGATGATGACTATGACTGTACGGGTATAAAACAGGTGTGGAGATGATGCTCAAAGGACGGAATCGAACGTATCGTATCATATCGATGCTTTTTTCTTGCTCGCAAGAATCCCGATATCCAAAAGGGAAGAGGCTCTATGCGGCGGCCATCTGGATGTTCTTCCCTTTCATGCTCTTCCACTCGACAAACGCGGCGCCCAACAGGGACACGGCTGCCGTAGCTGTCGACACGTAGAACACCTCTGTCAGACTTAGATTGTAGGCTGCTTGCACGCCAGCGAGGGCAGAAGCAGGGATGCGCTGCTTGAGTTCTGTGGCACCGACTGTGAGGACGAACGAGGAGTCGAGGTCGGGAACGGCAGTCTTGAGGTGCTTGATGAGCTGGTTGGTGAATACGTTTTGCCCGACGGAGATGAAAAGGGCGCCTCCGAGAGTTTGCGAGAACATCATGACGGCGGTGCCGATGGCGACGTCCTTCTGGGGAAGGGCAACTTGTACTGCAATAAGGACCTGTTGCATACCGAAACCTACACCAGCCCCGAACATAAACTGGTAGCCAATCCACCTCGGAGAGTTTGTGTCCGTTTCGAAAGTGGAGAGGAGACCAGCGCCGATGGCCATGAGGATGGAACTGACGATCATGAATGGAGTGTAGTAGCCAGTAGCAGTGACGATTCCTCCAGCGACCATGGAGATGATGACGAGGCCGAGAATGAGGGGGAGATTCATTATACCGGATTTGGTTGCGGTTACACCCTTGATGGCCTGGAACCAAATTGGGAGATAGTAGACCATGATGAAGAAAGCAGCACCCAACATAGAACCGAACAAAGCGCTTCCCCAGACGTTCCTGTTCTTGAAGATGCGGGGAGGGACAGTGGCGTCCTCCTGCTTCCAGAATTGGATAGCGATGAAACCAATGATGAGAGCACCGAAGAGGACGAGCAAAGCGATGATCTCAGCACTCTTCCACGCAAACTTGCTGCCACCCCATTGGAGAGCGAGGAGCAGGCAGATGATAGCCGGCAGGAAGAGGGCCGTGCCGTAGAGATCGAACTTCTGGAGTTGCTGCTTCCAGGGCAGGTCAAGCTTCACGCCTCGTGTCTTGACCTGGAGGAAGGGAATGATGAAGGCAGCGGTCAGCGCACCGAACGGCAAGTTGATATAGCTTTAGATGAGATTAGTAAACATATCGAACGGGTAGGGAATACGTGGGAACATACAAGCACCAGCGCCAAGTCAGATGGTCAGTGAAGGCTCCACCCATGCTAAGAATTTGTTAGTAAATTACCAAAATGCGGAGAGGCTTGGGGAAACACACAGAGGGCCCGCAACGGATGCGATGCCGTACATGCCTCCGATCAACCC
Source organism: Amniculicola lignicola CBS 123094 (assembly GCA_010015725.1). Taxonomy (NCBI): domain Eukaryota; kingdom Fungi; phylum Ascomycota; class Dothideomycetes; order Pleosporales; family Amniculicolaceae; genus Amniculicola; species Amniculicola lignicola. The sequence goes on from ML977572.1 coordinate 160,400, forward strand.
CATATATGATGGTCGGCTGCGGAGGGGAACGGTGACGGAGATGATCAAGATAGCTCCGCTGAAGATACCCGCGGCTCCGACACCAGCGATGGCACGACCAATAATCAAGGCTGTGCTGTTTGGCGCGACCGCGCAAATCAAAGAGCCGAGCTCGAAAATGGCGAGGGCGGTCAGATAGATCCATTTGATCGAGTAGAAGGTGTAGAGTTTTCCGTAAAAGAGCTGGGTGGCGCACGTGGTGAGCAGATACGACGATCCATACCAGCCCACATCGTTTAGGGCCTTGAACTGATCCGTGATCTTGGGAATGGCTGTTGCGATGATGGTGTTGTCCTATCCGTCGGTTAGTTCCGTGTTGTCTCACATATTGCTCCACAGCGGAAGCAAGCGACATACCAAGGCCATGCAGAAGACGGATAAGCACAACGCGATAGTGATGGCTGTGAGTTTCCATGCGGTCGGGTATTCGAAGCCATCATCCTCCTCTTCCCCATTGCCATTGCCGTCCTGCGAGGTCCGGGATGCATCCTTCTCGTCTGCCTGCATCTCCTTCGCATCCTTTTCTGGGTCCACAGACTGCTCGCGCATGGACGGCGCATTCGACGGCAGGATGCTTGGCGTGTTGTCTTTTGTGTCCAACATGGAAGGCTCTACGCTCTGGGCGACAGTCTTTTCGGAGTCGGCCATGCTGGTCGGGCGCAGAGTGTCTTTGTCCGCCGCAGTCGTCATGGCAGAAGGAAATCCCGTGTTGAAGAAGGGAGGCGTAGAAAGGTGGCGGGCGGGTGGTTGAAAAGTCGGCACACCGAGAGCGCAAGGCGTGGGGACCAGGGCTATTTAAAAGGACGAAAGAGCGTAAGAAGGGCGAACTCGGGGCTGATGAGGCACACAAACGAAATCCCGCTGCAGCTTTCCTGGCCAGCGCCGGTGGTTTTAGGAGCGGCCTTTGTTTGATATCGGCGTCTCGGTCGAATTCATCCGCGATCCACACCTGGACGCGGCATCCCGCAGGAATCACAGCGCTAGCTGCATGCAGAGATAGGTTGGCTCGACTTTTCGTCCGAATCGTGCCAAGCAGCGAATATGAACAGGCGCCCATTGCGACTCATCGTCGCTCATCTCGTTTCTGCCTGGGATCCACCCAGTCGCAAGCGACGTTGAACGACCGAAGGGTGCAAAAGTGTCGCTCGCGTCGCATCGCATGTCCCGCCACCGCGTCACCCTCCAGCAGAAAGGCCCAAGCAAACTTTCAAGGCGTCGCGGAATGTTAAACATAGAAGCAACGAGCGGTGTCCGTCCCAAGCCCGAGGCGTGGTGGCACTGGGAGGGCCGAAGAGTGTGGTACAAACCACCTGGCTGGATCCCACGCCCAGGGACCTTGGGGCCGGATCTGTCTCCCAAACATGTCAAGTCAAGCCGAGAGCCTCGATGTCGGCGGCAGAGTCATGCCTGTCGAAATCTCATTAGCTAGACCGCCTGCTCTGCAGCATCGCAAATTCGTCCGGAGGACAGTCTGCAACACCAGGGCTCGCGACAGGCGATGCTTTGGATGTATCAATGACGCATCGAAGGGCTCAGATGATGCATGCATCAAAGTGTGCCTTGATCCCGTGCCTCAGGCACAATGCTTTCGTCCGTCATCTTGGGTCGTATTGTGTCGGTCATTTCGTATCCCAGGTGCTCAGGCTTTGGAAAGTCGGAACGGAGCCCAAGGTTCGCGGCGCGCCGACATACGGCACCCGGGAGGGACCCCTGGAAGATTAATAAGGCGCATAGGGGAAGCTTGTTCAGTTCTCCAGACCACCCCACTCGATTCGATGAGTCACCGGTCCATCATGCATTGTATCTCTCGCTGCCCTTGGGAAAGGAGAAGGACTGCTTTACGGGGCTATGTGACATGTTTGTAGCCTGTCCCTAAGAAAAGGAACCTGTCACCAACCTGCCAACCTCCAAAGCAACCCAAAAACACCCTCATCATAAATCTCCCATTATTCCCCTCATTCTCTCGCATGGAGTGGACCTTCCTATTCGCCGTAACCCACCACACTAAGACATCCGTTCCAATTCGCCCACTCCGCCTTTCAGCCCTACTGCATGCAACCTTGAACCTTAAGCACATAAGCGTGCGACAACGCACGTGGATAACGCTGTGACCCTGAGTTGCAGATTCTGTTGTTCCTCTGGTGGAGCACGCGGTTTTGAGTTGGGAAATCTTATGCATATGTAAAAGCGTGTCTTTTTACGTATTACTTGTTCCCCGGGTTAGCTCAGGTAGTTCTACCAAAGACAAAGCGAATCCGGGGGGCGGGTATGTTCAGATATTTGCTGTATTCTGTTGGCGGTGAAAAGGTGCTGTATGTCGTACACTAACGGCGATCTTGACTCCTGACCCTAGAACGGACGATGTCACGACCGAAATAGAAATACGACAGCGGCAAGCCTACGTAACTAATGGAGGCTTATTCGTCCTCAAAGCCTTTGGAAGGCTTCAGATCACGCTGTCCTGATGTCCTTCCTTTCATCCTCGGTATTAGCGACGCCGGTGAACTTATCCCCGAATCCTCCGCCCGAATGGCCACCACAACGGCCTATGGGGAGACATGGACATGTTGGAGTACCTACGTGGTAGATTGAGGAGCTAACGATAAGATTCCGTCCATTTATCCTTCCATTGAAGTATGAGTATGCAGAGGATGTAGGGATAGACCCCCTGTAGTGCGATAACCCCGAAGCCTTACCTTCCTTCGCACCCAACACCCCAAAAGTTTTAGAAAACAGCGAGATTGAGGACCCTATCATCGAGGATACAAAGGCATGAGAATATACGTAGGCGTAGTCCCCTTGTAGCGCGATAACTCCGAGGCGTATCTGCCCACCCCTTCCCTCAAAATATGCCGAAAAAAGCGAGAGCGAACGCCCTATCTCCGAGGGTAGAAACCTACTTTTTCTGGCAGACTTGTGTTGTTGGAAACAGAGTGTCGTCGAATCAAACTTATGGGCGGGTTCCTGGAACAGTGTTCCGTGCTGCAATGAAGCCTTGGAAGAGCACAGTCAGCCTGCACCTATGCTAGATGTAGCCATCCCGTCCCGTGCAACTTGGTCGTTTCTGGAAGTTGGCAAGGCTATCAGGCGCTCTACAGGCTAGACGTGAATATTGTTGCGAGCCATGCTAGTGTAGGTGATAGGGGTGCTGCAACCCCTATCCCATCATGAGGCAGGATAGTTAGCAATGGATAGGGTTCGGTTCATTCCCTGGAGGTATTCTATCAACCACGTTGACTGGCACCATACGACAGCCTTTTCCCATACACCCCTGACCCTCTCCTCAAGGATTTATCTTAAGGCCACCAGTCTCGGACAAAAACGATCACAGAAAAAGTTGCGCTATTGATGCCCGATAATAAAATATGATATGACTCAAGAATGAAGATCGTTGTCCCGGCAGTGGCAATATGATTGATACACATTCTGCCCATTTGTATTGACGGAGCTTGACAGGATACCCGCTGCCGAATTATAAGAGAACAAGAAGGTGGAATCATGTGGTAAACTGGATGACAACCTGAAGGACATTGTTGAAGATCCTCACAAGCTTTGCAGACTCTGAATCAATGTTCTTATATCAGCCTTGCAGACCGATACATCTCGCGCTACCTCCGAAAACACTGGGATTCATGAAGGAAATGGATACACAGCACTGAGACACTGCCAGTCAGTTAAGAGATGATCTGATGGGGGACAAGGTCATGTAGACGTACTGATAATAGTACGAGACAGGGATGCTAATTGAAAAGTCCACAAGTAGTAGCAGCAGATATGATGATCACCGCCCCTGGATCACACCCCGGGCGAAGGTTCGTAGTTTATTTCTTTTGAAAAGATATTGGAATATCATCCTTGCCGCCCCTTTCATTCAGGCAGCCCTGTTGCACTGCTCAGTACTCCCTCCATGAAACTGTCGATATCAAATTGGTCAATGTCCACTGCCTCACTGCCGTTCCTATCTAGGTCTTGATCCCTGATTTTGGTGACACTGCACCCCGCAACGGGTTTCCCGAACCCCATAGTTTCTTCTTTGAGTGCTCGCTCAATGGCCAGAATGAGTACAGACAGGTCACATGGCTCATCGACTGTATAACGTGCCAAAGCAAGCATGGGTAACCGGCGAAGGGTACGACCAGAGAGACCAGAAGCAAGTCGGGAGAGGCTGCGAAGCTTCTGCAACGTAGCACCCGTCTGGCGGAACAAATGCGTGTTGACCCATTCCAGCTCAGGGACGTAGGCTTTTTTCGACACATTCAAGTAGAGTTCTTCGTCCGAAGGCAACGGACGAGTCTCACCATCGGCTGTCTCAATCCTGCACAGATCTGGGTCGTCCTCGGGGCCAGTAGGGTCAAAAGTGACCAGATCATTCTTGATGAGTTCGTTGACGACCGACCGAAAAATTTCGTACGCGCACTCAACGCTAGGGGTTTCCACATACTGCTTGATACCGCATCGATCCACGAATGCCGCGTCCATACAATCCTTGAAATTGCTTGTGCACAAAAACAGAACATTTCGTCGCCTGCGTAGCTTGTCGAGTCCTTGAAGCAGCTCATTCGTGGACTAACGACCTGTCAGCAGGCGCTTTCAAGATGCGTAGCATGCGTGAGGAAGGGCAGCTCTGTTGATGCGTTGATTCGATACTTGCAACTCACCCAGATCGCATCACTGCATTCGTTCGCCCGGGCGGCGTTCTCGCGCGAACCCGCCAAGGTTTCGACTTCATCAATAATGACCACAGTGAGCAAGGATTCGTCGGACGAAATGGCGGAGATGGCTTCAAACATTTTGCCGACCAGCTTGCTGCTTTCGCCAAAGAATCGGCTGTGCAATGCATGCGAGTTGATCTCGATGAGTTTGGTAGCTGAAAAGTCATGTGCAAGACGGATTGCGAGCCTCTGAGCCAGAGCTTGGGCAAGAGTGGTCTTTCCAGACCCGGGTGGACCATGGAGCAGAACCAGATTGTGCCAACAGATGACAGCCGGGTTGAGATTCGGCGTCTTTGATATCTTCATCATACGGGTGAGCACGCGCAGAACGCATTGCGGCATATCATCAGAGTAGATTAGGGATTCCCACATTCCACTCAAGGATTTGTGAGGCAGTGGCATGACTGTGAAAGGAGAGGGACTCTCGTCTTCCTCCTGCGTTGAAGGAGGTTCTTCATCTTCGCCGTGGAATGGACAGTAGACAGCTATGTCAAGGTCGTTTTCTTGCAATGTGTGGAACACCTCGTCGACAGAGCCCCTGGAGTGGTCGGCAATCCTGAAGGATCGAATGGCATCAGAACATGTTAGAGAGCCTGGACGTCAGTTGGGAGCTGCGACACACAACCAGGCAGCAAGACAACGTACTCGTGTCAACCTGTTGGCCGACCTGGAGCTGTCGAAAGTTGTCAGCGAGCCACCTTTGAACCTCGCGACGGATCTCGTCTGTGCGGAGGAAGGCATCGTCTCTGGCACTGTCGCTGAGCTCGACTTCGATGAAGAGTGTCGGCCTTTTGGGGTTGTTTCTTGCCGATGGGGCAGCGATATCTGTGTCTGAAGTCATCATGGCTGCAAATGAATTGTGTGGACGTCCTAGGTAAACGTAAGTGGCGGAGGCTGTTAGTGAGGCTTAATAGCATTCACGCGTTGTAGGCCGTGGATTGGAGGGGAACGCGGAGTCACATGAGTGCCAGGGATGCGTGCACGAGGGAAGAGCAAAGGTGCTCTTGTGATAAAGCACCTTCCGGATGTGCCTCTAGTCAGCAACATTATTTCCTTCTGTCCTTGCCAGATTTGAGGTAATGGGCTAGGAATACGCTTATACTTGCGCCCTAGATCTCCATCTAGATGTAAATGTTGCCCCCCCCTATTATATAGAACCACAAGGATGAGAATTTATTGTCGAAACGCAGATCTGGAGTTCACCGTATCGCGAGAGAGAGGATGGGAGCAACTGTCAAGAGCCGAGGCCCATGCTTTAGCGTAACTGCAAACAGCTAGCCCCGATGTCATCTCGCGCCGCAAACCTTAAGTCTGCCAGCACCGCTTCTGCGCGTCACACAATCCTCATTCTTCTTGCGCATCCTTAACGCGCGCCCTCGGCCGGAATGGATAATAGCACGTGTCCAAGCGCACAGAAAGATGTTTGGGGACCGTCACAGACACCGCCCAGGGACAAATACATACAACTCGCGCTCTCGCTCGCGCTGGGAATAGGAGCTTTCTTGACGTTTTGCGTCCGTCTTTCAACCCCCTTCTAACCAAACTGTCCCTAACCATGCGCTACAGGCCCTACGACCGCGATGGAAAGGACTCTTCGCCGCGCGCAAGAAGCAAAGCGGCCAGGCGACGGCGCTTCCCGAGCTTCCGGATAGCTTCTTTGGCTGGATACTGCCGCTATGGAGGATTACAGAAGAGCAAGTGCTGGCTTCAGCGGGCCTGGATGCCTACGTTTACCTTGCCTTCTTTAAAATGGCAATGAAATTTCTCGTGGTGACGTTGTTCTTTGCTGTCGCCATCGTCAAACCAGTCCACGATACCCACGAAGAGCCCGACATAGGCAAGAACGATACCGACACTGGTGATTTCCAGCGCATCGAGATCCGCTCGGAGTGGACAGCCTGGAGTGTCCCAGAGTACGAATACTCCACCGATTATCTTTGGATGTACCTGGGGCTTGCCTACCTCTTCACAGCACTCATTATTTACTTGATCGTCTCCGAGACGAGGAAGATCATCGAGGTCCGGCAGGAATACCTGGGCAGCCAAACAACAATCACAGATCGTACCATCAGATTGTCTGGGATACCCCCGGAGTTGAGATCCGAGGACAAGATCAAGGAGTTTATTGAAGGTCTCGAAATCGGAAAGGTTGACAGTGTTACTCTGTGCAGAGATTGGAAAGAGCTGGACGATGCCATTCTGGAAAGAGAGGTTGTGGTGCGGAAGCTTGAGGAGGCATGGACAGTCTATCTTGGGAAGCGTAAAATTGAGAGAAGCCTTGAAACTTTACCCGTCGTTCAGCCACCACCTCCGAGATCCGCTGCCGAATACGACGAGCACGACCCCGAATCTAGCCACTTGCTCGGCGATGACGAGAGGGATCCTGACAACGTCTTGTTTGCTGGTGGAGAAAGACCGACTACGAAGATCTGGTACGGTCGTTTTAAGCTTCGACACAAGAATGTTGACGCAATCAACTACTACGAGGAAAAGCTGCACAGGCTGGACGAGAAGATTACAGCACTGCGCAATAAAAATTTCGGTGCCACCCCATTGGCTTTCGTAACTATGGACAATGTTGCGAGTGCACAAATGGCTATCCAAGCTGTGCTAGATCCCTCGCCTCTTCAACTGCTTGCGAACAGTAGCCCTGCGCCTTCGGACGTGGTCTGGCCAAATACCTACCTTCCGCGCTCCAAACGAATGATCCGCGCTTGGTCCATCACTATCTTCATTGGTTTGTTGAGTATATTCTGGACGATCTTGTTGGTTCCCATTGCAGGACTTCTGAACCCCTGCTCCATTAATGAAATATTCCCTGGACTGGCAAAAGTCCTGGATGACCACGTGATATTAGCATCACTCGTTAACACTCAGCTACCGACTCTGGCTGTTACCCTGATTGCCATCATTGTGCCTTATCTTTATGATTGTGAGTGAGATACACTTTTCTCGTCGTCTTATGCTAACCAATGCTAGGGTTGTCAAATCAACAGGGAATGATCTCACAGGGAGACGTTGAGCTCTCTGTCATCTCCAAGAACTTCTTCTTCACGTTCTTCAACTTCTTTGTTGTTTTCACTATCTTGGGAACGGCATCTGGATTCTACGACATGATAGAACGCATTGGCAAAAAAGCATCGAGTGCGACTGAATTCGCCTACTTTTTAGCACGGTCCTTGAAGCGATTGATCTCGTTCTACATCAACTTCATCATCTTGCAAGGATTCGGTCTCTTCCCTCTCCGGTTGATGGAGTTTGGCGCCTTGGCCATGTATCCAATCAATTTGATAGGAGCCAAGACTCCCCGAGGTGAGTGCACTGGACTCACACTCAACATGACTCTTCTAACGTGACTTCTAGACTACGCCGAATTGGTACAACCGCCTGTGTTCAGCTACGGATTCTTCCTACCGCAAACAATCCTCATCTTCATCATCTGCCTGGTGTACAGCGTTCTCCCAGGTTCCTGGCAGGTCCTGCTTGCTGGCCTGGCATACTTTGCCATTGGTCATTTTGTACACAAGTACCAGCTACTTTATGCGATGGAACACAGGCAACACTCAACAGGAAAAGGCTGGACAATGATGTGCGACCGCGTTCTCATTGGAGTCATCCTGTTCCAGCTTACCACCGCTGGTCAGCTGGCTTTACTGAAGGCTTTCAAGCGCGCAGCACTGATCGCTCCGCTCGTTCTTGGCACAATGTGGTTCGGTTTTATCTACGCACGCACATATCGGCCCTTGATGAAGTTTATTGCACTGAAGAGTCTCCGAAGCTCGGAACGTTCTGATCTGGGACGAGCCATTCAAGAAGAAGCTTTCGCGCCAAACAATAGACGGCGTGCCTATTTGGGAAGGGAGACTGTAGACGAAGCTCGTGAACGTGGGTTGCGATTCGAAAATCCTAGTCTGGTGATGCCGTAAGTGCTAGAACTGACAGAGAGAAAACGAAACTAACTGTCTGTGCAGTCTTGACGATGTCTGGATTTTGGACAAACATGCACGATCAGAGTATGGCTCTACAGTGCCCAGTACTAATGGAGACCACAGTGCATAGGTTTGCAACTTCTTGGTTGGATACGTATGCTGCAGTGCTCTTTCTTGTATACATATTTCTGTACTGCTATTTCTTCTTTTGTGACATTGTTACTGCTATTTGTTTGACTCGAACGTGCTATACCCTTTGACTAGATAGAATTCGTTAACACGTTAGTCTTCGCTGAGTCCTTCATTCCTGCACCCCAACTGTAGTATCCCTAACCTCTCTCCCACCCTATTTTTACCCTTGACCCACAACACCCGCAGTCTCAACGTTTGCATCGTTATTACTTTTTGTCGCCCTTGATATTCGCAATTCAGCATTTCAGTTCCTTCGCTTCACGCTGCGTTCCTCAAAACTGCTATCGTTAAAATCGTCCTTTGATTGAATTGCACCTCCGGGGGGGTGCCACAACAACGTCTTCTCAAATATACCTCTCTCGGGGAGTAGCTGGAACCAAGTCTGCGCCAGCGCTTCCTCTTCTCAACCTGGAACCACCTGCAGTCGTCTCCTATTTCGAATCCCCAAACACGCACTCTCTATCCCTAAGCCCGCCACGCCGCTCGAACATCGAGAGGATGTCGTTCTCCTCAGAGCCTCTAGGATATACCGGAGGCGGCTCACAAACCGTACTTCATACACAAGAGGACTCACCTGACCAGTCAAACGTTTCATCGCAAAGTTCTATACCACACACTACATTATCAGGACGAAGCCATGAAGTCCTGAGACACGTTTTCCCCCTTCCGTTTCGAGGTTACCACCCGGCGCATCAAAGACGCCAACTGCGTGTCACAAAATCGCAACCCCGCAAAGCCGCGCTGTCGTCCTCAAGACCGTCAGGACATCGTGTCGCTTTCCACAAAGTCATCACATCCTTCTTCCATAACAGTCCAGTCAAAGAGACTTCTGACTCAGGTCGACCTCAAGGGAATTCAGCAGCTTCGAGCACACATTCTCATCCTACATCTCTCTACGACTCGTTACCTAACCTGGAAGTTGTTTCTCCAGGCACTTTCATATTTAGCGGTCCCAGCCTGACATCGACTCGTTCTGGATCGCTTGGAACGTCAACCTCCCGACTGCCAAGTCTCTCAGGCCGTGATAGTGAATCATTCCTGCTACGTCACGCCCACTCCAAGTCTTTTTCTCTCGAGAGCCTGAGTCCTTCGGAAGAGGGTATATTAGAGCCCTTCGTCGAGCGTGGCATCACCCGTAGTTTATCTGATGTTTTGCTTGGGCTTCATACTCCCTACGACGAACTTGAAGATCGCATCCTAGAGGACCTGGACGAAGATAGGTCCCTAGATCTCGTAGCCCCCATTGCGCAGTCGAACCCATCTTCACCTAACCAAAGCATATATGAGATACTCATCCCATACCTCGATTCGCCATCTCGAATAGCATTGAGATTAACTTGTAGGTCATGGCATACCTGTGTCAATCGCATTGTCCCTCCAAAGCTGCCGCCTTCACATCACACCCCGATCGAAATCCTACAGCACATCTACAGCTGCCTTGGACCTCAAGATTTCAATGCAGCTCGACACACATGTCGGAGCTGGATGAGAGCAAGTCTCAACTCAACACTATTGATCTCCATGCTGAAAAGAGGAGGGTGGTGGTGCAGCTCGCAAGCAGACTTTGAAAAGAAGCAACGCCTGGGAGACTCTTACGGGACGAATATGATCAACGACGAGTGGTTTTTTTCCAAGCGTATTGCACGTGAGTGTGCTCTCAGCGCAGCATGGACAGGGAATGGCATAAATACATCCAACCAACAAAGCATCATGACGGAAGTCTCGAATACCGATTTCGCTGATCTTGCAAACGGTACCCAGGGGCCACAAGCACAGCAAAGCGCTGGCCTCATTTTCAATATTAGTGTTTGTGGACGCTTCTTGCTGATCGCTAGGGAGACCTTGATTTTCATATATGACCTCCAATGCAACAGCATCAAGCCTCTCACAAGCGTCGCGTGCCCAAGAAGAGTTCTGGCCTTGAGCATGGATGCCAGCTCTGGAAGAAACGCGGTAGCTGCATTACTAGAGGGCCGAATGGGGATGGTGTGTGAGTTTCGCTGCGGAGTGAATACACGAGATGAGCGTCACCTGGAGTGTATTGTGGACAACCCAAGATCACACGTTCGGTCCACGACAAGATCATCAATCGTTACGAGCCGGGCAACAGAGTTTGAATCGAGTATGAATATGCTGGATCGTGTCACATGTCGAAGAGTGTGTTCAGATCAGCATCTTGCAGACGACCAAGGAGGGCCATTCTTCAACGCCATCGATGTGCATAACAATCACGATACGATCTCGCTCGAAAACACGGATGACCACCAGGCGCATTCTCGCAACTGGATCAATCACGCTTGGAACCTCCACCTTCAAGGAGCTCTGAAAAGTCCACTGCCGAGAAATACGGGCACAGAACGGTGCTGTTCGCGAACTGTCCCACTGGAGACAGGCACCACCACGTTCTACCGCCATCTTTGTTCTGAGGATGACCCCCCTCGCAGTGTCGCCATCTGTCCTCAACGTCGCTGTGTTGCTTTCGGATGCTCCGCGGGTATAGAACTTCATTGGATAGATGCATTGACTGGGCAAAGCCTAACCAGATGGTTTCCCCTTACCGCGCCCTCTGATTACCTCTATTTCCTATCCCCTCGCCCAGGCTTTGAATCAGGAAAGAAACTACGCTTGATTTCGAGTGCAGCCCATCCAGACCACCGGCCAGCCATATGCCGTAGGTTCATGTCTGCCAGGCCGATTTTGACTTCCCTGTGCGGAACTCTTCAATGCGAAAGCCAGAGTCGACCGCTTGAGTCGTCCAGCTTCGATCACTACCACGCCGTTCCACTTAGCGATGGGCATCATATCCTCTTCATTGACCCTATTACCGGCAAACTTTTCCTGGGCTGCGATGCACCTCTTGGTGGACCCACGAAGCTCTTACGCAAGATCCTCCTTGTTGCTCCTGAAGACACGCAGATCCCCCAGCTGTATATCGCTGCAGCGGACTTGAGTTGGGGAGCGCGTATCGTGGCTGCCTTTGGTGACAGGATTATCCTCTATAGCATTCCACCTGATGTACTTGCACTGTCCACCACGGACCAGAAAGCCGATAGTTGGGACGTCTACGCCTCCCCACCTTTCTCTCTCGAAGGCCGCACGAACGACTACTGGCTCAATTGGCGCGACGAACCGAACAAGCCTGTCTCAGTAGACAGCAACAACATATGGCCCATTTCCATCAAAGGCATAGAGATTGGCACGCTTCGTGGAGTTTGCGAGCTAGCAATTTTCACTCAGCCCGATATTACGATCTGGGCTTTCACCCACAACTCCCAGGCACAAACATATCAAGTACGTGGTTTCGCGGATCCTGTGGATCGGAGACAGCGGTATGTGTGCTACAGCGGAATAGTACATGATTCGTCCGCTGTTGATCAGACTGGCGATGTGATTATGCGGGATGTCGATGGCTCGTCGGAACACATCCATGATTCGTACGCTGTTGATCAGACTGGCGACGTGATTATGCGGGATGTCGATGGCTCGTCGGAACACATTCATGTTCCTGATTGCTCACGGTTCGGTAATAAGGAGCCAGAAGAATCACCTACTCTGGATGGAAATTCTTCTCAAAAACTAATTAAGCGGTTTCCGAAGGCTTTGCATGTTGAGAATGATGAATGGGTGGAGTTTTTGGATGTAAGGGGGTATGAGGCTTGGTATGACACCAATGGGGATGTGTGGACTGTTGATACCGTGTTGTAGGCCTGAGAGATGGTTTTGGGGGAAGTTGGTCTATGAGTGGTTTTTGAGATCGTTGCGTTCGTTCATGTACATAGGTTTCGAATAGAGGTGTTGGAGTTGTGACCCATGGGCAACCATACGCAACACGAAATCACGTGACTTGGTTGACCTGGCGCCTTGACCAAGCGTTCGCGCCCAATCCAAAGAGCTGCAGCACAACCTCCACCTGCAACCCGTAACCTCACCACCACCGTTCACGCTCAACAACCTACAATCCCGCAATGTCTGCCCCTAACACGAGGACCACCGGTCGCAATTCAGACGTATATATGACCGACGCTAAGTTCATGGATTCTCTCACTGGGGACCTCGAAGATCATATCCAGCAGCCGCACAACAAGAAGGTCTACGGCGAGATCCAGAAGTTGAAGGCCTTCATCCAAGAGTTCGTCCAATACCAGATCGACCACCCCGAAATCGCCTCCATGTCCACATGGGATGAGCGCGACTTGTCGGCGTTGAAGGAAACGGCGGAGGACAAGGAAGTGAGGGTTACCATGAGCCGAATGAGCCGCAAGATCAAGGCGCAGGCGGCACTCATCAAACCTCTGCACAGGAACAGCGTGATGAAGGTCCGCGAGGAGAAGGCGCAGACGGCGGAGAGCCGCAGCGTCAATGATGCGTTGATTTTGCAGACGAGCAACCTCAAGTACGAGGAGCAGATTCTGCGCTCTGAGATTGCTGCTTCGCAGAACTTCCCGTAAGTGCTTGTACGCTTAACGCGCTTTGAATGTTGCTAATGGGGGAATCAGTCATGTCCACAAAACCCTCCCCGTCGTCTCCAAAGAAGAGCTCTTCGCACACCCCAACTTCGAATCCTTCAACATCACCGACGAGTCCTCCGACTACGACATCATGGCCGCGCGCATCGAGCTCGAATACCAGAATCGGGTCAAGATGGAAGAGGCGCGTCAAGAGAAGCTCAAGCAGAAGCAGCAACTGATCGCCGAGCTCAAGAAGCGCAAGGAGAAACTCACCAATTTGGATGCGATGCTGGAGGACTTTGTTGACAAAGCGGAGCCAATCCAGACAGTGCTTGATAATGAGTGAGTATCGTATATGATTAGTTTTCAAGATATGGAGCCAGGACTTACATTGTGGGAGGCTGATGGCAGTGGAGATGGATGAGACCATGCGGACAGCACAGGGCAAGACTGGCATTCAGCGCAAGCAGGAAACTGTCAACAAGACATCTGCTAAGCAGAAATTGCCCCTTCTCCCCAAGAAGTGCAATGCCAACTGCAGGGCCACCACTGATAGAAGGAGTGTTGAAAGCGGAGAGATTGTGGAGTAAGGGACGAGGTCGGATCTGCCGGACACACTTCATGCACACGTCTGTTCCAGGCGGCGTTTCTGGTTTCAATGGTTCATATTACGATACCCGCCTCTCTAGGCATACAGAGTTCACCGCAGCTCAACCATGATCAGATTTAGAAGGTTCTTTGCAATTCGGCTAAAAGCTGGAGGCAGATCAAAATACCGAATCAGAAAATCATTTGCTGTTCAGCAACCACATATTTTCATTGTACATTGAATTTACCCATGCTATGCTAGGGTACGAAAACTTCTTACTTCGTACCTCTCATTTAGAGATGTGCGAATAACCCCAAGATTTAGGGAAATGTATTGAGTACATGTCCAGATTCATTACTTCGTGAGAGATACTATACCATGGACACCACTTGTCGTGATACAGTGAGCTCCAGATCATTACAGGCAAGCCAGCGACCAACACCAGACCTCGGCTCCCCAACCAATAACACCCCCTCACGCTATTCCTCCCAACCTCGTACCTACCTCAGCACCCTCCTTCCTTTCCACACCACCTCTACCCTCCAAACCCCCAACAATGCCTTTTTCCAAATATCATGGAGACAGCACCAAAGAGAGTCTCCAAGGCCTGTGATGCTTGCAAACTGCGAAAAGTGAAATGTAACGGCCAAGAACGCTGTCAGCAGTGTGCTCACCTCGGGCTAAGATGCATATATTCGGTGCCGGCTAGACCGCGGAATCAGGGGAAGAGAGGAAGGATTATCTCGGAGTACAAGAGCAAGACGGCTACTGGGACGGGGGTGGTGTATTCGCCACTTGGGGTTGTGAGTCCGGGGTTGGAGGAGCATGGATCGGTAGGGAGAGGCGGGGAGGGGAGGGGGTTCCAGAGGACTAGTGGTATGTTGTTTTCCTTTCAACGTGCAGATATTGAGACTGGCGAGGTATATACACAAGGGGGGTGTTGATTTGGCATCAGTTTCGTCTCTTCCCCCCACACCCGAGACCCACTACTCCCAATCTTTCTTCCTCTCGCTTCTCCCAGAATACATGGAAGCTGTCTATCCGGTCCAACCCGTCATCCCCGAATCTGAGATTCGGTCGTATATCCAAGCTATGGATGCTGATCAAGATGCACGCTCCTTCATCTATGCTTTTGGAGGCTGCACTGTCAATCTGGCCCGCTATGGCGACAAACGAACAGAAGAAGTACTTCAAACTATCGAATCACTAATGAACCATTCTATCGAGCTTCTCCGGCCTCCGTATGCGGGTTATAGATCATCTGTCATGCGAGCCATGCAATCCATGTTCCTCCACAACTGCCTCATGAGCATGCAAGCCAGCGAAGCCGCCTTCCATTATATGCGAGACTCCATCTCCACGGTCCAACTCCTGCGCATCGACAACCCAGACGTCATGTCCGCCCTGCCCTCCTACGAACGAGCAAGACGACAGCGCTTATACTGGCAAGCCTACATCCACGAACGCTTCCTCGCTATCCTCGACTACCGCCAAGCTATCCTGCCTCCCTTGATCCAGCTCCCCGAAAACGACGCTACAATCCCCTTAAGCGTGCACGAAGGCTTCACACAAATAATTAAGTTGTTTCTCCTCCTCGACGCCGAGTTTCTTAAAAATTGGCTAGGAACGCATAACCAGGTCCCAGGCACAGTAACCACGTCCTGGATCGAAGCCAAATCGACCGAACTCGAGGACTCCCCTTCGACCTCTGATCCAGATGACCCGTCCAAGGATCCGCTTGAGCATTTGAGCACCATGCAACGCGCCGACTTGACACTTACCCGTGAATGGCTCCGCACGCTGATCTGGCGACTCGCTATGTCGCAAGCGCTCCTCTCCTCCCGCAGCAACAAACAATGCCTCACCCTCCTGTTCCCCGTTCGTCTCTCTCAATCCCTACGGCATCTCATCTCCACACTGTCCCGTCAGGACATTGAAGTCCACGGCTCCGGCATCGTACAAAAGCTCTTCGAGATCACAGACACCATCGCCGACGTCCTAATCCACGTCCCCGCATCCTCGATCACCGAGACAGCGCAACGCATCGACGATTTCGTCTTCATCCTCGACTTTGTGGTCACGTTTCCCACGCTGGACGCGACGAGGAGAGGCATCTTATTGGAAAAGTTGGAGCGGTTAAGAGGCATGTTTCCCGAGGTGGTCAGTAATGCGAGTTCGCCTATGATGATGGATGATGGGAGATCGCCGCAGAGTATGGGCATGGATCCGTGGGGACATATGGCGCAGAGTAAGATTGCGCCTGGGGGACTTGGGGATGGAAATGAGATGGTATTTGGGGAGGGGGAGTGGGCTAAGAGTCCGTATGTCTATCCTGCGTCGCCGTTGCATGGACAGGTGCAGATGCAGGCACCAATGAGTCCAAGGTTTGGTGCTACGGCGAATAATTTCGAAAACGCGGGGCTGGGGGTTACGGTGTCTGGAGGCGGAGGGGTTGGTGGTGGGAGTGGGAGTGGGAGGGGAACGCTGACAGGGCAGAAAGCGGCTTGGAATCACATCCATCGACGGCTATCGACTGTGCAGTTTCCGGGCTAGAACTCCAGAGTGAAAAGGATTGTGTACGTCGTTTAGAGAGAGATACTCACCCTCTAATCTGGATCCATATTACTCCTACCTGTTCGACGCATTGCCTAAACGTTTGTGCA
The DNA here is from genome assembly GCA_010015725.1 of Amniculicola lignicola CBS 123094. Classification (NCBI taxonomy): domain Eukaryota; kingdom Fungi; phylum Ascomycota; class Dothideomycetes; order Pleosporales; family Amniculicolaceae; genus Amniculicola; species Amniculicola lignicola. The sequence goes on from ML977572.1 coordinate 176,972, forward strand.
ATGAGTATCAGCAAAGATGGAAACGGAAGGAGGCTTGGACGGAGAAATAATATCTGAAGGCCATGCTTTGATCCGGAAATCATGCTGCATAAGATATACCGTCAAGTACTTGGACCAAATACATATCCACCCACAAAATCCCTCCCAAGCATGTCAACCACAAGATCAAAATCGGGTATGTACAGTGTTCTCCTCTTCTCAAATCAATCTAAATCTTCCCCACCGTCTCCAAATGCGCAACCGCTTCCTTCTTCTCCTCGCCATAATCCCCGGAAATAGCCCCGGTATGCAAATCTTCGACCACGGTGCTCTTGAACTTCCTCGCCGACACGCGCTGCTCGAAAAGAATATCCAACTCCCCATATGTCCGACCCTTGGGCTCAGGAAGGCGGAAATAGGTCCAGACAAGACAGAGGAAACATGTGCCAGCCCAGAAGAAAGCGGACTTTGCGCCCCAGTTCCACGCACCAGGGTTCAACATGCGGGGCGTAAGGATATTTCCAATGATGCTTGCAATGTTGTAAAAATTCCTCGCCAGAACGACGGTCTTTTGTCTGAGGCGGGTTGAGGGCAATTCCGCGACAAGCGAATAGCACACGGGTCCGACCGTAGAATCATACACAAACGTGAAGACGAGCAACATGGCGCCAATGGCCCACTGTGCGCCAGTGTTGTCCTTGGATGCCAGACCGCAGAACCCAATGATCAGGAGCAGAATGCAGAGGATGACTTGGCCCCACACGTACATGGAGCGGCGGCCACATCGACCCATGAGGAACCAGGCTACGAAGACGCCGATGGCGCCGAGCGCGTACTGGACGAGGGACATGGTGAAGGCGTTGGAGGTGTCGAGACCGGCTTGCTGGAAGAAGTATGTCGAGAAACCCATGAAGGAGGAGCCGCAGAAGGCTTGCACGAACCAGGTCATAGCCGCGATTTCCGTGCGTCGAAGATCAGTCCGCTTGAAGCAGTCGAGATATCCAGCGCCCTCGGATGCAGCTTTCTCGAGTTCATCGGTATGCTTCATCATGGCGATGGTTTCGTCGGCGTTGAAGGTGTCGTTCTGATTGCGCGAGGTGAGGCGGAAAAGCACTTTCTTTGCGTCGTCGAGACGGCCTTTGCGGACGAGCCACCAGGGGGATTCAGGCGCGAAGGAGATGCCGATCATGAGCGGGACGGGCCAGATCCATTGCAGGGCGTAGGGGATGCGGTAGGCCCATTGGTCTTCACGCTCCGCGACGCCTTTGAGGACACCCGAGGCGAGGAATTGACCGATGACCCAGCAGAGGTTGACCTGGGGGGTTGTTAATTTCCCGGGGAGGGATATCAGAGGGAGAATGACTTACATAGGTGGTGAGGTATGCGCGGAGAGGAACAGGGCAGACTTCAGCGGCGTAGGTGGTAGTAAGTGTCTGGAAAACACCCCATGGGATGCCCATGAAGATGAGACCGATGAGGAGCTGCTGGATGCTCTGGGTGAAGAAGACGATGAAAATGAAGCAGGTAACTGCAGCTAGCGCTCCCACCATAGTCTTCTTGAATCCATATCGATCGGCAATGTAACCATTGATCATCAGACCCAGGATTTCTCCAACGTAGGCTCCGTTCGCAAGACCGGTTTGCCATGGCGCAGTAATCTCGTAAGTGCCATCCGAGAGCTGTTCACCAAACTTGCGCTTGAATGCGGGCACGGCGAAGAGATTGTTGATCAGGACAATGTCGAAGCCCTCCATAATGAGACAGGCCGAGAGGAGAACGGACCATCCGACGGCTTTGGGGTAGAGCCGGAGGCCTTGCATGAGACTCATGTTGTGCTCGGCTTTGGTAGCTCTGGCGGCATCCTCGGAGAGGTTCGACATATCGGGGTTGTTGATGGACATTCGTCGGTGCTGTTCTGCGTCCACATGGACGACGCTGCTGCGGCGAGAGGCATCCATCTTGGAGGAGGTTGTGGTTCTTAAACCAAGTGAACCAATATATCGAATCTCTGGTAGGACTGTGGGGCTTTCAGGTGAAGATGCCCTCTTCTGGTTGTCGATCGAAGCTGCACTTCCGAGTTGTGATGTCCTCCTTCCAGTGGGAATTCCTTCGATACTTATATTCTTCAAGTCCGCCTCTATTGCCTCTCACCACATACAGGGCGCTTCTGCAGGGATGCCAGGAGCAAGTAGTTCACCCTGCCAAGCCGAGATGGCTTGGGTGTCCAAGCACACGCCAGCGTCACGAATGACAGGACTCATCTAACGTCAAGCGAGTACAGCACAGTCTGACAGGATAGTCGATGAAGCATGTCGGCTCGAGAAATAGCGCACAGCGGCAGCCACGCGGTAATTTCTGCGCGATCTATCCTGTTCCCGGTTTTGGAATCTGGGGTTGCATCTCCATGGGGCAGGCGTTGGAGAAGCGGGCGACATGCTGATACGACGATCATCGGTCCGGCAGGCTTTCGAGGCAGCGATCACATGTGGCGATGGCAGGTGCAAAGTCTGGGGTCTGGGGTCCGGGGTTGTCTCCGAGAATCTTCACGAAGGATTTTCATTTGGTCAATGTCGGCCCGACAAGTCTATCCGCTTATTGACAAGCTGGAAATGGAAAAGGTAGACGCAACTGCAGCGAAGCGGAGATCAGCACAACTTGGCGATGCCGGTTTGCCTTGAATTTGAGGTTTGCCTCCGGGTGCGAAATCAAGGACATCCATCTCTCCAGGTGGTAGACTCCGGATCGGTGTTCAGACAAGAATTCTCCAATCCTATTACTTATCCCTGAATCAGACACCTTGGGCAAGTTCCAGTGCAATGCCTACTGGTGTCGGTCATCTAGCAAAAGACCGAATGCTTGAAGATTTAAGGTTCACGATTCAACCCAGAATTGTGGGCATCCCCTCTCTGGGTGGTGAACTCCGGAAAAGTGTTTTGACCATAATTATTTCCCTGATCTAAGTTGTTTTCTCCTAAATCAAAGACCCTTGACAAGTGCTTGTTAGCACAATGTAAGGCGATCCCGCCTGCATGGCGTTTGAGGTTTGCCTTTGAGCCGATGATTGGAGGCATCGTTCATACCGATCTCGTGCCGACTTTCGACCAATGGCAATCTCCTATCTCTATCGTTATACTCTTCGCGATTGGGCGTGGTGTCAGGATGACGGATATGGTTGGAAGGTAGATGGCCCGACTGATCGACATAAACTATCATCTTGGAGGTATAAGAAAGGTACAAAGGTACTCTGCAAGCCACAAGATTAATCGCGCTTTTATCCCAGACCCTTCAATTCGTTGCTCCAAAATCGTTTATTTTTTCCAAGCTCTTTCTCTTCCTTCTCCTCATTATGACGGTTGCGGAACACAAGTGGGTAAGTACTTTTTGCGTGCTGTTGAACCCCGCCGTCTAACGTAATTAGTGGAAAGATGGAGTGGTTTATCAGATCTATCCAGCCAGCTTCAAAGATTCAAATAATGATGGCATTGGCGATTTGCCAGGCATCATATCTGAATTGGACTATATCAAATCTATCGGCGTAGATACTATCTGGATATGTCCCATGTACGACTCTCCTCAGGTTGATATGGGGTACGACATTAGCGATTATGAGAACGTATATCCTCCATATGGAACTGTTGACGACATGGACAAATTGATCGCAGAGACCCACGCGAGGGGTATGCGGGTCATCTTAGATCTCGTTGTCAATCACACGTCAGATCAGGTATGCCCATGCGTTCCTGTTCTAGAAATCGGGGGCTAACAGCACCAGCACAAATGGTTTCAAGAATCCCGATCGTCCAAAACAAGCCCAAAGCGTGATTGGTACATTTGGCGCCCTGCTCGATACGTTAACGGCATCCGCAAGCCTCCAAACAATTGGATGAGCAACTTTGGCGGTAGCGTCTGGCAGTGGGATGAGGAGACGGAAGAGTACTACCTCCATCTTTTCTGCCCTGAGCAGCCGGATTTAAACTGGGAGAATGAGGAAACTCGCCAAGCCATCTACAAGAGTGCTATGGAGTTCTGGTTGAAGAGGGGAGTCGATGGTTTCCGCGTTGACACTGTCAACATGTATTCGAAGGGTAGCATGGTTGACGCGCCTATTACCGATCCTAGGAGTGAGTGGCAGTTTGCAGGATTGCAGTACTGCAATGGGCCTAGGATGCATGAATTCCTAGGCGAGATGAACGCTATCCTTGAGAAGTACGATGCGATGACCGTGGGCGAATGTCCCAATACCCCGGATATGACCCATGTTTTGAAGTATGTCAGCGCCCAAGAGAAGCAACTAAACATGGTGTTCCAGTTTGTAAGTACTTGTTGCCTGTTGTGAAACCTGGAAAACTGCTCACAAGCTCCCCCAGGATGTTGTCGATATTGGTCAAGGCCCGTACAAGTTCCAAACCACTCCCTTCAACTGGAAACTCCCAGAATTCAAAAAAGCTATCGAAACCACTCAAGTCCTACACCGTGGAAATGACGGCTGGACAACAGCCTTCTTAGAAAACCACGATCAGTCACGCTCAATTTCTCGATTTGGTAGCGACGCACCTGCACACCGTATTCCGAGCGGCAAGATGTTGGCGATGATGATGATGGCGCTCTCCGGAACGCTTTTCATTTACCAAGGGCAAGAGATTGGAATGGTGAACTTCCCACTGGATTGGGATATGACCGAGTACAAGGATGTTGACTCAAGCAACTATGTAAGTGCAGGGTACTGTTATGTAGTGATAAACGCTCAGACGCTGACCATTCCAACAGTACAAAATGGTCGACGAGCGAAGTGGCCACGACGAGAAGGAGCTCGCAAGCGCTAAAGCTGCCCTCCAACATCTCTCTCGTGACCATGCCCGCGTCCCTATGGCCTGGCGTAACGCGGCAAACGCTGGGTTCTCCGCAGTAAAGCCATGGATGCGTGCCAACGAGGACTATGCCGTCTGTAACGCAGAGCAGCAAAAGGGCGATAAAAACTCGGTATTGTCCTTCTGGAAGCGAATGATTGAGCTCCGAAGGCAGTACAAAGACGTGTTCGTTCATGGCGATTTCGATGTGGTAGATATGGAGAATATAGATATCTTCACGTTCACGAAGACGTGGAGGAATCAGAAAGCGCTGGTCGTTCTTAACTTCACGGACAAGGAACAGAAGGTGTCGATAGCTGCTGGGTTCCGAGACCAGAAGGCGAACCTTCTTGCGTCGAGTGTGGATAATTGTGCACCCGACGCGCTGGCAGCGTATGAGGGAAGGGTCTATTTGTTGTAAAGCGCTAGAGAAAGTAGATTAGATGCACGAATAATGAATACAATGACCTGACATGTAGAGTAGATTGAACTCTGCAAAATGGGTTAGACAGAAATTGTTTTGTCCTTTCGCTCTGGTCCCATTTCAGAGGATACGAGATAGCAGAAGATAGTACTTAATACTTGGCTGCTAGGACCCTAAGTTCAAACGCAATTCGGAGCCCACTACACCGAGAGAGCCACGGAGGTAGAGCCGGATGCTTTGTCAGCGTAGGTGGTGAGACGTTGAAATAAGGTTACCGAGGGATAGAGTTTTCCTTCCTCTGTGAATGCCTAGATGTGGTCGGAAGGAACGATCTCGTGGGCCCCACGTGACCAGCATCGGAAGAACCAAAAGCTCGTGTAACATCTGAGCTGTGTAGGCATGTTCTTTCTGCTGGTCCCATGTGCATCATTGCCTAGGTACGTGATGCACGCTGGTTGTGTCTATACACGTATCCCCTATTTTCTCATTTCACTGGATTCTGGATCCTGGGAAACCCTCTATAGCTCACTGTAGCATTTACAGCTGTCCAAAGAATTGCCTGAACGGATCTAGAGTCCACAACTATAGGACTTGGTGGGAGAAGTGCGGGTGGCGTTGGGTCCTTCATGGAAGGTGGAGAGAGATTGCCAGTTCAAGGAAACGAGCCGTTTCTTGCGCCCCCATTAGTATCACAAATCGCTAAACATATTTCAATCCTTTCAGCGTGAAGTTGAGGCTGATGTCATTTCCGGAGGAGCAAATATTCTATGCTCAGTACCACGCCGCTTCCATGAAGAAAATATCCATGATAATGCACATGACCTGACCGTCCACGCCAGAAGCTTTTCCCCGCCTCGATATCATCCTTCTCATTCAATTCATCCCCACCATCGCGAACACTCTCTATCTCAGTCTTCGGGCTTCGCGTTCGGACTCGAGCAAGCAGAGGATGTCGTTCTCGCGGACGGGGCCCTTGACGTTGCGGATGACTGTAAACGATTAGCCTTCCTCTCCCAATGCCAACCATGCCAGGGATACCAACTCGAACGGGTAGTATCGTCCATAAACTCCACACGGACCTGGGTTACACCACCGCGAGAGCCTGTGCCGGGTTAGAGACGTGTTCGGTTGCGGGTCTTCGCGATTCTCGATGCGCGCTAGGAAGGGTTTACATACCGGTACGGCCGAGGACTGCAATATAAGATTAGCAGGCGAAACTCGTCGATTCTCGGGCGATGCACTTACCGCGAGTGACCTTGACGAGCTTGACGGGGACCTTGGTGGCATCCATATTTGCAGACTGTCTTCCGTCAGCTCTGGCTCCTCCCAACTACTTCCAGGATCTCGAATCGGCGACTGACTTTAGTTGCAAGTAATGTGTGGGTGGGCGGGAGTCGTGGCGGGTATGGTCGTGCGGTGGAAGTGAGTTGTCTCGGCAGTCGTGAGAAGCTTCAAAATCGATGTGGGTTGGCGTTGAGCCTCCAGCGACAAGCGAATTTTGGACACTAGTCCAGATGCGGTATCGGGAGGGGTGTTCCTTCAACGCCCGCTGATTGGACGTTCTCGCCTACTCTTTTTTGTCCGCCATCGGCGCTTCACCATGAATCCATTGCTGCATCCACCCTTCTAAAGAGGCGCGTATCCCTACATATACATGACCGCGGTTTCATATAGTCTGCAGAACCAGTATATTCACAGTTTCTCCAGCCCCCATTCGCCATAGACGGCCACACGTGCGATCCATACCCCTCCTTTGACTCAGCCAAAACACCCTTAGTCGAACGAAGAGCTCAAATCTGCGCAAGCCCATTCCCACACACATCGAAACCACAAATCAGTTTGCTATATACCCACACACCTGCAGAGCAAGCGCCCAGCTCCGCCCCCCCGCTCATCTCGCCTATTCCAATTAGAGTACCTACGTGGAGTGCCCGCTTGCAGAATAGGGACAGCAAAAATCGGCGCGCAGCAAACACCCCGGCGCGCAGCTCATACAACGCACCCCGGATTGCGTCTTTAAGTAGGATGGATTTGGTCAATTCGTATGTGGCTTCTCCTTCTACCCCTCCTCCCGCTCCCCTTCTAAACTATGCCCAACACAAACGGTGTTACAAATGGAACGTCGAACGGAGACGATCATGTTTCCACGCGTGTTGTTCGGAGCATGAGCAGGAGTTTGCCGTTCTTGACTGATACATTGGGGAACAGTTTGAATGATCGGCTGCTCTTTGCTGTGCCGAAGAGTACGTTCTGTAGATCCATATTGCTACTGGCAGGCCCATGCTGACTGGGTTCGCACAGAGGGTCGCCTCCACCAGGTCTGCCTCGACCTCCTCCAAGGGTCCGATATCCAATTCCACAGACACTCGCGACTTGATATCGCCCTCGTCAAGAACCTCCCCCTCGCCCTAGTCTTCCTCCCCGCTGCAGACATACCCACCTTTGTCGGCGAAGGCCGTGTCGACTTGGGCATAACGGGACGAGACCAAGTCGCCGAGCATGAGTGTATGGTACCTCCCACTGCGACATCGGGCGTCGTAGAAGTCCTTGATCTGGACTTTGGAAAATGCAGCCTTCAAGTTCAGGTCCCCATGAAGGGTGAATTGAGCAAGCCCGAAGATCTCATTGGCAAGAACGTCGTCACGAGCTTCACGAATCTCACAGAGCAATACTTTAGGAAATTAGAGGCCGAACAAGCGGGTAGCGCTACCAACGGCGAGACCAATGGCCAGACGAAGCTCAAGACGCACATCAAGTTTGTTGGCGGCAGTGTGGAGGCAGCATGTGCGCTTGGCGTAGCAGATGGCATTGTCGATCTTGTTGAATCCGGAGAGACTATGCGTGTCGCGGGTCTAAAGGCCATATCGACAGTTGTTGCTTCTAGCGCAATCCTGGTCAAATCAAAACACCCCTCAGATGACAAGCTGGTTGATCTCATCACAGCCAGAATCAAGGGTGTCATCAGTAAGTCAAGTCAAGTTCCTACCACCTGTCCCCCTCATAATACAATTTCTTTTTGTCTTCGCAATTCTGTGGACGAACTTCTGTTAACATCCACCAGCTGCCCAGAAATATGTCCTCTGCACCTACAACGTCGAACGCCACCAACTAGAAGCAGCCTGCAAAATCACGCCTGGCAAGCGTGCACCTACCGTCACATCCCTAGAGAATACCGACTGGGTCGCCGTCCAAGCTATGGTTGAACGGAAGACACTTGCCGTGGTCATGGACAGATTAACAGAGGCGGGGGCTACTGATATTCTAGCCATGAAAATCGAGAACTCGCGATCGGGGTGAGCGTTGATGTAGACGTGGAGAGGATATGTAGGAGGAGAATGAGACTAGGGTTGGGTGGTTTTCTGGGCCATGTACTGTGTTTGCATGGCTTGCGTTGATATAGGTACAAGGATAGATCAAAGAGCTGATTGGATGAATACGAGTACATAAAACGATCTCAATGTGAATATATTCTAATCAGTCCCTAGTTTCAAGCAGTGAATAAGGCTGCAGCCTGTCTCAGGTCCCATCACCAAATTCTTCACTTGTGTTATGGGTTGTACGCATTTAGCGACTTTACCATTGTATTACGCAAAATAATACTATTATAATATGTTATATACTCAATGTTTTAAAGCAATTTGATCCATCAATCAAGTACTCAATCAATCACCATAATCAATCCCACCCATCCTCAAACCAAAGAACTCGCTAATCGCATGAACATCCTGCAACCACCCCTTACTCAATAGCCTCCACCTCCACCTTCCTTCCACGCACCACCTTCCCCTTCGGCACCACAATACTCAGAATGCCATTCTTCAAACTGGCCTTGACATTCTCCTGATCGACCTTCCCCGGAAAACTAAACGAGCGATGAAATTCGCCGACCGAGCGTTCACTAACCCAATATTTGTGCGCCGGCTCCGCCTTCTTCACCTCCTTGGTCTGAGTCGAGCCCTCGGCTTCGTCCTCCACCGTCGGTTTATGATAGTGCTCCTTTGCCTTGTCCTCACCAGTTGCCTTCGCCGCTTCCAGCTTCTTCTTCTCGTTCCCTGCTTCGAGACTCTTGGGGCGCTCACCTTCCTCCCTGACCGTCTCTGTGCGTCCGGATACCGTCAGCGTGTTCTCGCCATCCCACTCGATGTTGATGTCCTTTTGCTCGATGCCAGGGAACTCGCCGTGCAGCTCGTACGCCTCCTTGGTCTCCTTGACGTCGAATTTGGGAGAGAAGGTCGGGAGTGAGTTGTTGAAGTGGCGGACGGCTTGGCGGTCGTAGTCGTCGAGGAGGCGGAAGAGGGGGGAGAATTCTTGCGTGAAGCGCGGGAAGAGAGACATTGTTGCGGGGCTGGTATGGAAGAAATGCTTTGTTGGGGAGAGGGAATGAGGCTTGGTTATGCGGGTTAGTGTGCGAGGCAGTTGGCGAAGTGAGGTGCGCAGTGGGGTCATGAAATGTTGTGATGGTTTGTTTGATGATGGTCTGATTGAGAGATGTGAAGGGGAATGTTGACGGGTTTATATACATTTGATAGCAGGGATGCTAGAATATTCGAGGGCACAAGAAAGTTGTCCACTTCGAAGATGGTCTGATGGTCTGATACCCCGCCTCAAGCCCCTGGATCGCGATCGAGCATGAGGAAGTTCGGCGGCACTTCGGGATCCTTCTAGAATCTGCTCAGGTGACGTCAACATGGCACAAATGAACCTTATCGAATGTGCATGAAGATGCATGGAGATTCGCCCTTTTGCCATACGACCAACTTTTCTTTCATCTCTTTGTTTCTCTAGACTATTGGCTTGGCTTTTCTGTGGAGCCGGATGCACTTGATTGACCCCTCGGATCATGTGACCCGAGATCAGCTCATCCTTGCAGCTTCGGAAGGCCTGGAGAACAGTTATGAGTCGGGAAGCGTCTATTACTGGACTCCAGGAAGGTTGAAACATGCCGTTGCGCCATCTTGCCACCCAATTCCGGAGCATCTGGGCCTGATAGTAAACATTTTCAAAGGGGCATACCTAGGTATCTTGCTCTGTGCTTGCCCCTAGCGTTCCCTGAGTACAGTATGATACCCTCCTAGATTCTCAATCATCTCATGATATTCTTGATTCCAGGTTCCTGAAACAGTTCCAACTGCCGGCGGCCTTTGCGGAGCAGATACTCAATCGTGCCAAAGTCTTTCTTGTTATGGTCAAAGTGCTTCCGGAATTCGGTTCTAACGACGCGTAAGCATGTCATATCATACATTCAGGAAGCAACAGTGAAACTAGTACCTTGTAAAGTCCCGAAAATTCTCTCTCGTGTCCTGATTCTCAGTCAATATGGCTTGCCAGCAAAACGCAAGGAATGACATGTTTACCGCAGGCTTCTCTCTTACTGCTCGTATGCATTGTCTGTAAAGGGACAAGACTTCCCTCTGTAAACCAGAGAGCTTTGCCATAAAGCCCGAACCCTCAAGATGTGATGTTAAGTTAGAGTTTGGTTGGAGCGGTCATGGAAAGTCGGCGGCTGCTGCCCCAGCGCCGAAGCTCCGGCCCGAGTACGAACCGAGCGTTGGTAGAGCTTCCGCCGAGCGATCTAACGGCATTTGACCAAAGCCAAACATGAGCTCCATCTTGACTTCAGTAGAGTAGTTTGAGGCCCGTGAGCCCAATGCAGCTGTGCGTTGCGAGTTGGGCCGCTGCCAACAACCCGAAGGAGTACGAGACCCATTCGTCCGTTCATATGCACACCCCGCTCTCCGTGCTCCTCGCCAACTCATGTTTCCACTACTCAACAATATTGTGCGCTTCGACAACAACGCCTCAAAAATCGTCTTCGACTTGAGGCCATGTAGAAAAGTTCAAGGCAGCTGAACGGTCATCTTTGGCGACGGTAAAAGTGAGCAGTCAAAACTGTGAGACGACCGACGCTCGCAGGCACCATACGAGAGTAGGAACGTGATAGAAGGTCGCCGTACGTGATCATTGTTTCCCATTGCGTATTGCTGTAGGGTCAAACTCTTTCTGACTTCTGCCAGAGGCCTGATAAACCCGTTCACCATGTCCAGCTTTTATCGTCTACGGTCCATGTCGATCAACCTTCAGTAACCTAGAACAATTGAATAGCACAAACCGCGGCAACGCAGTAGAATCTTCAAACTAAGGTTAAGACAAACGTGTAACGAGTGTGTAGGCCATATCGTCAGACAATGTACAAGGAGAACATGAATGCCAACAAGCCAACGTCTGGATTAATTACTACAATAAGGATTAAGCCAGACCTTTAAAGCGTCCGTACAGAAGAGAAGGTAAACGGGGGATGAGGCAGCAAGAAGGTAAAACACACACCCATAGGCAAAGGCAATGGGGTTGCTACCAAACAGAGTCGCCGGCAACAATGTTTAGATCATGGAGTGAAGAGCGCAGCACTGAGAGATCGCATGATCGAACAGGATCCTGGCTTCCCCCCTCCCGATGGCGTGGATCTGGAGGTCCTGCGACATCCCATGGTCAATTGTCCATGTTATACATTCATCGTCGATCATTATCGTAAACCACATTACGTCCAAAATAGTCATTATCGTATGTGTCGAACACGGGCGCTTCTCCTTCGACATCTTCGGTGGTACCGTGCGATCGGTGAGATGGCGTGGTGTGGCTCGGTGTGTAATAGGAGGTGGGTGGTCCGTCATCGGCTTCACTATTTCCGTGGGAATGGCTGAAGGATGTTACGGATGGGAGGCAGTCCCGCGCCGACAAGTACTCTCTCGAGCTGTCCGAACTTCGTCCTGTTGTGGGTCAGTTCAAGTTCATGGCTGAAGCTGATAGCATGGTAGAGGGTATGTAGACCACTACCCGCAGATGCGTTCGACATGTTGAGCTGCGGTATGTACACACATATGGTGGGTGTATTATTCCATCGCCGTCCAACAGGAGACCATGTCTTGGCCATAAAGACACAATATGCGCTCGATGTATTCTCCGTTCAGAAGGGGGACAAAGAAAAGTCAGTACTACGCACCAGAGCTGCGAGAGTTATTGCTGGGCGGCTTTTGGCTTCGTCGGAATCGTTTATACTCCTCAAGTGGCAAGTAGGGTCCTCCGCTGAGATAGCGTCGATGTTCCGGACTCCCAGCTGCAGAAGAGGAGCTGCCAAGGGGGGATGTACCACCATGATTCGAAGACCGATGGTGAACGGCAGCATGGTGGGGACTTGAATGTGGTAAAGAAGTCATACCACCTTCTTCTTCTTCTTCTTCTTCGTCGCTCAGCTCAACCTGAGCAGGGTATGTTCCGTTTCTCTCACTGTGGTTGGAAGTGGTTGGAATGCCGAACTGATCTCCGAGACCAGCGATGTCGCTCGAATCGATTTCTCCTTTTTGGCCCAGAGGGGTCGAGGGACCGCCAGCCATGATAGGTCCTGTACTGGGGCCAGCAGTTTCCCCTCTTGCCGGGCTGTGATTCGGATAATATGCCATGGAGGATTCGATGTTGTGGATCGGGGCCAGTGTGGAACGTGTGGGATGGAAGGATGATTAAGAGCGACCGTCAAGGGGCGGTGGTCCTGAGTAGAAGTCACCTGGACGGGGGCCAGTAAAGAGACGATCCTTCCAGTTGTGTCGGTGCTGGCTGTGGTATGCTGTGTAAAAGAACGGGACACTTGCGCAGCAAGCTAATATGAACGAGTGATGGTGTCCTACAGGTTAAAAGGGATGAAAGGGAAGTCGCACTGGATGTTGTGACTTATATATCAAGAGGAAGTGTTGATAGCAAGCCCGGGCCCCATATTTTGGGGGGCAGGGGTAGAAGCGAGGGTGTGGAAGAAACAACCGTGGAGGGGAACGGAGTCGGTTTGGGACAAGATTTGGCCAGTCTCGGAGGCCACTGTGGCTGTGTGAATCGCGTCTGAAATTCGCCGGAAACTAGGCAAATGGCTTGATTCCCTCACAGAATGCCACGAGGCACATCGGTCCCGATGCAATTTTTAGAGCCTCGAACCAGGATCCTATTAATCCAACGCTGCTGAACCAAGCATCCTGCAGGTTCTACCTAACGTTCCCCCCTTTTTCCTGACGCGGCCGCTGTGTGTGCAAATCACGCTACCTGAGGGCAGAGTGGGTAATGCTTTGGATAGTCGCCTCTCCATATCTTGTGCTACCACCGTGCCGGAGCTCTTTCCCCTGGCGAGGGTAAAAGGCATAGAGAAACGAGACCACGCGATTGAGGTTACGCGGCATACCGCAACACAATCCAATGAGGGCGGCTACGGCCGATCCTGCTCCAGCTATGTGGCACGAGGGGTTAGTTGAATAGAACTGAGTCGACCCAGTACCTTGGTCACTAACGGTCAGCCCTCCGCCACATCGATAGGGCCTCACAAGCGGCTACAGCATCATAGGCCTTGGGTGCTTCAGGTCCTACAATACCAGAACCATCAATAAGAGCATAAGCACACACAGGCCAACAACGGGCGTGGGAAAAAGCAGTGAGAAGACAACGCCCATCTGCCGACCTTTGAAAAGTTTGTTTCGGTGCAGCAGGGCGCTGTGATGGTGCGTGAGTGTCGATCACGGCAATTTGGTTCCTCAGCTACACCGGCATTCGCGTCGAGGCTGAGAATAGAGACATTGAGGGTCAGGCGCGTTCAGGGGCCATGGCCATGGGAACGGGAGATGGCAGGGGCTTTGGCACTGCCGCAATGACCCGCCGATGGTGTGTAAGAAGGCTGGATGAGATTGGTGAGAAGATAGCCGCTTCTCACACGATCTTGATCATGGTGTGCGCAGGGGAGAAAAGGCGAGAACCAGCCAATGGGCGAGCCACTAGGCCAGGGGGGGGGGAGCTCCAGAATGCGTGGCCGGTGCTAGAGAGGAGCATTGGGAATTAGGGGGATCTGGTGAATGCAGGTTTATACTACAGGCCAATGAGATGGAGTCATCATGGGTTGATAGTTGCCTTGTTTACAAGCTCACCAGCCCAACGGTAAAATGCCTCGGTCCACACACACACACACCCAAAAATCTTTCTCACTGTGTTACCGCACTTCTATTATGGTGCTACTAAACGTGGCTCTGACGTCTGGTGCAACAATACGGCAGTAGGGGGCGGACGTCGTGCATCGGGGGGGCTTCCAAAGTGTGAACATCTTCAACAGAATACTCACCGGAACTGCAAAGCGCAAGCCCCTTTGCATGGAGATAATGGGGTTGGTGATCACAAAAAAGATCAGATGGCAGAGGGCCACGCATATGGTGTGGTCACGACTGTCGAGGGCGCCAGGTTACGTGGTTCTGCTTAAGCTCCGCTGCCGTTGCCTGGAAACATCCAGGTGGAGAGGTGCAGAGGGCGTGAGGCTGCATCAACGGCGAGTAGGTTGCCATGCATTTCGTCCTTGGCTCCTGCACGAACTGGTCGCATGCGCAAAAGCAGTGGACCACATTGAGTGTTCAACAGAAGGGGAGGCTGAACCTTCGAAATCATTGTCCATTTTAGGCACAGCCTTTCGTCACCGCCTCAGGGAGGGCGATGGTTGACGCACCTCGAAGCCCTGCCAGATGTCAGTTCATTGTCCATATGCGGCAATCTCTATGTGGGCAACCACGTTCGAGTCTGATTCGCGTTTATTGTGGGATAAACTGCACTTGTATTTGTACAAACGCTCAGTCTCTGGATCTTCTGTTCAATCGAGGTATGTGTGCACGGTCTCACGGCATGGCTTGCATATGGGAGAAGCGCAAGTGAGCTGACACGCTGGGTGACGAAACGGTAGACATTAGTTGTGGTAGCAGGTGAAGATCGACACGCATAGCACGTTGCATCTCTAAGCGTGCATGTAGGTAGACATTCGCATCGTGATATTTGTGCGAAGCGGAGGATCGCCAATGATGCGCTCACTGGGATTGACTTCGATCTCGGGAGCGGCACAGCCTTACCGGTCCATGCCCCACGATCCCCTCGACGCTCCTCCACATTCCCCATCCATGCGCCATATGCACAAATGGAGGATGGTGGATCACGAAGGCAGGGAACAATTGGCAAGGGCGGCCTCCGGCTGTTGGGATGAGGAGCACGCTGCTAACGAGCAATGGTGAGAAACCGGTGAAGCGAGATGTCGGGAGCGCTGCATGGCATCGGCAACCCCAATAGGCTGAACACTCCAAGTCTCGCAGTGGTTCGCAAACACGTGGAGCGTTGCAGAAAAAAAAGACACAGAGAAGAGGAAAATGTTGCCAATCATTTGATGGTACAGATAAAGTTCAAGCCTGCGACCCATTTTAGTTGCGCGCGTGCGCACACGCCGACAGGACGCATACCTACCTCATGCAAGTATTCAACCACGCCGATACCAAACCCCCCGGGAATGCCGAACTGTGCCAATGCCGTGCCCCCTGCATCGCCGTAGCCGTGAACCGTAAATGACAAGGGGAAGTGAGAGCGCCTAGTGCGCACCATTGACACCCAGCAATGTCCTGCGCTTTTGCACAGCTGTGGCCAGCTCCTCCAGTACTTTTTCTGTGTCTTCCCAATTTATGCACGCATCAGTTATGGACACGCCATACTTGAGACCTTCCTTGCCTTCCTTGGGGACTTTTTGGTTGCCTAGTGGTTCGTCAGTGTGTGAGCCACCAACGCACAGGTTTGAAGCAGTGACTAACCTTCGTGGATATTCGACTCGATCATTACGCCCATGATTCCAGTCTCTCCACCCGCAATCTGCTCTGCCAAAACATGGGCAACTTTAGGCTGATTGTTGTGATTCTTCTCAGAGTTGCCGTGCGAGCAGTCTACCATCAGTCGCGCATTCAGACCTTTGGACTCCAACTTCTCGCGCGCCTCTTTGATGCTCTTTGCGTCGAAGTTAGTGCCCTTCTTGCCGCCGCGGAGGATGGCGAAGCAGTCGTCGTTGCCAACCGTGCCGACAATAGCGACCACACCGGGCTTGGTCACAGAGAGGAAGTGGTGCGGGTGCTTCACAGCCCCAATCGCATCAATCGCGACGTCTAGCGACCCATCCGTTCCGTTCTTGAAGCCTACAGGGAAGGACAGCCCAGACGCCAACTCTCGGTGAAGCTGACTCTCTGTCGTCCTAGCTCCAATAGCTCCTACACTCAGCATATCCGCTAAGAACTGTGGGGAGATCGTATCCAGCATCTCTGAAGCCAGAGGCATGCCCTTCTCCGTCAAATCCACGAAAAGTTGTCTCGACACACGCAGTCCCTTGTTGATCTTGAAGGTATTGTCGATATCCGGGTCGTTGATCAGTCCCTTCCACCCCACCGTTGTCCTCGGCTTCTCCAAGTATGACCGCATGACAATAAGCAAGTCATTGTTGTACTTCTCCTTCAATTTCAACAACCGATCGCAGTAATCCAGCGCAGCCTTAGGATCGTGTATCGAGCAGGGCCCAATTACAACGAGAAGTCGTCGCTGAGTGTCGGTTCCATGGACGACCTCGACAGCTTCGTTGCGACCGGCGAGCACGGTCTGTTTGGAGGCGTCGGTTTGCGGGATCTCGTGTTGGAGGAGGTCGGGAGGAGTAAGAGGATTGTAGCCGCGGATGCGCCAGTCTTCTGAGTTCTGGGAGTCGCCCACAGACTTGTTCTCAATGAAGAACTGAATAAGAGTGTTAGTATCGGTATTCTGGCGAGGACTGTCGAATGAATTGAGAGTTTAGGAACACCTACAGACATGTTTGCTAACCTCCAGTATTTCTATGTCCAATTCTACAACCTAGGAAATGCAAAGGAAAAGGCTGAAGAGAGGTTTTTATTGTGAGAATTGTCAATTATCTTTTTGTTTGGTGGGCGGACCATGGGGTTCTTATGAGTCGAGTCCGGTCCATTGATGAGGCACTTTGTCCGACATTCAGACGTGCTCTGATTGGCTTGTGCATGGGCGGTGAAAGAATATTCCTTGACATGTGGACGCCACCGCCTGATCTCCGAACACCCTTCTCACCGAGCACCACCGGACACTAGGATTGAAGCTTATTTGGACTTCTGACCATAGAATTTGCGTGTATCCCCTGAGTCACCATTGTCCGCTAGATGAGCATCCGCGAGCGGATCTCCCAATGACTGGAGAGGAAAAGCTTGAGGTTGCCGTTGAGCTCACAGGGGTCTCCTTAATCAGAGTCATAATTCTGTACTCTAAACGACTTAGTCAAATAAATAATTTTCTGTGTGTTCTGTTCTTTCAGAGCCCTACACAAGACATCACTGAAGCTTAGGCACAATCTATATCTTGTTCGAACCTTTTCTAATTCTTTTATGTTCTCAAAAACTGGCACTTTTATATACATACATACATGCACGTTTGACTCTTAGATAAAGAAGAAATTATCAAGAATGTATTCAGCTCGACTGCGCCGCGTATCCTCACCCACAATATCCACAACGATGCACTGCAGTAGCACCGACCTGACTACTCCTAATCACCATATCCACAACCACCATCACTACCACCGCACCCGTCTTCAGTCCAATATTCGACTTACCTTTATTCAAATTCTCACTACTGACATTGAAGTCAGCACTTCCAATTCAACGCTAAGCCAAGCCTCCCATTCACTAAGCATCAAGGAGAACTCAGTCTAGCAATCTTGGCCGGGGTAGGGACACCACTCAGTCTCCTTTGGCTTCTTATCATTCTTGTCCGTCTTGCTCGTCGCCTTGCTCGAACTCGCCGTCTTCGTCTGCGTCACAAACGTCGTCTTGTCGCCGCCGCAGTACT
The DNA here is from genome assembly GCA_010015725.1 of Amniculicola lignicola CBS 123094. NCBI lineage: Eukaryota > Fungi > Ascomycota > Dothideomycetes > Pleosporales > Amniculicolaceae > Amniculicola > Amniculicola lignicola. The sequence continues at coordinate 194,930 of ML977572.1, forward strand.
CGCCGGGATAGGGGTACGGACAATGCTTCCCTTCGGAAAGAACTGTCGTGTGCCCTGTAGCGGGAGTTGAATATGCCTCCGAGGACTTGGACTTGGGCGGAGACGAAGGCTTGGGGGCTGATGAGGGCTTAGCCACGGGTTTAGAAGAAGGCTTAACCCCTACGGAGGGTGAGGATGAAGGACGAGGACTGGGGAACCCCGTACCAATGACCTTCTTTGGCGAGGAGCTTGTGGACTCGGGTTCGGAAGCGTCCGGAGTCGCGACCGTAGACAGCGTGAGCGCGTTTCCGCCCTCAGACCTGAACCAATTGGGACCGAGGCCGTTGTCTGGCGCAGGTGGAACGAATGCGCCGGAGGGAACCGCGCGAGCGTTCAGCGTAGCCTTCGCCGAGTGGACGATGGGGAAGTTTTCGAGATCGTCGGGGACGCCTGTAGCTTGTGCGGGCAGCAGTGAGGTCAGCAACCACGTGTCGGCGCTGGGCTGGGTAGCGGAATCCACCCATGTTGCCGGTTGATGCTGGAGTAGGACTACCGCTTGAGGTGGCAGGGCGGCTTCCGCTCGATGCAGAAGGCGAGGGCTTCTTCGGCGCAGATGGAGATGGCGTGCCGACGCTCGAAGCCGACAGAACAGACGACTTGGAGCTCTCCACCGGACAAGCAGAGGTCTTCTCCGTCTCAGAAGCGGGTGGTAGAGAGGAAGGCTTGGCCGCAGGGGAAGAAGGACCAACCGGTGACGAGGTTGGAAGCTTCGTCACAGTTTGAGTCTCCGAGGAAGCAGGACCCGAGGACGCGCCAGGTGCACCAATGAAGCCCGTGTTAGACGGGAACGGAGAAGCGTGCACCGTCTTTGTAATATGTATCGTCTTTGTGGACTTCTTCTTTGAAGAGGTCGACGTAGCAGTGCCGTTGGTGGAAGGATACGGCGCACCGCTAGTTCCGTAGCTCAAGTATTCACTTGATGCCCCTGAAGCTGACCCAGAGACGGAGCTCGAGGGGTAGACGGTGGTATAGTCTGTGTGCGTGATGACAACCACCTCCGTCTTCGTCCTGTTTCCAGAAGGAGCCGATGAAGGTGGAGCGATCGAGGGGGCGACAGTGACGTACGCTGTCTGTGTGACGAAAATGACGCTCGGCTTGGAGCTGCTTCCCGCAAGAGGAGCAGAAGAGCCCGCAGCCGAGGTCTGGGGGGCGCTGGGAGCAACGGTGGTGTTCAACGTAAAGGAGGGGAGGCTCTTCGCCGAAGTCTGACTCGGGGGGCTAGGAGCAATTGGCACGATGGAGACAATGCCAGTTGGGCTAGCGGGCTTTGAGCTAGAGCTGGGAACGGGCACGATCGAAACGATGCTAGACGGGCCCTTGGTCTTGCTTGGATCCACAGGGATAATCATGATAGGCCCAGTTGAAGACTCTACAGGTATAGGCCGGACAGGAGCGTACGGAACTGTTGTGGGACGGTCATGAGTATGGCCCTCATGGCGAGGAAGTAAAGCGCCTTGAACTGCCGTAGCAGCCAACGGCGCGAAGGTGATGATGTTAACCATGCGTTAAGTGTATCCTGGTGTATTTTTGCTCGGTATGGGGATGTTGTGGGCGAGGGCGAGGGCGAGGGGAAAGAAGGAAAAGTATAATATGATATATGTGAACAGCTGAGCGTATGCACAATGAATTGCTATGGTACAGTGTATTCAATGAGGCGGATATGAGTTCTTTGTGTGGGAATGTGGCTTGAATGGGTGGTGAGAGAAGAACATTGTGTTTTCGAATAGGAGAGAAGGTTTGTGACAAAGGGACAAACTCTGAAATCATGGCGATGAGTGACAAACTAGCCACTGTATCAGTAAGATCAAGCAACGGAGAGAAAGGCGCAGAGATTACGTGAAAAAGAGCTATCAATATCTGTTTGATCCACATTTGAATTCGTGTAGACAACCTTCTGGTGCCGGGTATGTATGTATCCCTTTGACATTGTCTCCGGCCAAACATTATTCCGCTTCCTACACGGGCGAAATGACGCATATCGAGGGGTGGGCCATTACGCTTACATGTAGTGAGCGTTCGATAGTTGTTAGACAAGCTTCCTGGGATCTTTATACCTTAGTCTGCAGTAAGGTACCTCATACGAAAGATATCCCTCAGCGCCAACCCACAACTAACTCTGAACCACAGATCACCTTGGGCTCAATTTAAAGTGTATGGCCATGGTTCTCATAACTGCTAAGCCCACTCTTGCCTAATTCGCATCGGATCTGCCTCCGGAACGTTTTGAGAGCTCGGCGCGCAAGTCCTTCACAAGAGGAGTTTTCAGTTTTAGACTGCCCCAAAAGAACACTCCGCAACATGCATTGCCATAGCGTCTTTTAGTCTCGCACATGAATGATAGTTGTTATTTGTTAAGAGCACATTTTAGGGAGCAGTGTATCGGAGAAGAAGAAAGACAAAGACCAAGTTTATATACTCGGTGCCCTGTCAGATCCCTCCTGGTCTTGAATAAAATATATGGGTGTCATCGACGCATGAACACCCCTTCACCCCATTTTCCTCCTGCGAACATATCTTCACGCCTTTCCCTGCCCTCCCAAGAAATCTTGATGAAGCGTTTTGCTGGGAGCTTTTACTGTCTACACCACGAGACCCCAACATCACAGTCTGGCCCGAATCCTTTATTTCTACCCAGATCCTACACCATATCCTGAAGCTGCATGAAATTTTAGACACTGCCCATGATTTTATACCGGATTTCTTTTCAGTGCACTGTGGCGCACTGGGCTAGCTGATGGAAGTGAGGAAGAAGGAAGAGGAGAAAGGAAAGGGCGACAGTCTTATATATGAAGCTCACGGCACGAGCTCTTTTATCTAGAAGCCATCTTCTCTTTAGTGATGCTAATGCCCATCATCACCATCATCATGCACATTCTCAATTCCGCCCTTTTCCCCAGAAATTCTCCATAAGAGCGTTTTGGTATTTTTTTACTCCCCCCAGCATTTCCTCATTGCTTGAACTGCTTTACCTTTTAGACTCCCGGCCGAATCCTCTCTCCATGCCCAAGGTGTCGAATTCTTTTTGTCCGTCTCCAACACAACTGCTCATTTCTTGCTTGTCTACACTTTTTAGACACAGACACATGAAACTTTAGCAAGCACATTTTTCGTAAAACAGGTAAATGGTACTCTGAGGGAGAGGGAAGAGAAGGGTAGGGGAAGGAATAGTGGTTTATATACGCATGCTCGACATGCTCCCTCGTCTCAAGATTTTGGTCTGGAGGCGGCCAGGGAGCTGTAAATTGGCGGTTGATAGTGCTGGGGAGGTTAGTCGCCTTGATCACATTTTCGCGGCCCCAACTCCCCACTCCCACTCCCCTGAAATCCACCCCACCCACATAACCACATAAGACTTTTACTTGCTCTCTTTTCAGCATCAAAAACATGCCCCTATCCAACCCTCTTCCCACCACCACCAACATAGAGCCTCATTCTTCGTTATTTTAGCCCCTCAAGACGCCCATGCCATACCCATACCAAAAAGAGGAGAAGAAGAGAAGGAAAAATGGAGAGACAGAGAGTACTCTTATATACCCCCACCCCCTCCCATCCCATCCCATCCCAATCCACACCATTTCCATCCAATCAAGCACCCATCATCCTATCAAGTAGAGAGCCTCCTTTGCTCATCTACAGAAGCCAACGCATCCCACCAACCATCTCCGTCTCGCCTCGTCGCACAGCATAGTGGGCCAGGCGTGGCATAGTGACACAAGTGACGTCCCTTCAATCCCATAATCCACACCCATTGCAAACCTTCCTATTTAGGAAGTTACATCCTGCTGCCAGGCTTGGCAAACCCAAAGCACGGTAATCGACACTTGTTGAAAACCTTCCTATTTGGGAAGATTGAGGAATTGACTCGTTGTCTGATGTATCACCGTCAGTACGGGAGGAAGGGGGGGGTACTTGTGGGATAGCTACTGATTGCAATTGCTGGAGTACTTTTTGGGGTTTTGCAATACATTCTACTATGTAGAAAACGGGTCTGTGAGGTAATAAACGATTGAAGCCGCGGAGTAAATAAGAACAAGTATATATATATTTGCGTGTCTGATATGTACCTAGGTATGCAAGAAAACATTTTCCCAGGCACAAGCCCATACCTGTCCAACCTTCCCATGATATACAAATAGAAAAACGCCCATTTTGGTCAACCAATATGCTTAAACGCTCCAATCCCATCCCGAATCATAAAGTATCCTATAACCCAACCGAGCGCCTTTTGTTTAATCATCACAAACCATCATCCATCATCCACACACATACTCACAACTCCTCCACTTCCTGCCCATCATCTCCATCATCCGCGTCATCCTCATGCCCCGGATACTTCCCATACCAATCCTTCGGATCACCACCCGGGATACACAGTCCCAGTCTCCAAAAGTAATCTCTATGCGAGAAGAACAATTCCCAGAGCTTGAAGCGCGAGGGAATGCCCCAAGCCGGTTTCTCCGAGTCGCTACCCGCGATGCAATTCGGGTCTTCGTCGCCTATACAATAATGGACGTCTGCAACAGAGGGAGGTAGATCGGGGGCTGAGATGAAGATTTCTTCACTGTGCATAGTATAGCCCCATTCCTGCAGTGGGAGGAGCGGCACGGGATCACTGACATGGGTCACGCGGTGGAATTTGTTTCCAGGTGAGTGGTCAGACGTGATGTTGAAGCGCGTATTCACATAGACCATGAATTCTTTGTTTCCAGACCGCGGTTCGCCAAAGGTGGTGACGTGGGGATCCCAGCCTCGGGCTTTGAAGTCGAGACCTGCCAACGCAGCGACTGCGCCACCAAGCGAATGGCCAACTAGGACGAGCTTGTAGGTCGGATATTTCTCGATGGCCTCGGTTACGAAGGGGAGGATGGCTTTGCGCGTGTTGAGCCAGGAGCTGTAGAAGCCCATGTGGACGGTACAGTTGTCGCATTTGGGAGGGTCGGCGGGCGGAGGTTCTTCGCCATTGTTGTCGGAGAAGGTTTGCGCTACGATGCGCGGACTGAGGAAGTCTGAGTGATCGGGGTTATCGTCATCGTCGCCGGGGTAGGGGACGTATTCCTGAGGAACGGTGGAGAGGTCTACGATGGTGTTTGCAATGGAGTAGGTGCCTCGGAAGGCCAGGACAATGCGCGGGATTGAGGGAGCATGCGAGAGGGCAATGTAGCCGCAGGAATCAGAGAGTAGGGGTCCAGTGTTCCATGCCTGCGAATGGTCAGCGTCAGGTGGTGATTGCCGCCGTCGCATCGGTTACCTCTACGAGCTCGAAGTTGGGGAACTCGGAGCAGCGACTGGCGCACTGGAAGGGCTTCTGGATGCCCAGACCAGCTGTGCCTACACAATAGGAGATGTCTACGATGCGCGCGAGTTCTTCCAGCTCAGCGAAGAGCCCGGCCGAGATGGTGGTGTCATTGCTCGCGTGAGGGCGCAGCGGCGTCTGGCCAGGCACCACAGCGGCGACGAGACCGAGGAGATAGGCAGGCAGGAGGAGGAAGCCGAGAAGTGTAGCCATGGTGATCGCTATGAGATCATCACATTCTGCGTCGCAGGTTTCGAGAGTGTTCTAGGGTCTAGGGGGTCGGGGTCGATGCTCGGTGGTGAGGTCAGCGCCTCCGCATCGCTCGATGGCTGCGGTTGACGGTCAGGTGTTTCACAGCGAGTCACGGGTCGACGGTGGACGGTGAAGGGGCCAAGGCCGCCAAGGCTCTTGTCGCTGCTTGGGGGCTATGATGTAATGCCCTGGAATGGCAGATTCGGCCGATGACCACGCCATGCACTCTGCTGAGAAAGACATGCAGTCGCTCCGGCGTGCTGCCCTTCTTGTCCAGACACTCGAGCCGCCCACGAAGTACTTCATCCGCTGCCTTCCGTGGCGACAATTAATAGCGCCCGCCCTCCGCTTTTCTTAGTCCCGACGAACACTTTCTCGACGAACAAACATGGCAACACAGACATCTTCGATGGAGCCCTTGCGCGACGATGCCACGAACGCGCCCGCCTCGATACCGCTGCCCGAGCCGGCTACCCTCGCTGAACGACCGACGACGCCGCCGACAACCCTCCAGGTTCCTGGCCAGCAAACCGAGGGTGCCGATGCTGAGAGGGCAGGACGGGGCACCGCAGGCACCGCAGGCACCGCAGGCACCACGGCGAACAGCACCACCCCCAGTCGCGCACCGTCACCACAGCCGTCCGCCATGTTCCCGCACACGCAAATCACATACGACGACCCCGACTTCACACACCCGCCGCCGCTGAATTATTCACTCCAGTCACGGCGCAAGTCCATCTTCTGGTTCTGGACGCTGATCGTGCTCGACTGCGTGGCCATGCCCATTGGCCTGTACTTTGGCCTGTGGTACGGCACAAGTCTGTCGCCCAACGCCGTCTTCAGCATTAGCACTGCGCTGCTCGGAACCGTCTCCATTGTCGAGTACTTCATCCGCTTCCTGCGCCTGTGGAGGAAGAACTCGGACTGTCGCGTCATCGGCGCCCAGCGTGCCTATGTATGTACCCATCTCATACCACCCCTGCGCACAGCATCCTGACTAACACCCCCCAGCTCGACTGGTTCCACTGGAATCTCTCCGTGGGATGGTTCTTTGTCATGATCGAGCTCATCGTGTAAGTCTCTCCGTCATCCGCCCCTCGTATACCAGTCATACTGACGAACGACCAGTGGCACATCCTTCCACGACCCCCCCATCCGCCTCCTCGCCATCCCCCCCGCCACAATGTGTTTCGCCATCGGCCTCGAACTCCTCCTCATCGACATCCTCCGTATAATGGGCGTCCCCGCTCCCTGCCGCATCTCGTCCCTCCCCATGGGCGCGCCCCTCCGCCCAGGCATCTACGCCTACATTGAAGACATCTGCGCCGTCGACGGCTCGGGCAAGACCGAGTTCCGCCAGCGCCTCAACCTGCGCTACCAAGCGAGCAAAGCCTTCCGCGAGATGTTGCATAGATTGACGCTTTTCTGGGCCATTGGGTCCATTGCCATTTCGGGCATTACGACGGCTATTGTTTTCACCATCGAGCGAGATGCTGCGTATGTGGTATGTACCTCTTCTCTCCGCGTTGGTCGAATATCCTAGGAGTCATGCTAACGACATGCAGGTTGGCTGGACTGTCCCCTTCATCTGGGCCGCCGTCTGGACCGCCATCACCATCCCTTGGGTGCAGAAATCGCTCAAGCACGAGTACGCTGAATGGACGACGGCCAAGTGGAAGGCGTAGCTCTAGTTACCCCTTGTTCTGGACAATATTCTTTTGTACGGCTTTTAGATGGTGGGATGTTTGTTGAGCATGGCGCCGGCGTTTCTACGAGGCAAAGATGGGTGGCAGAATTGGGTTTCTTGATTGTATTGTATTATTATCAGAAGGAATGTGTTGGGAGGAGGGGGATGCCAGTCATGGTGGCGGTGTTGTTGGAGGGCAAGTGGGTATTTGTAAATGAAATGGAGTTGGGAGTGGTCACGGCTGGCAAAGCACCAAGGGAAAAGAAAAGGGCAGGGAAGGAAGAGATACCATATATTACAACACACCGTACATACAGAGCAAAACGTTCCATTATCATTAAGAATGAGAGGAAGAAAAAAAAATCAAAATCAAGATTAAGAAATACTCAGGACCTCTGTATGTATGAAGACTTGCCGTTACTGAATGTTTATATGTGTACCCATATGTATACCTATGCATACCATAAAGAGTCATATACTATCCCACATCCCGCACAACACACAACACACAACACAACCCCACCTCTCAGAAACTATATTTCTCATTACTACCTATATCCATCTATCCATCTACCCAACCAGCTACGCCAACCCTATCTCTCCCGCCCCTTTCATAAGCATAGTCGGGAGCAAGCAAAAAGAAGAAAGCGCTCATTCATTAATTCATTTCATTCACTCATTCATTGCAGTGGTATACCCATCGACTGGCTCGCTCGCTTATGCAACTCATAAATACACTCGTCCCGTCATGTAAAAAGAAAGAGAGAATCCGAAACACAAAGGGTACACAGTTATGAGAGAAGAAACAAGAGGCCCAAAAACGTAGGAATAGCTATATGTATAGCTAGCTACACGTACAGTACAGTGTAAGCATACATATCGTATGGTGCTACTACATGGAACAGTGTTGCCGAAAACCAGGGGCAGTGAAGCCGTATTTAAAGGGGGCCTAACCAAGTACACAGAGAGAAGCCGAGGGGGAAAGCAAAGGGAAGAAGGGAAGAAGGGAGGAAGCGCCCTTTAGAACCCCAGTCTACCACGTCGTTCATGTACTTTGCATGTATTTTCTGCGAGCGCGAAGCTGTTGTTGTAACGCTCCGCCTAGCAAAGAACTCCGGATATGACTGCAAACGCTGCCGGGGGCAATGGGCTTCGCACATCAAGGCTGCATGCCTGTCTAGAGCTTGGCGAGCTTGTTGAGGACGTTGATAAGGCCTGTTATATATCAGTATACTCTCATCGTGTAAAAATTAACAAACATACCAGTCGTGCCCTGAGTGAGCGTAGCCATTGCCACCGTATTGCGCGTTCCCACCGTAACCGTCTCGACATTCGCACATCCGCCCTCATCGGCGACCGTCTTCGCCCAGCGGAACACAACCTCATCATCACGGTCGTTGCCAGCAACAAAGAGGAATTCGGGACGATCCTCCTCGCCTAATTGCGCCATGATATACTTGGCCGCCGTACCCTTATCCCAGTCAATCGGCTCGATGATGACCGAGTCCTTGGTCGGGATAGCCCTAACCCGTTGATTCTCACACGCGTCGTTGATGTGATTGGCGCAATCGCCAGCTTGACGTGAAGCCGCCTCATCTACCTTGCCATCCTTCTTGTAGTGGAAGATCAAGGAGCACCGACGATCCTCAACATGGCTGTTTTCGACGCGCTCGATGTAGTATTGGAGGATACTCCTCACGGACTCCTTCCACTTGTTTGTCTTCTCCATATCCGCGAAAGCGATCCACCCATCTTGCCGTGCCTCCTTCAAGAAGCATCCATTTTCTGCAATCAGGCCTAGGCCAGGAACCCGGCTGAAGATCATCTCGAGCTCGTCCATAGTGAGGCCGCTCATGATATACACAATGTTCCTGTTGTCGGCAAGGAGGTCGTTGAGGGCGTCAATTACTCGCTGAGGACTGGCAAGAACCGTTTTGCTGACATTGCCCCAAGTCGTTAAAGTGCCCTCGTAGTCGAGAAGGAAGAGGCGCTTGTTTGTGCTCTTGTAATTCACAATAAGCTTGTTATGGGAGAGTCGCGGGATCGACATCATATCTCGACGAAAGTGCTCATCGTGCACCGTCGCTAACTGCTCGGTAAGATTACGTATCCAGGACTCTCCGGTGTGGTGCATCACAATATCTCGCAATTTGATGTACCGTCGATCTTTTTCGTCATCTGGCATATCCAACGCAACTTTGATGGCCTCGGCGCACTTTTGGTAGTCCCACGGGTTCACAGCAAGCTCAGTGCCTTCGAAAATGGCGGCACTTCCGGTGAACTCGCTCAGAATGACTGGGCTGTGCTTCTTGCTGCTGCCCTCGCCATCTTGGCAGATCACAAACTCGTGACATGTGAGATTCATGCCTTCACGCAAGCTGGTAATCATCAGCGTATCTGCAACCGAGAGAAGTGCCAGGTACTGCGAAAATGAGATGTCTTGTCGTAGAAAGACCAGCGGTTGATGGGCAAGGGTAGAGTGTACTGCTTCGATACGAGTGACGATTTCCGAAACTGTAGAAGCGAGACTATCGTTATCCGTAGTTGAGGTTGCAACCTGGATTAAGACAACCTTGTCCTTGTACTCGGGGTACTTGTTCAGAAAGAGCTCGTAGGCCAACAGCTTCTGTCGAACACCGCGAATGTTGTCTAGCTTGTCGCGAGCAACAATCAGCCGCTTGCCAGCGTAACGATCCTGCACCTTCTTAATCCACTCTGCAACATCCCCCTCCTCGCGGGCCACGGCCAAGGCTTTGGGGTCGATGCCAATAGGACATGAGAAAACGTTCACGAAGCGATTGTCCAGCTGCAGGCCGTCCTCTGTGGCCTCAACAGAGAGAATGCGGCTGCATGTCTGGAGGAAGTGATGTGCGTATTCGTCGATCTGGAAGGCAACGAGGTTGGCGCCGAGCAAGCCCTCGAGCAGCTGATCCCGAGAGGCCAGACAGCGGAACACCTCTGAGGACGGAAACGCGGTGTGCAGGAAGAAGCCAATCTGGGCATCTGGGAGCTTTTCTCTAATCATTTTGGGAACCAGGAGCAGATGATAGTCGTGGATCCAGATGATGTCCCCCCGCTTGTAGTTGGCGATCACCTTGTCCGCAAACGCCTGGTTGAGGCTCACATAGTACTTGAAGGAATGGTCCTCAAAGGCCTTGCTCTTGGGGTGGTCAGGGATCTGGTAGTGGAACACTGGCCACAGGATTGTCTTGCAGTAGTGGGCGTAGTGGCCATCGTAGTCCTGGTCACTGACGAAGACAGTCAAAGACTCGTGCTCCGACTCCAGCTTTTCGTGGATTTCCGTCTTCTTCTGCGCGTCGAGGACATCGGTGGGGAAGCCGATCAGTCCGACATGGAGGACGTCGCTCATCGAGCCCGTGTCAAGGGCAGCCCGTACAGCGTTCGTCAGGCCCCCGTTGCCCTGGACAGCAGGCACCACGGTCCAGTCAGTCGCCCAGCGCGGGTCTACGCTGCGGTCCCTGTGGTTGCGGTTCGTGGCGTGCGGTGAGAGGTTGCGAGGCCGGGCCCTCGAAGCGTCTTGCGCCTTGACATACTCCAAGATGGTGGCTGGCGGCGGCGGGTCAGCCCTTGAGCGCGGCTGGTTGAAGAGGAGGCCGGCGCTCCCTTCTGGGACATGCGAGTCGCTGCGGACGAGCGTGTTGGGCTTCAGCTCGCCCTTGGGGAAGTGGGTGAAGACTGTCGGGCTCTGGGAGAAGAAGTCGCTGTGCTCGGCAATCGAGGGTGTTGGCAGGGGCGACTGCGAGACGCCCGACAGCAGGCTGGCCTGCGACGCGTTCACATTGCGAGTGGAATCGGTGCGTCCAATGTCGGCCAGCGAGCGCGGCGGAGCTTCCTCGGGCAGGTCATGGAAGTCTATAGTATAGGGCAGAAAGCTGGGATATCAGCGGGTTGCTGCGGTGGCGTGGCTGCTGTTGCTCATAGTCAGAGGCAAAGTGCTACTTACAGAGAAACCACGAAAGTTGTCATGGCGGGCAGAGTGGAGGCGCGTAGGCCTTTGGGGGAAGATTGCGGTAGTGATGCAGGCTTCAGTTAGGGAGATAGAGTAGGAGGAGGATAAGTTCGTGGCGGACAGCAGGGAGAGAAGTGGTGGGGTGGAGAGAAGCGGTGTTGGTGGTTGGTCGGGACACTGTCGAACCTTGGGCGTCACTGCTAGAAAGCTCCTCAGACCGTGCGTAGAATGAGCAATAAATCCCGCACGAGCCAGGACACACATGCACGTTATATGGGAGCAGAAGGAACCTCACTTGGGCCAGATACTTTCTTGCTTTTTGCTGGGCTCGGGATATGTGAAGCAAACAGGGGCCGCTCGTCTGCTACGCCAGCTTGAGACCTAATTTCAGCCCCGCGGCGATGACGTCGTTTGCGAGATAACTGGGCGTAACTTGCGAGTCCCACGAGTGCCCACGAGAGGTTTTTATAGAGGCCACAACACGTAAAGTCTTTGTTCGTATACAATTGCATTCGTCTTCACAAAATTTATGTGGAGTTCGACGTCGCCGTACCGAGGATCACCCCGAAACGCCCGCCACGGCGAAGCGCCCGATCTGCGCATGCAACACCAAAACCTCAACAACGTATAACTCTATCAATATGAACTCAATTGAGGCTGCGCTTGCAGCTATCGAATCGCTAGAACCTGGAGAAAAGCTTGTGTACGCGCAAATTGCAAGAGAGTATGATATTAAGCCTACAACGCTCGCCCGGAGGCACAAAGGTGTATCAACCTCGCTCAATATCCGCTTCCAAAATCAGCAGGCTCTCCACCCACAACAAGAGCAGGGGCTCCTACTCTATATCAAACAGCTCACTGCCCAAGGCCTTCCACCTACACAAGCTATGATCAGAAATTTTACCTCACAGATTGCAAGGAGGGAGCTTAGAGTTAACTGGGTTAATCACTTCATCAAGCGATATCCTGATGAGCTTATCTTAAAATGGATAACAGGGATCAACAACAGTCGCCATAAGGCTGATTCATGGAGGAAGTATAGCCTATACTTCAGCCTCCTATCTGAGAAGATTGATTAATATTATATTAAGGCGCGTCATATCTACAATATAGATAAGAAGGGCTTTATACTTAGTGTTATAGGTCACTTAAAGAGGATCTTTAGCAGGGTCTTATATGAGGATGGAAAGCAGAGGAGTACTATCCAAGATAGCTCACAAGAGTGGATAACGCTGCTGGCCTGCATCTGCGCTGATAGATCTTACCTTAAGCCTACTCTCATCTATCAGTTAGCCTCAGGATTGATACAGGACTTATAGCTGCAGGCCCTTGATTATAAGACTCATTAGGTTCAGATCTCCTCATCACCTTCTGGCTGGACGAATAATGATATCAGTCTTATATGGCTCAAACAGGTATTTGATCACAATACAAAGACTAAGGCTTAATCCTCCTATTAATTACTTATCCTTAATGGCCATAGATCTCACCTTATAATGGATTTTATTACATATTATAATTAGAATAAGATCCTCCTTGCAGTATATCCTCCTCACTTAACCTATACACTGCAGCCTCTTAATATCTCCCTATTTAAGCCTCTCTTAACTGCATACTCTAATAAGATATTAGCCTTTATAGAGAGGAGCTAGGGCCTTACATCTATAAGTAAGAGGGATTTCTTCCCCCTCTTCTACTAAGCTTAGCAGGCCTCCTTTAAGGAAATAATAATTCTGAAGGCCTTTAAGGCTACAGGCCTCTTACCCTTCAATCCTAAGGTTATACTATAGAGATTTAATACTGGCTTAAGCTCCTTAAGCGATAGTAAGTCCTTAGTATTGAGTGCCTCAAACTAGAGAAAGACTGAAGGCCTCCTACGTTAGGTAGTCAAGGATTGAGGTAATAAATGAGCTTAAAAGCTAAGCCAGGCCTTCTACCAAATCTTAACTTAAAAGATACTCCTTAAGTATAAGGTTAAGGGCCTACATAAGGCTCTAATCAACGAGAGAACACGCAGGAAGCAAGGCAAGCCTCTCCTACTTAAGGAGGCTGAGGAGTATCAGGGTGGAGCTGTATTTTGGTCTCCAAGGAAGGTTAAGGAGGCATGTGATCGCCAGTAGCTCCAGGAGTATTAGGAGGAGCAAGTACAACACCAAAAGGCTGAGATAAACAGGCTTCGTGAGGAGGCAAGGCAGGCAAAGGCAGGGGAGAAGGAGATAAGGCGTCAGGCAAGGGCTGCAGCTAGGCTAATAAGGCAGAAGGAGAAGGCTGATCAAGTAGCTGAACAGGCCTTACGACAAGCAGCTCACAAGACTATAAAACGACTCCAACAAGCTCTCAAAATATCCTAAAAGGGTAAGAAGCGCAGCCTCAAGGCTCCTGCTAAAGATACTCTAAAAAAGAGAGCTGTTATAAGGCCTATAGGGAGTGGAGAGCCTCAAGGTACTATTGTAGGTGCACCAGCTCTCAGGTCACGACGTAGCCGCAACATTACTCCTTCTACACAATATTAATAGCTTAATATATCAATTAAAGCCTCTAGATACTGCCACTCAAAAATCTCGCGATAATAGCTATTATATGAGGCTCTACAGCTTCAAGTTGTAGGATTGTTTTGGTGTTCAAATCGGGCGCTTCGCCGTGGCGGGCGTTTCGGGGTGATCCTCGGTACCATCAGTGGCGTGACCCTGGCACACCAATAAACGTGCGCGTTGGCCGCAATGTATCCACGCCAAAGCCATCACGCCGGTCAGCCCATGGCCTTGAAATAATCCCTGGTTCTAGAGCACACATGGAGACTGCTGGCCAATTGGGAATTGCTTCGCTGATCGAGGTCCTCACGGAAAGCCGGAGTGTTCCGGGGGTGGGCATCATGCGAAACGCAGAATTGCATCCCACAAATGATGGGATTTCACAATTGCATGTTTCCTACGTCACTATGCAGGGCAACTAGCAGAGAGACGTCCTGCATATCTCTACAACTCCATAAATTTCGTCCAAAAGCCTTGCTTGCATCTCGCAATGCCTCGGCAGTTCCACGCCCATGACACCCAAGATGAATTGCTTGAATAGGTAGGTAGTTGACAAGCACAATATTAAAAGAGGGTCCATCCCACCATCAAATTTGGTCGTAACAAGACCGGCAATCGGGAAGAATCTTGCAATGGACCTTAAAATCAAGAAGAGGATCGGAAAGGCGGTGTCCAGATACCAGGAGTGCAACACTCTGGGGAGTCAAATTTGGTCAGGGGTTCCAATGCATCAGAGCAATATGCCACTGAGCTCATTATATCAATAAAAATAATACAAGTGCTGGTAAAACTAAGAGGGCCCACGCCCACCTGAAGTAACCCCAAATTTCTCTCCAGACTCCATGCCACTGCCCAGGTCATGTGCATCCATCCCGTCTCAATTCAGAGCCGTACTCGTGACCAACTGCTCTAAACGCCCCCCAACCCCCAAAGCACAGCAACCACCAACGGAACTCCCACCATAACCCTGCCTATCTGCAGTCTCCCAGCCGCAGACGGCTTATTTGTCTCCGTCGCATTCGGCATCCCCGTCGCCGTCCCATTCCCCTCTCCACCACCCCCCGCCAAAGCCTGCACCGCCTCATAAAATGGCACCCAAACATTTTCCTTCTGGAAAGCTCCTGCCACAATGCACGTCCCCGTCTCCTTCTCATCAGGCAACGGTAACTTCACAAACCCATCTGCCTCCCCGTTAGTGGCATATCCATCCCCGTTCCGCGCCGTCTTGTTCCCCGTCGCGATATCCTTCTTGAGCAGTGTGCGACTGAGAATCCGATCCATGGTCTCGGGCTGGTACGCGTGCACCATGTGGCCAGCTTGGAAAACGCGACTGAAGCTGAAGCCGTCGTACTGGCGGACTACACCACCCGTGTACGCCGCATTAGTCGTGATATTCTCAAAGCCTGCCTTCGCATAGGCCTTGTGCTTGGGGTACTCGATATTCCGTGCGAAATCCTCAGCTCCGATCCACGGGGTGCGCGAATCCCGGTCGCCATAGACCAGCGCAACGCTGATGTTGTTCGAGAGGAGATACGTGATTGCCTCCGACCCGTTGACGCGAATAGAGTCGCCGGTTCCCGAGGGCTGGATGTTGCCGAGCGAGAATGCGTTCAGGGCGGCCTGGGAAATGTACGTAAAATTGAGGCGGGCGCCGAGGGCTTGGAGAATCGGGCCTTGGTTGAGATAGTAGTGAACCGGAAGGTAGTACGAGCAAGGGTCAATTTTTGTGCCGCCGATGTCAATTTGGTTGACGGCGATGTCGAAGGCGGTTTTGTTGGCTAGGGAGGGCACAATGAGGAGATTGTCTATGCAGGCTATTATTGCGGTCTGGCAGGCGGTATTCGCTTTCTCGGGGACGCCTGTCCCGGTGGGATCGTCTTGGGCAGCAGTTTCGCGGCATTGGCGAACTTGATCGAGACAGCCGTCCTGTTTGGTGAGACTGTCTTCGGCGGCGAGATATTGCTGCTCGGATATGATGGGTTGGTAGGTGTTGTTGAAGGCGTAGGGCGCGTAGAACCTGACGTCTTTCTCAAAGTCGACTAGAGGAGGGATTGAGTTAGTGGAGTTCGATACCAGATATAGGGAACTTACTTAGCCCATTAGTGATACCGATGTTGTCAACGGCCCACTCGCGGAGAGCTGAATCGGAGGTGGAAGCTTTGAGCTTCTTGTCAAAGAGAGTGGCGGTGGTTGGAGTCCAAAGACCACCATACTAGATCGCGAGTTAGTATTAGTAACCAAGGGTAGCAAGGACTACGTACCGAGTTTCCCCAAATGCTAATATTTCTGTTGCTAGACTTGTACTCCGGGAACTGCGTCAGCCAATGCTCCGCAAAATGCCACAGTGCCTGAGCAGAAGATTGTGTCGTATTCGTCGTAGCCCAAATAGCTGGGTCACTGAAGGTTCCCTGAGCAACCACAATATTGCTGTCCGGCACACTCCCATTGTATGCTTCCAGTGGCGTTATGGCATTCGTTGCGAGGTTGATAGTCCCGTTCATCAAAGACGTATACGAAAGACCAGCGCCAGCCGGTTGATCGATGTACAGCACATTCGCATGATTGTTCATGGACCAAGGATTTAGCGTCGTACTAATCTGGTCAGGATTGACATAGCAAGGCCCTCCTTCGCTGCTGAAAGCTATATAGGTAGAACTCTCGCCGGGACCGCCAGCTAGGTATATGAGAAGGGGTGCCGTGGAGGGATTGTTGCGAGCTTCGAAGTAGAGGAAGAACGTATGGATGTCGAAGGTGACGGACATATCGGAGAGGACGCTTTGGGGAAGGTCGATATATCCGGCAAAGGATCGAACGTTTTTGGTGGTCTCGCAGATAGTGTGCTGTATGGCGCGATTAGGGGCTGAAGTAGAGGAGGAGAGGGGGGATAGTACCTGTTTGTATGCGATAGTAACGTTGGAGTCGAGCTTGGATGTGACGACTTTGACATTGGTGGGCTGTGGAGGGAACTGGGATGCGACCAGATGCGCAAGCAGCGGCAGCAGGGAGAGTGTGGGACGCATGTTGGTATGACTAGACGTAGTGTGGATGTATAGGAAGATGAAGAAAATGGATATAAAGCGTCGAGGAGACCGCTGTCCTAGAAGAGAGAGACTGTTTTCAAGGGAAAGTGTGAATAAGATTGAATAGAAACCTGACCTCTATTCAAAAAAAAAGTCTCCCCTTTATATCTATTCAAGCCCTTATTCACGTCTCAGCCTCTCCGTGAACACTAGCTCCATTTAGAGCTTTGGGGCCAGTTCTTGACATTTGGTCAAAGCTTCCCTGGGAACCGTTTGGTATGATCGGGCAATGAGACGGCTTGTCGCAAGCAATCTCACCAAAGAGATGACGACCATCATGCTAAGCTTTGAGAGGCTTTGGGGATCCGAACTCGTGTGTAGATCGTGAAACGTTTTGGAGTAGAACAGGCCATGTGGGTGAGAGAGGTCATTCTTGATCGCGTTCCAGGTCTTTCTCACCTTGTGAGCAAAGACGATAGCCCAATATCTCAAGCCCGGGATCACATCTCTGTGTTCATTCTTGTATTCTGACCTTTGTAGTGCTCCCATAGTAGCCCTAGTAACATTTCATGAAGGATCAAGGCTGCACCCCCCTGCATTTGGTTGGCGCAAATGTCGAACGGCTTTGCAGCCCCGTTTAAAATTGGAAATGATTCAAGCCTTTCCCAGGGTAGCCTGCGAGCAGAGAGGAATCTGAGGCATCCGGTTCGACATGGAGGAGTTGTGGTGATCTACTAAAACGGAGCTCGTGAACGCTAGCCGTTTACGGAAGCTTCGCCCCCAAATCCAGTCCGTGAGTGAAGTGACAGATCCCGAACCAGCTAGCTCGTAAGAGACATCAGTCTTATTCGTTGGCCAGGTATACTTAAGGATGCGAGTGCGGCCCGTTAGACGTTGACTGTTAAACTCTAAAAGGCTACTTTTCACGACACGCAATGGAGTCTGCACCCTCAAAGACAGAGAAGTTGCTTCGTGTACAAAGCAATCGTTCCTCGTCTGGCTGCCGCACATGCAAGCAAAGGCGTCTAAAATGTGGAGAGGAGGTGAGCCTAAAATCTGTTCAGTGTTGACCCAAGTAGTGATCTGATTGTCATAGCGTCCATACTGTCAAAGATGTCTGAAATCCAACAAAATATGCTCGTATGCTGCTCGCGATACCAGCCCAGCAGCGAGAAAATTCGTCGTCTATACCGAGGTCCCTAGACCTTTACCACAAACACCCGACCTGGAGTACTCTGAGAAGCGGTCATTACATTACTTCCGATGTCAAGCTGCACTTCAAATGGCACAACCATTCACTTCGGGGCTCTGGACGGAGCACATATACCGGCTTGCTGACAGCCACGAGTTTGTCATGTCGGCCCTTACTGCACTGAGTACACTGCATGAATCCTATATTCAAGCAGCGGAAGCTCGAGACCATCTTCAGTTACTGGCCGACACTCACTACAGTAAAGCACTCCGGGATATCGGCAACGCGGACGCCTCGGACCTGTCAACTGAGGCAGTACTTGCTGCCAGCTTGATCTTTTACTCACTCGAGAGTTTGCGCGGGTCTTTCCACCGTGCATTACAGCATGCGTACTCTGGTGTGAAAATTATCCGTGATAAATGGCCACTATCAAGAACAAGTGGGCTGTCTGAGGAACTCTATCGAACCTTTTTGTCTCTGCAGAACCAGGTTAAAGAGTTGAGCGAGTCGACCACCAAAAGAGCATACGACACCATCGAAGGCTTCGATCCGCCTATATCTGATCAGTTTAGTTCTGTCGAAGAAGCGCATCATCATCTCGATATCATCCATAATGAATTCTTCTCCATCGGTCATTACGTTCAACATCTGCAAGAGTCAGGGCAGGATATAGAAGAAATATATATGACAGACATCGCACCAAGGTTTGAAAAGGCCCAGGAACGATTTACTCGCTGGTCATACGGCATCCAACACCTTCAACAACAAAAACACGATGTTTCCGAAAGGCTATCACAGAGCTATCTGCTGCTCAAGATATGGGGAACTGTCTTTAAAGCAACATTGGAAAGTATCACGACAGCTGAATGCTTCAATACATACGATCCGGACTTGGTTGAAGCGCTTGAAATCATCGAGATCTTCCTTGCCAATGAGACCAACCCACCTTCCAATGGTAGCAACCAAGGCTATTTTTCGCTCTGTTCAGGCGTCATCCCGATCCTATTTATGATAGCCTGGCGTTCAAACAATGAAGCTATTCGAGAAAAAAGTATGCATCTGCTGCGGATGAGTAAGAGACGCGAAGGGCTTTGGGACAGTAAGCTGGTCTTGCGGCTTGCGGAGCATGCTGTCGCCTTGAAAGGACGCCTTGCAGCGAATGGCGTGGGAGATGGCCACAGTGTGCAGATTGAACTTCGATTTTCGGATGAGAAGACTTGTGAGATGACCTGTGTTTATCTGGAGACAAATTATGGCGGACAGACGATGATGCCGCTTGAAGGTACTGGTAGGGAACGCAGGCATGTTGAGTTGATAGGATTCGAGTCGCTGTAATGCACAGAGCTCTGCTATATGAATAGCTTTTGCCTAATGCACCCTCTATCCATTGTCGAGCTTTTTAACCCGACACAGAAATTCTCCCGACATTTTTGAGCCGACAAGCTTCCAACAAGGCTGATCTGACAGAATTCCGGATTCGCTCTGCATCAGGCAAGTAAGCTGCATACATATCCTCTACGGCTCAATTCTATAAGTAGAAAATAATTGAAAGTTGGACCCGCTCCGGTTTCCGTCAGACCTCGTTCCAGGCACGATTGGTGATTTGCCTACGGAAGGACCCTGAATACGAGCAGTTTCACCCGAAGATCCAGTCCAGGTGGGCGCTCGAACCACATGTGCAGGATTGGCGAACTATGGGGATGGATCATGTTGCTATAGGATCACACACCATGCAATCAAGAAAAAGCAAAAGGCGTTCGGAACGGCTGGTGAAAAAAATGGAGGGGCGGAACCGCACTGCAGCCGTTGAGGCGATGGGCGGTGTCTGCCTTATTTTTGTCGAGTTAGGCAAGCAGTACGTTAAACGATCCTGGAGGACGGACCGGGGGCCATCGGCACTTTGTATATCAGCACCGCGACAACCACGCCCAACGCTCGTCCTCGTCCTCGACAACGCCATTATTTTAGCCCTTCCACCCCTCCGTATACTAGACGTAGATAACCGAAGAATCTACTCCATACGATTTGCGACTATCCCCACATACACTCAGCCATGTCGTCTACCCTCGATATCCCCCTCGCGTACAACATCCTCTTCCTCTACTTCGAACCCCTCGCCGCCCTCCATGGCGTGTACCTCGCCTACTTCGATCCCCCAGCCTTTCTAGAGGTGTTTACCGCGATCGGCGTCTATGCGCCTGACGCAAAGGTCATATACGATCAGCTAGCGGCGAGCTATCTCCTCTTTGTTTTCAACGAAGCGGTGGTGTTGCGCGTCGCCAAGGATCTGAGGGTTTGGAAGACAATGTTACTGGGCATACTGCTTTGCGACGTTTTGCATCTGTATGCAAGTTGGCAGGTTATGGGAGGTGCGTTTTGGAATCCTACGGCGTGGAGGGGGTTGGAGTGGGGGAACCATGGCATGTTGATTGGGATGGTAGCGGTGAGGGTTGCGTTTTTGTTGGAGGCTGGATTTCCGACGGTGGTTAGGGGGAGAAGAGAGGGCAAGAGTCGGGATATTCATGCTGATTAGATGGGGTTGTGGACATCAGTTCGCTACATCAACAGCATCTTGGCTCTGGTTGTCATTCAGCGCTTTCTGTGGGTGACACATTTATTTCTATAAAAGACCACATTTACGGAATCGCGAAAACTCACGTTCATATCATCCGCCGAATCCAACTTCTATTCTTGCAATTCATCACAGCAAATAAAGATCGACTTGACAACCTCTGTCTTCTTCCCTGGCTCCTCAACCACCAGCGATATGCCCAACATCCCCTCCACGCTCGTCGCAAAATGCCACCTCGCCTCTTTCGGTCCGGCCTTACATGGACAAACATCTCTATCAGACTCATCCTCGTCCTCGTCCTCCGTGCTCCATTCACTATCTTCTCCATCAAAAACATCTCCATCCGTCGCCGTGCTGACTGGACTCAACCTCTCCCAATCTTTCTCACTGACATCCAGGTCCTCGCCCGAAGGAGAACTGAACACCCGCTCTGCATCCGGTGTCATGGAAATCTCCTCATAGACACACATATCCAGTGCTTTCTGTTCCCAAGGTGATGTCGCCCAGTTTCCGTCCAACACTTCGGGCCAGTTGGACACGAATTGCGCGGCCATGGAGTGGTTGGCGGTGCGGGCTGACTTATGGATTCCCCATATCGTACATTCGGTGTAGGAGTGGGGGAGACATTGTTGGTGAATGATTACGTAGGCGGTATTTGAGGGTCGGGCAGGGGAGTTTGTCGTGCGGTTGACAAGGGCGTCTGCTCTTTGGAGGGCGGTTTTGAGAGCTGAAGGGTAGGAATCGTATGGAACTTCAAATCCTGTTGTCGTCCTTGTAGTTGGGAGCTTGTTGCGGGATCCGAAGGCCGTTGTTTTGGGTTCCCGCTCTAGACTTTGGCCGGCCATGTTACTGATGTTCGTATGGATTGATTATGAGGGGGTAGTTTGGATTTCTTGGGTTTACCTAGATGACGGATGTCGGACTACATTTATCTTCAATTGTGATGGGTTCACATGTCATTTTGACAGCCAATTGACGGACGTCATTCCCCTCTTCTTGCTGTGTCTAGACTGCTCGACGGCTTTTGCGTTGTAGCCTGCCATGTTTCGAGTGTTCGCATTATTCAAGTACGAAGGGTTTCGGAGTCTCTAGCGTTTGCTCCCCGTGTGGGACTTCATATGCCATTCCGTTGGCCCCCTGAGCTGATATGCAGTACATTTACCCTCTCCGTGTACTTTATTCAGGTTCCTTTGGCGTTGCGGGGTACACATGAGAGTAGAGGAGTCTAGAACAATGAGACTGCAGAGGGAATGAGTGCCCGCATGCGTGCCTGTTTCGATATGTGCCTGCCGTATTCACCCGGGTGACTGCATGCGAGATGCCCCTTCCTTGTGTGGGGAAGGCAGTCACAGATGCAAAACAAACCTCCACCTCAACGAACACCTGAACACTCACAATACACACAGTACACACCGTCGGCCACCCGGTAAGTTGCAAACTCATATCCTGGTCTAACCAGCTTGTTTTGAAGTTGCTATCTTTGAGTGACAAACAGCAGCTCACTCTTCCACTCTATCATCTAACGCTATTCCAAGGTTATCATCATCAACGGCTGCATCGCATGCGCAGGAAGTTATTGGGTCGACAGTCTCTGCTGGACACCCCTCAGCAATACCTTAATCTCCAAGATAGACATCGCCTCGTGATCCGATGTTTCAAAGTCGCAGAATGCCGCTGACAGTAAACTCCCATCTCCACTCATGC
Organism: Amniculicola lignicola CBS 123094; assembly: GCA_010015725.1. Lineage (NCBI taxonomy): Eukaryota > Fungi > Ascomycota > Dothideomycetes > Pleosporales > Amniculicolaceae > Amniculicola > Amniculicola lignicola. Next base: position 217,190 of record ML977572.1, read on the forward strand.
CCGTCCCAACGCCATCGGGAGAGTGGGTCTCCGTTTGAAAGCACTCTCATCCGCTCTTCAGCTCCAGGTCCGGGCAACAGCACTAGCGCCCGCCTGAGGCATGCGTATGAGGTGTTACCAGGGGCATCCAGACAGAAACCCGTTGTGCACAGGCCGGGGCTCACCACGTGACTATACGGCTTGGCATGGCCCTGGAAAGACACCGGCTCTGGCCAAGCATGTTCCGCTCCGCTCCGCCTCGACTTTCAGGCTTTCGTCCGTCTCTCGTTCCGAATGTGGAGACCATCAGTCCGCTCGTCCGCTGCAATTGGATCGGCTAATCAACCCAGCCACTTGATTGACGATCTTCTATGGTCCTCAAGTGCTCGCTCCACGGCCGCACACCTAACGTGGCAAAGGAAATGCAGCCGATCCGGCGGGAGCCAGCACTGCGCAGACCCAATCGTTGCCCAGTCCCTTCGTTGCCCATCGTGCCGTGATCCGCAATTCGAACAATTCGAACAGCACGACATCGAGTTTCGAGGCCTTTGAGCATCGGTTTTCGACTTTCCGGAGGAGTTGCATCACAATCGAATTCCCATAGTCAGCCTCCACGTCATCTGCCGCACATAAGCCGCTGCTGCTCCCGCTGCTGGGTGCAGTCCCGCCGAACACTGCGTCGTGCTGAGGGGCTCGTCTGTTGGCCCGCTGGCAACACACCAGAGACCCTGCAGCGCCGCTCAGGTTTGATTTCCCTTCGATTTCTCCCCGTTCTGTCGATCTTGACAGCCGCCGCCGCACCTTGTCGCGCCGCTGTTGTGCTGTAGCGGCCTCTTCCCATGCGTGTGCCTTCTTGGCGGCTCGAGCCCCATCCCCTGGGTGCCAATCTCTGACCTCACTCGGCTGCCCGTTTTGCTTCAACCCTCCCCCTCTCGCCGCCTCCCCTCCTCCCCTGACACTTCTTCTAGACACTTCTCCGCCCGGAGTGCGCCGCGCAATGCAGCCTTACTGGTAATCTCTCCACTTGGCACACATGCTCGCAACCTCGACACGCGCTGGGCTTGTTTCCGGGCACTCAACAACCTCTACTATTGCCGTCGTCTCTCTTGTTGGACGAATGACCCTCCACCCGTACCTGGACGTGTCCAATGCCCGCTACCTTTATTATCCTCTAACCTTGGCTTTCCGTACTCGGCGCACCTGTCCGCAGCACCTCTCTCGTCTCATGCCCACATCCCGACACAGATTCATACCAAACATATTTACTCGTTAGCTTTTGTTAAGCCCCAATCAACCACGATACGTTCGACGTCTACTGATGGGTGAGCGTTAAGCCTCGACTTGCACTCCCAGTTCTCTTTAATCTTCTTGCGCTTTGCGCCCTGCAACACTTGATTTCCTACACTTTTTTTTTACGCTTGGAGCCCCACGCCCAGTATATCGGCGCGACCCAATCACAAGCTCTCTTATATTTCTTACTTGGGTTTTCTATTACATCCATACACGGTCATCGCCACGAGGCGCGTATTTACCACACATCACGCCGCCGTAGTCAGGCTCAGCGCCCTTCCTCCTCTCCCACTCGATTGCCGACCCAAACAGGCTGGAACCTGGGATTTGGACAAACTGGCCACAGGACCGTGGGGCGGATGAACATCCCAACGATTACAGTATATCCCGTTTTCCCCTAAATACACCAAAACCGGTCCTACGTATTCCTACATGAGGGAATTAGGGGAACGACTGGAGCGATTGGGTTTATCCCAATACCTCGAGGTTTTGGTCGCCGAGGGCTTTGACACATGGGAAACAGTGCTGGACATAACAGAATCGGACTTGTAAGGTGCACAATGCGGTTCAAAGCAAGATGCTTACTTATATAGGACATATCTTAACGTTAAGCTCGGCCATCGACGAGTACGTTTCCTGTCTAATGCGTTGTTAATTCATGAGTACCCTGCACATTCGCATCTGCTAACAGTTGCTCACTGTAGAAGCTTCAGAGAGCGATTGCTGAGACACGAGGGACGTCTCATGACCGCCCATTACTCCTCACACTTGGCAATCCCACTGGCGTTGAAGGACGTAGCGGGGATGATTCGGCCACTGAAAGCAAAGGGAAACAAGGGGAATCGTCTGTGGCCGCAGATGCTAGTGCAAGCACCAAGAGGAAATATAGGCGACATCCCAAGGTACAATGCGCTCCAGATGCTAGCCAAACCAGATCGAATCTAATCTTCATCTAGCCAGACGAGCATGCGCCTGAACGGCCTCCATCTGCATATGTTATCTTCTCTAACCGTTAGTAACTGTCCATTAATCCAACGACTTGACCTAGCTAATAGCGAATAGAGGTGCGCGAGGAATTAAAAGGGCAAGAGTTTACCTTCACGGAAATTGCAAAGGTCGTTGGTGAGCGTTGGCAGGTATTACCCTCTGAGGCGCGAGAAGCGTGTGATCGTCAAGCGAATACTGCGAAAGAGAAGTATTATGCACGCCTGTCCGAGTACAAAAAGACGCACCAGTACGGAGCATACCAAAGATATCTCGAAGAGTTCAAAGCGAAGCACGCCGGTCCACCAAAAGGTGAGTTACAAACATACCCCCCATTAGTAAAGTGTAACATTTAGTGACAGGCTCTGAAGGCAAACGCCACAAACTCGAAACGGAGACCAGCACTTCCACCCAAAGCAGCAGTTATGAGCAAATGATGGCTCGCAGTGGTAGTAATGAGCACGTCGAAACTTTACGGCGGGCGAGTATGGTACAGCACGATCCTCTTTCCATGGGACACACCAGGTCAGGATCCAGCCCCCCCATGGGACCTGTCCGTATTCCATCAGGACCCACGTATCCTTCCAAACCTACATCCCCCGCAGCACACCCTCTTTCTGGCTTCAATTCCCCGAGAATGCCAGAACAATACTCCCCAGTTTCCGCATCACCCCGCTCTGCTACCTTGAATAGAGAAACTTCCTTCGAATCTCACCCAAGCTCGGTAGGGCGTCATCCCCGGGCGTCATCCGAGTCCACGTTCCCATATACTTCAGCATCCTATAGTCATTCATATCAACCGACTTCAACATCTCCGCCTAGCGCATATGGCTCCTATCATCACGCACCCATCGATCTCCCTTCAAGGCGATCGTATCGCGAGCCTACAAGGCTGCCACCACTCACCCATGAAGACACGACCTTGTCTTCAGAAAGCGGAGGAACATATGCGGTAACCCCTACCACCTACCCAACAACGCCTCATCCCAATGATGCGCACAAGTCCATGCGAGTTCTTCCACAACCGATCCCAAGCCTTGTACCTACAACCTCATCTCTGGACCGAGTTCCTCTTCCCCTACCCGCATCCACGCAACCATACCCTCATCCGGACTATGGACCCTCCTCATCCCTGGCGGGTTTGCTCCAGGCCAGTGAACTTGTTAGGGATGCCGATGATGAGACAGTTGAGCGAGAAAGCACACTGCAATGATTGTTTCGAACTTGGCTTACTCTCCGGCATGCTCTATGGAACTCCATTTGCAATCTTTAGCAGCAGGAAAAGTCATTCAGCTCTCACTAGAGTACACGGACGAAGTGAGCAGTGTATGCTTTTCACGGAGCATCGGCGTTATACTTGGAAAGACATATTTCGGCTTTAGCATCTCATGACTAAGTCACCGCATGACATTGTTCCGATATGTCATATTTAGCATGCAAGAGTTGGGTAAACTTTTGGTTAGTTTGGCTTCTCTTCGTCTTCACACGTGGCAATACCCTTCTGAGCCCAGACTGGGCTTGAACACAATTCCGAGACTCCGTACAGGCTTCTAGGCCTAGACACCACGTCCTTCCTGGTGTCAGCGTTGATTGCTTAATTTTCCGTCGGCGGGCAACATCTTGGGGGCTTTGCGTAGTGGACAGCGTATCCTAGTGTCCTTCAATCGTGTTCAACACGAGCTGTAATTAGCTCTTATAGCAGAATTATACCCCGGGATTGTTGTATTTTAGCTACACTTCAGTTACTGAATATCTCACTACACGTATTGCCTAAAACATACTGGAATGTTCTAGCATGATGGTGTCAATTTGGAAGGCTGACTTTAGTCCAGGATGACCGCTATATCAAACGGGAATGACGAGCGTCATGTTACACCCATGACGGTGGGCAAATGGGAGTTGAGGGGCGGAGTCACGCGTGGCAAATTTGAGATGGTCAAGCGCCTTCATTGGTTCATCGAAAAAGACCGACTTTCGAGATCTTGAAAATTATTCTCTGTACGTGGCCATGGAGTCGAAAATTCCCAGACGTCATCTTGGAGGGGCCCTGGATCGAAATCAAGCAGGGTATCGACGCGTCTCTCGCACGAATGGTAACTCGACTATCCGCTCCGCGGCACCAGCGAAACGCTCGGGGGATCCAGAGGGGCGGAGAAGCTCGGCAGTATGCATTGATGCAACCCGCTCCATTCTGGGCATGTTCCTTTTTCCAAAGTAGTTTGGATCCCGCCCGCTCGTCTGGATGCCGCAGTGGGCTTCAAGCAGGGTCTGTGTGGATACCGACTCGCGGAGCAGCCGATCCATGCAAGACTTGTTGGCTGGAAATCGCATGCTTTTTGAAGTGTAGGCTTTTCTACCTGAGGCTTGAGTCTGCGGAAGGATGAGAATACATGCAAATCAACTCTCACTCGGCAGTTTTGTGGGAGTCATGGGGTAGTGCAGATTTCAAACAGCCTTCGTGCGTTGATGCAGATCCCTTTCGATATTGATATTCGCGATGCGTTGCATATCCAGGGCACGATTCTGGCGCCTCACAGTATGCGTATATCTCATCACTACCAACAGGAGGGACAGCACGGGGTAGAGAACTGGCGGGCAGCTTGCGCCCTGCGGATCGGGCCTGATGGTGGGCTGCATGGCAATGCTGAGATTGCCATGGATGACCGGGTCGCTCGCATCGCAATCTACCGGGAATAGGGTTCAAACTGCATGGGCAAATCAGAATTCGATCAGGGGGTAGCTTCGCCCCCAACATGCAGACCCTCCGCGGAGAGTGGAGATCCAGAAGCGACGGTTTTCCGCCCTCCGAGGAGTATGGCGGGAACCTAGGAGGGAATAGATACGTTATTACCGATGCTGCTGTTTGAGTGCTAGTTTCAGGAGCAGCTACTACTCTTGGTAGAGCCTAGCACTTCTTTCCGCCTGTTCCGCGACAGCCAAAGCAGGATGATCGCCCTTCTCACCATCGTCTTCTACCACCCCTCATCCATCCCATCCATCGTTATCAAATCTTTACCGTTGCTCTGGCCAATCCGGTATTGGTATATTGCCACTTGTTGATCAACGACAAATTCCCTTCGTCCGCTGGGCCGCAATAGTTGGCGTTGGTTCGTGTTTGCGACGATCTCGACCCGGGACGCACAAACTCGCTCGATAGCCTAACCGCCATCCTTCTGCCCACTTGCTCTTTTCGTGAACGGCTGGCCTGGTGCTTGAAGTCATGGCATTGCCCTCTGGCGGAAACGCTGGGCAGAGCGGAACATCCAGCACGACCGCCGATGCCAACCGCGGAACGGCCCAACCACGGACAGCACTTCTGACACTGGAGCCTCTTGGCATGATCGACTTACCACCTCATGATGAATTGAGGAATGTAGAAGGGTCTAAATGGTCTCTGCGAGCCTTCATCGGGGGCTTGTTTGCTGATGCAATAAGAGGAGACTGGGGGAAGCATGCCGGCACGTATGAGAAAAAGGGCACTCCAGACGTACAGAAATTCAAGAGCGAGGAACAGAGCGGCACGTGGTTTGGTCGGAAATCGTTGCATGCAAATGCGGATGTGACGTGGAAGGAACTGGATTATGTGCTCAGACACAATCACTCCCTGAATGAGAAGGAGAGTACGCCGGAGGTTTTCGATTGCAATGTGGTTTTGAGATGGGAGCCGCAGCTGATAAGAGACGCTATGGTGGGCACTGGGTATAAGGAGATCGAGATGAACAGTAAGTTGTATTATCTGCTGAGTGTGGAGGTGATAGTCATCTGCTTGCTGGATCTTTTGCAAGAATTCACTAGCAGAATTATATTGTGCATGCATTACTGACGAACCGACAGTTATTCAAATGTATCACAAGATGCCTTTCCCATTACTGCCAAGAGTGTTCACACTCCTCGTTCTAGCGGCGGTAGAGGACCTACCAGACCAACCAAGCAGAAGCATAATTGTTCAAGTCCCCGTGGATGTTCAAGTCGCTAGTCAAGTAGGCCAGGGTATCCACCACGATCTACGTACCAAAAAATATCAACTCGGGCCGTCGGAAAACACCACCAGTATCCCCAATGAACGCAAGAAATACGTCGGAAAGCCTATTGTGGAAGGGGTCTACACCTCCGTCGAGATCTTCTCCCTTATTCACCCTGCAGATGGATCGGGTGAGGTTACGGAATGGGCTATGCGTACGCTCAGTAACGCGAAAGGCGTCTTACCCGTCTGGCTACAAAACTTTGGTATCCACGGCAAGATTTGCAAGGATCCGGAATATGTGATCGGTTTCATCCAATGCCAGCGTAAAAGCAACTCCGCAAGACCTGTTTCATAGAATGTTAGTGGACCACCACTTACCCCTAGATCCCCACGTGGGTCTCGACCTCGGCGATATCGAAGCGACGATCCTTTGGGGCCTCCTTTGATGCGTCGTCCACCTGCGCCTGCGCTTTCTGTTTTCCTTCCATCCCGAAACCAGACCAGCGGAAGGACTCAGACCATTCCTTTAGAACCAGCATGCAGCCAAGCTACAGAATTCTAGAGCCAGGATCGGGACCGGTCCGTCTTTCAACCGTCAAGCCGGCTCGGGCCCTTCTTTTGCACCATTCGGGTACCTCCAGCTCTTTTTCAACCCTTTGGATTCTTTTAGTTTAGCACACATAACGCAGCGCGAGTTTCCTTCGTCGTATAGCGGCCAGGTTTTCCCTATCAGGCGACTACTAGCTACTGGAATTGAGACATCTGGATCCCTTTGAAGATTGGAGGGAAGGGGGAAGCCGGAAAAGGTTAGGTTTATTCAAGATTTGCAAGTGGGGAAAGTATTATTGGAAGTAGTAACAAAGGAACATTCTGGGTAGTGGTGTTCATATTGGATAGAGAGTTTAACAGAGTCTTGTTCTGGAGCCTTGTATTGTGAAGATTGTATACTGGCCTCGTTGTGGGTATTTTGGTGTTGGTCTTTTCCACTACAGCACACACATCTTTCAGACCAGACTCGACCCCGTTCCATCTTTTTCACCATGGGTATTCCTTAACGCCGTCTTTATGCCGGAACAGACGCTCCCCCTGACCCCCATACCATCCACAATCCTTTCCCCACTTTCTCCTCCTCATTGAACTTGCTATACTGCCTAGCTACTCATATGCACATCCGTCTTCTCATACTTGGTAAGCTCACCGCCAGGGATAAGCGCGTTGACTTTGTTGCCGGAAAGGAGCACACGCGGCCAGTGGAGGTTGCCGACTGTGGGGTCGACGTCCGTTACGTCTTCCATGATGATGTCTGGGGTTGCATCAACGGTTGTACGATATTGGATTATATCATGTTGTGCCATATTGAATAGGTATATAATATATTATAGGGAACCCAAAAGTTGTGCCAAATTCTTGGAGGGTGCCTTACGGAAAAGGACCGATGTGCTTCTTGGGGTATCTGGGAGGGTTGGGGAAGTGGTGGAGGGATGGGTACGTGGAGGGATGCCCGTGGAGACACAAAGGCAGACTTACTGACGTATTCGTCACACCCGACGAGCTTGCCGACCATCTCGCGGCCCGTGTCGAGGAGAACCCATACGCGGCTGCCGATGCATTTGTCGAGGATCTCTATGGGGGCGGTTAGATGATGGGGAAGGGATAGAGGGGAGCGGGCACGTGCCAAGTGGGAGGAGGGGCTCGGCGGCCATTGTTGGCGGTGGGGGGTTTAGGGCCGTGGAGTTTGACAGGTGGTGTAGATGTTGCGGATTTGCACTATGTATCGATGGGGCAGTGCCTCTATTCCAGTTGTTGGTCGTGATGGCCGTTTACGTTGAAGTCTGTTTCAAGGGTGCGGTCGGAGTTCTGGTCGCTGGAACTCGGAGGCGGCTCTAATAAAAGTCTTGGCGGTGCTACTGGACGCGGAGGCTGTTTTTTGCATCAACGGATGCACGCTTGCCCAGGCAGCACACCTCTATCTTGCACGGCACAGTCATAATTGCGTCCAGAAGAGCGCTTCAGCCTGGTCAGAGACCACAATGGGGACTAATGCTTCACCCTTCTCGTGCTGTTCTTTCTGTCGCGCGAAGTGCAGAGCGTTGTGTGTGGAAAACACATACAGATATAGCACTGGAGATGGGAGAACGGGCAGCTTCCTGCTGTGGCCCTTACAGGTATTCCTCCCTTGGTGTTTCCCGTGTGCGGTGGAGGGGCTAATATCTTGTTGATGATAGCGACGCGTCCTGGAACGACTTGCATCCCCCATTCCCGAAAGCCCGCACCCCGCCGTTGGCAACCCCGTTACCCCCCGAGCATACACTTGGAAGGACAATGTCTTCCAGGCATTCCGTCAGGTGCTTCGTGTCTTTGGCCAAGTCGCGCCCACGCAAAAGCACAAACGAACTGATGGCCATATACTCTGGTCCAGGCGCTGATTTTAAGATAGAGGACGGGACGAAAGGGACGCAAGTGACGCCATTGCCGCTTCGGAAATGTGGCAATTATCATGTGAACCAGGAACCAGCCGGGATAAAGATAGGCAGGGGTACGAAGGGAAACAGAAAGTCAAACCGAAGAAAGAAGTCCAATGACAAGAGTACACCCAGAAGCCATGAAGATGAAAGGAAAACCAACAACACGCTTGGAAATCTCGGTCGTAACCAAAAAAGCAAGGCCGAGCGCATGTGTACGGCGCGTCAAACCCTGGTTGAATATATCCACAAACGCCGCCACCTCCGTCACGACTCCGTTTTGGCCGCGATATACACAAGGGGAGGTGCTGTGATCGTGGATAAACATGGATATCTGCAATCCCGTTTAGTTTGGCTGGGGGTCGTTCATTCATCACGCGCCGTCATCAGCCAGATGACCGCTGCAATCGACACGCTGCAGAAAGACAGCTGCCACCTTGAGCTTTCCAGTGATTACCAGGCTGAGGCAAGACGGATTCTTGTGGCTCGACTTCAGCAGCATCGTCTGCAGTGGGGAGAGACCACTGATGCGTTGTCGACACTGGGCCATGAGTTTCGCACACTTCGAAGCTCACGTTCTCGGGTGCAGGAGTGGGATATGGGCACCCGTGTCTGTCTTGCTCAGCATACGACCAGAATCGCAGCGGTTCGCGCCGTCGATAGTAATTGGGAGGAGATTGTCAAGGATATGAAGGCCGTTGTTATCCTTACTTCCACTGGAACTGATAGCACTGAGAAGGCAGCATTCTTGAAAAAAATTGATGCCTCGATTCACCAAATGTCGCATCTACTAGCGGGATGCTCGCAAGCGCTCCTCGGGACGCTTAGTTCGTGCAGACGGGACCGTCTTCTGGACCTTGGAAATCTGGCACTTCCGGGCTTGGAAGTCATCATGTATCCATTTCATTCGGTACTGGTAAACGTAACTGCCCGGTATAACACCCATATAAGAGAACATGACCTATTCCAAAAAAGGTTGGGTGAGAAGTGGGTCTCGAAACCTCACAAGGTCGGCGTCCAAGCTGAAAAATTGTACAAGTACACCGCTATGCTCATCACCTACATGTTTGCCGACCTTCAAGTACACATGTATAAAAGAGCACTTGAGCTTCACCGGACCAGAGAGCTCGAGCCATATGAATTGCATATTCGGCGCCGCAAAATTGAGAGATGGAAGACTACGGCCGCCTTTAATCTTCCAAGGAATAACCAATTTTTAGGTGTGTATGGATATCAACCCTCGCCCTGGATGTGCAACATCTATCTCTCCTGGCTAGAGGGTCCTCAGACAGGACTATATCACAAGCACACAATTCTCCAAGATATGATCCTGAATGGTGGATGGAATCACGAGGCCAGGACAAAAGTCGCCACGCAGGAATTGATAGCTACCCGAAAGTTCAGCATGGTCAGACGGCAAGCTCCTCGTTCTCCCAGCCATAATAGTGGAGAAGTGCATCCGCAGGAGCCCTTAGAGCAACGGCAAGGTCAATTGCCTGGGGGTCTATTTAGGTTTATTCCCGTTACGTTTCTCAACCGCAATACTTCACAAGTCGCAGTTATGGGGGAATATGAGAGCACTGAGTCGGAACGTCACGTACAGATGTCAAAGCCAGAGTCCATAGAGGCGATGTGGCTTGCATCGCTCTCGCGAAAGAAATTGGCCGATGAGACTACACAAATTAAGTGGGGAACGAGGATTAGGCGGGTGGCGAATCATAGGAGAGGAGAAGAGCATGGTATTGCACTAAACCGAGAACTGGTGAACAGATCACGAACCTTCTGGCGGCTTTCTCGGGCTCACTTCACCACCTCACGTCAGATCTGGAGCCAAAACAGCGCTATTACTGTAGAGACTAGGAACTCGACTCTGGATGAAGGTATGCAGGGTGGAGTTGCGTACGGTAATGACTGTGAATGGGAGACATTCACTGTGGTGGACACTTCAGAAACACAAGAGAGGTCCGGGGCCGACGGAACATCAAACCATCAACAACACGATCCTTTGGATACCAATCTGGGAGCGATGTCTCAAAGCGCTACCAATGGAGGTCAAGGTCGCGATGATGGGCCGCCGCAAGAACAGAACACAAAGCCTCCGCGCGACGAGAACCACGACAGCGAAACTGATACAGAGTCGGAATCTAGTGAACCGGAGACCGAAGACGCCGAAGAGGCAGAAGAGGCAGAAAAGCACATTCCCCTCTCTTTCCAAATTCCCGAGGAAACGTTGCGCAACGCAATGCAAGCTTCTCCCAATACCAAAGCCAGTTTCTGGTCCCATACCATGTACCGCGATCCCAAGACTGCCGATCCTGACTTCAAGAGAATCAAGGTTCATTATTGTAAGACCAAAGAAGTAGGGGAAACCGTGGCCAAATATTTTCTCAACGAGAAAGTCATCGGGTTCGATATTGAGTGGAAATACGACTTTCGCCCGGCGGATATCAAAGAGAATGCCAGTTTGATACAGATCGCTTGCGAAAACCGCATTGCCCTTTTCCACATTTCCTTGTACAAAGGAAAAACAGCAGATGAACTCTTGCCACCTACTCTTAAAACAATCCTCGAGTCCCCCGACATCGCCAAGGTCGGCGTCGCAATCAGGGGCGACTTTACAAGATGTTGGACATACCTGGGTATCAAGGCCTGCCACCAAATCGAGCTCAGTCGTCTGCACAATCTGGTCGAGTACAGGGATATGGCACCAAAAATGGTCAACAACAAGCTGGTTGGAATGGCGAAACAAGTGCAGACCCATCTCCAGCTTCCGTTGGCCAAAGGAGATGTGAGGAAGAGCGATTGGAGCAAGCCTTTGACAACGGAACAGGTTGAGTATGCGGCGAGTGATGCATATGCCGGTTTCCGGATATACGATGTGCTAGAGATGAAAAGGAAGGCGATGAAACCGGTCCCTACTCCCCCCGCGCCGTTTGACTGGGACGGGGAAGAGAAACCAAAGAAAGTGGTGCCAAAGAAGAAGAAGACGGAAGAGAAGGCTGTGGCTGCGGAAGTAGCGGAAGAGGATGAGGGTGATGTCTATGAGACTGCGCTGGAAGACTCGCTGGATAGCCAGGAACTAGATGCCGAGTCTGAATTTGATTCTTCGGAGTCGTCGGAGAGTGATGGTGATCTAGAGGCTGACTACGTTCCTCCAGCACGGCGTTTTGGGAAGCTCGCAGTAGGAACTCAGGAGGAAGGGGTAAGCAAGGTATTGCAAAGACCACAGCGTGTTGGTCGTGTCAGCCTTGCGGCTCTGAAGGGCGACGCTGCGTATCCTTCTCCGTCAAGCTACTCCTCGGAAGAACAGATGGCTGGTGCAGTCCCTGCATTGAATCCAACCGACATGCCGAATTCAAAGTTGGATGTTAATATGACTACGTCTCCAATATCGGAGGGCTTGGATTCAGCCGACGAACCCGTCTTTGCATCTTTCAAGGGACGAATGACCTGGCCGGATGATCCCAAGGCAAGAGAAAACGAGCCGATGGAGATCGGGATGGGGATGGAAGTGGATGATCCGATAGATGAGGAATCGGCGACTTTACTCCAAGCCATGACACTTGAGTCCAAGAAGCCTAGAAGGAAGGCAAAGGCCACAAGTAAGATAGACCAAAGGGATGATGTGCAGTCCTCGTCTGATACTCCAGGTCCCGTGTTGGAACAGAACGAGGACGGAGACTGGGTAACAAAGGACGCTCTGACCGAAACCGAAGGAGTCGCAAAGCCCATCAAAGAACGAAAAGAGAGGAAGAAACGAGAGCCGAAGCTAGTAGAACTTGCACCAGCGCAGCCTCCCGAACAGGAAGTCGGACAACCTTCCCTCGACACCGACAACCCTCCTTCCACATCGACCACCACATTGACCCCCGCTCCCGAACACTCCCCCGAACACATCCTCGCCTCAACCTGGGCCCGCTCCTACCTAACCTCCACCATCCCTCCCGCCTCGCCCAACATCCCACACGTGCCCCGCATCCACGCCACCATCTCCCATCTGCGCGCCTATCACCTCTGGCACCACCAACACCTCTCCATATCCCAGATCGCGCGCATACTGCGACCAGAGCCCCAGGACCCACTGAAGGAGAGCACGGTCGCGAGTTATGTGCTACAGGCAGTCATGCTGGAGAGATTGGAGTATAGGCCCGAGGAGTTGAGGCAAGTGTTGAGGGATGTGCCGAGGGCGGTGAGGGAGGGGAGGTTTAGGGGGTTGTGGATGGGTGTTGGGGGTTTTTGAGGAGGAGGGAGGACGTGTGTCGGGGAATAAGGTATCAGTCGTAGGATATCTTGTGTACATTAAGATGAGATGAAAGGTCGTTGTATTGATATTGTTCGGAGGCTCGTTGGCGAGCGCCCCCTGACGTCTTCTCGGGATTGGGATTGAGAGCCGATACCCTGGAACCTGACCTACGATCAGATGACGCGATTCCCCTGAGAGCCCTTTATGTCTAGCCGTGGCCAGGTACACTACACATGTATAGAGGGGCTGGGAGTGGTGTGTATGAGAGTCGTGGGTTTATCTTGTATATAAAATGGATGGGCCCGTTAATAACTCCAAGAGGCTAAAGAAATAAATGGATAGATGAAGAAAGGAACTTTGTGACTGCTAATTTTCTAATGGCCCTTCATCTCCTTCTTCACAGGAAACTCTTTCTCACGGAGCTGAGACGACTAGATAATGTAGACGTATATTGCAGAATTGTGTCAGGCGGGTAATGAAGTTTAGTACAGTTGCTTTAGGAGTATAACTTTTGTCGCTTCCCCAAACGCCTCAAATGCCATATCTGCCGGGTATCATATCACAATCATGTCTCTATCTGATGACATCCCATTCCCTCCCTCCTCCTTCCCATCTTCTCCCCATGTCGACAGTCCAGCCGTTTCCCATCCCATCCGTAACCCCCACTCGGCCAGATCTCCCCTACCGAGTCTCAAGCTCTCTCCCTGTCCACTACCATCTTTCCACACTCTTTCTATCGTTCTCCTGAGCCCTCCCTTCCCATTTCTCCCCTGCTCCTCTTCTCGTCTCTCCCCTCTTTAAACCAAATGCCCCGGCAACAAAAAATTCGCAACCCCCTCCTTGACCGCATACTCATGTCCACAGCATCCGCAAACCAGCTTCCCCTCTTTAATACACGTCTCGAGCAACAACCGATGCAGATCCTGGGCTACCTGCGTGGGCGTTTCAGAGTCATCCTCCTCCGATGAGGTGGATAGGGAAGATACGTCGGGGGATGATTCGGGGAGGGAGGGGAGGCCGAGCTAGAGGGGGGGTATGGGTGTCAGCATGGTGCTTGGTGCTTGGTGCTCGGTACTCAATCCTCAATCCTCAATCCTTAATCTTCCCTCCTACCTCCTGCCTCATCCAATCCAAAACACACAAATCCACAATAGAAGAAGTAGAGAAGACGTACCTCCCCGGCCAAAACCCTTAGTGCCTCCCACTCCAGTCTCGGCAAAATGTTCCTCAGAAACACGGCGTTGTAGTCTGTTTCGAGGATTTCGAGCTCCACCTCGCGGGGGTGCAGGGGGAAGGAGAGAGGTGACGATTTGCAGGTTTTGATGGCGCAGGTCAGGAAGTTGAGGGTTAGGAGTTTCATTTTGGGGGGTGGGTGGTTCTGAGGGCGACGGCGAGGTCCGGATGTTTGGCGTGTTATGGTGGGCTGGGAGGAGTGATTCCGAGAAAGATCCGTTGGATGTAATGCTCTACCTGATATTGGGCGGTTATGTTGTTTGAGGAGGGCGTGTGTGCAGTTGTGGGAGTTCGGTTGGTCGATCGTTTTTTGTCGTTGAAATTTTAGTGGGGTTGATGATTTTGGTGGGGTGCATTTGTGAGGCTCTGAGTTAAGCTTTCTGGAACTACGCCGTATTTGGAAGCCTACTTGATAGGTACCTGGGTGTCAGATGTCCCTTATCATGCACATGCGTGTCTAGGATTGAATCTAGAAACATGGTGGTGTGTATATATCCATGAAGGTCTTTAGAGTTAATTTCAAGGAGAGCACATTGATGAATAAAGACTGCAACCTCAGGAAAGCAGAAGGGACAAAGCATCTGCCCATGGTTGATACCATGCTCATAATTGCATACTACATGCCCTACGCCGTTATTCCACTATTCCTTACGCACCTTGCGTCTAGAACTTGGATATCTTCGCACCGGAAACAATGTCCGGTATGCTCACCAACGCCACTGTTTCCTGAACCCACCATGTCCCCCGGCGGAACAAGATATACAAGAAAATGCAGCAACTCCTGGGCCAAGCGCAAAGATGGCTACCGGAACGCCATGTAAGACGCGGCCGCCAAAGCGCAAAATAAAGAAATGAAAGTACCCAATCAAGCCCACCTACTTGAAATGCACCTCAATTGCATCCATATGCTGGATATCCATATCGCCAACCGTATCCATAGGCGGAAGCCTATCCCCATCAAACATCAACGTGATAGGTTGGTCCTTTGGAAGATTATGCCTCTGTTTGTACGCACTCGCCAAGTGCTCAAACGTCGTAGCCTTCCACTTTGTCAGTCTTTTTGTCGAGTTCACATATCAAACATAGACCAACTTACCGACTTGACATATATTTTGAACTCGGGCTTCCCCTTCGCTCTCAATATCACGGCCATCTTCGCCTCCGCGGGGGCTTCTTGTACTGGCTCTTCAATCACTGGCTTCGGTGGTTCAAACGCTTTGCGCTTCGCCTCGGCTGCCGCAGCATCTGCTGCCTTCTTCTGCTTGAAGAGCTCCTCGGTCCAAGCCTCGAGGTGGATTTTCGGGGGCTCGTCGTCGTCGATGCCGAAATCTGACTCGCCTTCGATGGTGATGATGCCTTCGGGGCTGACTTTTACGCCGAGTCTGGCGATGGTCGTGAACTCGGTTAGCTTGCGGTTCTTCCAAGTCAAGAAGATGTCTCCGGTTTCGCTTTCCGTGAAGCCTTGTTTTTGACACCAGGCGATACGAGGTCTTCCGAGGGAGGCTGTCGTTTTGATTTTGACTATAAGAGGTTTGGTGTTGGGCAGGTCTGAGCTGATGAGGAGGGTAACTACAGCTTCTGGGATCGCTGGGGTTGGTGTGCCATTTGAGATGGGGTTTGCTCCATTGGAGGATCGCCGTTCATGGGCTTTTGCAGCGAGTTCGGCAAAATATGGATCTTGTATTTCTTCCAGCTCTTCGGAGACGTCCCGTGTTTGTTTCGATCGTACTTCGAGGGGTTTGATGTCTTCAGGCTCCGAGTCCGAATCCCCGAGGTCTATTATGTGGTTTGTCCCTGTTTGGGGACCTCCAGTGGAACTTGATGATTTAGTGAGCGATTCATATCGCGAGGAGAGAGAATCGGGTAATGGTTTCGCAGGAAGCGGCGATAGAGGTGTTTGACTGCGCCTACGTCGGATCAGCTACCATCCTTAACCTTCACCACAGCACAATACATACGTCTTCCCTCTCCTACTATTCCCCGATCCTCCACTCGACACCCCCGCATACGCCTCCTCACTGACCTTCCTCCTTTTGCTCTCCTGCTCCTCTTCCTCCTTCGCCTTGCGCCTTTCTTCTTTCCTCAGCCTTTCCTTCTCCTTCCTCGCAAGCTCCTGTTCTTTCTCCTTTTGTATTCTCCGCGCCTCTTCGGCAATGACATCCTTAAACTCGCTCGAGTGACTGAAGATGTCCTTTTCCTTTTCCCCCTCGCCCTTCACCTTCTGCCACGCTGCCTTCTTGAAGAACGAGCGCTTCTTCGGAGGTGCGTCCGGCTCTGTCATCGCAAGCGCATAGATAGTCGAAATATCGGGCTAAGGCGCAGTGATGTGGCTTGTTGGTGTGTGTTGCAAAAGCGGTATGAAGGAGGAGGAATGGACGGGGTAGAAAGAGACGTGGGGGAACAGCGGGGCCAATACTGTAACGCGAAGTCACGCTGTTCGCGACAGGCTGTTCGCGACAGGCGGACCCCAGAAAAAGGACCGTGCGAACGGACTCCCGGTCGGGAATTCACACCACAAGCTCCCGCTACCAAGACCTTCCGACTACTTGAGCGAGACGTTTGAGCAAAACAACACACAACGCAGCATCCCGTCACTCCTGCCACCCTCTACGTTCAAACTCACATAGTAAGACCCCGCCACCCACCGTTTGTCTTACAAGAGACTTGGCATTGTCTAACACATGACCCAGCACGCACACCACTCGCAGCCATGGCCTCCCCCGCCGCCACCAACGGCGCAAACCTCAAATTCGCCAACGCGCGCCAATCCTCCAAAGACATGATCTCGTCTTTCATCAGCGAACTTCAGGGCGAAGAAGTTGCTGTGCGGCTCAACTCCGGATCCATCTTCCAGGGTAGGTCATGTTACTTATTGCTATGCCTCCACCTATCCTTATTTCTACGCATAAGCCTATTACCTTCCCCTCTGTATTATTATTGTTTCTATTCTTATTCCTATCTGTATTCATATCCCAATTCCTTTCCCAATCCTGTCCCTAGCCCCATCTCTATTCCCACCATCACCTACCACTACCCCAGCACCAATATCACCACTCACCCCAACACCTCCCAGGCTACTGCGAGTCCATCGACCAATTCATGCACATCAACCTGGGCAACTGTCGACAAATCGAGGACGGAAAGGAGGTCAAGTACTGGGGCGATGCGTTCATACGGGGGAACAATGTGTCGTACATTGCATTGAGGGGAGAGTAATACAGTGCAATGTCTTCGTAGCATTGATGATGGGGCTGGAATGGAATAGCATAGGATGGCATGAGAGGGTAGCGTAGCGTGGTGTGGACGGCCTTTCATAGAGGGGAATACAAACTGTGATACCCTAGGCTATTTGACTTGGTGGTGTGCAGGTACCTTTCCAATCAGGACTAGACAGTCTGGTTGCTTGAACGGCACTACATGGATAGGAAGGGGCATCATGGACCTGCAGTCAAAAACAGATACAAGCTTGTTAGCGTAAAATATACCCGCCCAGGCAACTAGCCTGTATTCCCGTCACCATACAAGCGCTCAGACAACATGTAAAAGTAAAAAGATGATGCATAGCATTGTGGAGCGATATACTCCATCCTCATTGCTACCCTTCCATGCCCATAAACGCCATCCCTATCGCAGCGAACCTGCCATTCATCTCAAGAAAGCGTCCCTCTACCTCCCATCCCGTCCCATACATTTTACTACAAGCCGAATATTTGCCCCGTCACTGCTATTACCAGTCCTATTCCCGCGAAGAAGCTCCCAGCCCAAGATGTGTGGTCGAGTCAAAGCCCGCGGGTCGTCGAGTCCGAGTCGGGTATCGGCCTTTAGAAGAACATGCGCAGAACCTCGAAGATGACGCCGCCGCAAAGGACAAACGCAAGCACTACTATAACATGTGTTAGCCGCGTCCAACGTTTCCTCGTCGTCTTGGTTCTCTTTTATTCCCGACACCTCCCGCCTAACCCCCAACCCTCGAAGCTCCCCGTGCTTGGGCCAATCCCTCCCCTATCCCCCAACCTCCAACTCCCACACAAATCGAACAAGAACATGAATACGTACTTATCCACCCCTTGCTAATCGGGCTCTTGAACGACTGCTTCTTTGTCACCGTCGTGGGGGGCTTGCCCATCTTGGCTTCCTCGCGGCGCGCGAATTTGGCGTTGGCGGCGCGTTGTTGGGGGGTTTGGGCCTGGAGTACGGCTTCCGTTAGTACATTGATTGCAGAGGGGGAAGCTTGGGGCGAGACTCGGTCGTCGATTGGAGGGAAAGGCATTGGGTAGGAGTAGGAGGGATAAGAAACGCTCTTGCGATTGCGCACCATTGTGAAGACGGTTGATTGGTGGTATGGGGTTTGGTGTTGGTGTTGGTGTAATGGGAGTAGTAGTCGTCCGATTGCTTCTATGTCGGTGATTATGATCAGTGGACGAGAAAGTGTGACGGGCGCCGGACGAGGTATTTGTACAGCAAGAGCCGGTGTTCGATATTTGTGTCGAGCGGACCGATCCAGGGTTCAAGTGATGCAAGGTGTTCCTTTGGAATTCCGCGCACAGACCAGCGATTCTCCGTCTGAGCTCCGCAACTCAACCTCGGCGCCGATTTTGCGTTTGAAATACTGGCAATGAACGAGTTGCGGTCTTTTTTTATATCGCAATTGCACGGATTGGACACATTGCAACTAGTACAGAGGCTACGCGCATTTCCGTGAAAGGAGTCAAAACTGAAAAGGAGATCTGGCAAGAGAAGTGCTGGGAAGGGAGAAGTGCTGCCTCGGAGGGGAAAGATCTGGTGCCTGAGACAAGATGAACAGCGCAATACGGGCTGGACGCACGACGACGCTGGCAAGGGCCTGGATGCTGCCTGGGAGAGTAGCAGAAGGAAGAATAGCGAGGAGATTGTATGCGACTGAACCGCCGCCCACATCGCAACCTCCGCCTCCACCGCCGACGGGAGAGAGGCAGCCGCAGACCAGAGCTGTACGTTGTCCTGTCCAATGTATCTCCGTAGTCTATCGTCTCTCGGTAGAAGGAGGGATTGGGAACTACGGCTGATATTGTATCAAGGGCACATTCTACAAATCCTTCGGCTCGCCCATCTTAAAATGTTTCCTGGGCGCGCTGTTCACATACCAAGTTACGTACTGGACATGGATGAAGCTGGAAAGCGTGGAGGTGCAGAAGGATTATCAAGGTCGGTGAGGATACATGCCCACACTACATATGTGCATATAGCTGTGCGTATCCGGAAACTAGACTGACCGCTTGAAAGATCAGATTGAGGACCTCAAGGATGACCTGCGAGATGCGATTCTCGAGAAGAGGAGTGAGGGCAAGAAAACTTAAATGTGGAATGGGATGGAGAGGAGATGGGAAATGTGTGTATGATACCCAAGATGAAAAATGTATAATATGGGAAATTTTGGGAAAAGCGCTACAGGGCTACCTTGTACGAGGTCACTTCAAATCTTGGAGCTCAGATGGACCGCTCTTGCAGAATAGGCTCATACAGCTCAGGAATTGTTGATCGCTTCATATGCCGGTTCTTCTGCCCAAGCTTTCTGTATATTTGTTGTAAATATTGCCAGCTAGGCGAACGACTCGACTACGAACAGAAAGATCCATGGTATCCATTTCCAACGCCAATCTACTTTTCACCACATCCTTCTTACGACCCCCCACCAACCCCCCTATTTATCTGTACCCTCTTATCCTCTCCCACGCTCACAATCCCCACCTCCTCCTCCCACCGCACCCCAAACACCTTGACCCCTTCCCCACTACTCCTTGCCTTCGCCGCGCCCTCCCGTTCAACCACATACACGCTCTCTCCCGCCTTCCCTCCTTCAAGAGGTCCACTTGCAGTCTTCACGCTCCGCACATCCCATATCCTCGTCGTTCCATCATGCGACCCAGACACAAGTCCGTAGTCGGAAGACGGATTCGTGTCGAGCGATACAACGGCGTTGCCGTGACCGCGGAGCGTCATGACTGCGATTTGAGTGGCCGAAGCACGCGGATCAATTAGTGTGATGTGGCGGGCAGATGTCCCAGTCGCGAGGAGATTTAGCTTTGGGAGTGCGGCGAGCGAGAGGAGGGAGTGGCCTGTCGTCCGTGTATCCACGCACGTCGAAGTTGGCAAATCCCACGTCTTGAGTGTGTGGTCGTGGGACGCAGAGTAGGCCACTGTGGCGTCGTCGGGCTTGAAGATTACAGAGGAGACGGGCGATGTGTGACCGGTGAATGTGGAGAGGGCGCCGCGCGAGGGAATCGTTTTGTCGGGTTTGGAGAGCTTTTGGCGTTTGTTAGACGCGGCTGTTGCATTTGGGAGGAGGGTGGGTGGCGCGACGGGGTTCTCTTTTGCACTGGAGGAGAAGAGGGAGAGGGTGCAGTCAGCAGAAGCGGTGAGGATGCGGCTTATTAGGGTGTGGACGGCGACGTTCTCGATGCTGTAATTGTGGTTGTAGAGTTCGAGGGAAGGCGTTATGCTGCGCGTGTCGTCGTCGTACTTGTAGACTCTGACTACGTTGTCCAGGCCTGCGGCTACGATCTTCTTGTCCGATATCCATTTTGCGCTCTTCAGGCTTGTAATTCTGCCGCTGTTGTTTGGGGGTGTGGAGGTTGCAAGTATGTCGCCCGAGAGATTCCAGACTCGTAGAAGGCCGTCGTAACTCGCACTCAATATCCTCTCTTGTCCGCTTGCGATACCACTTCCAGACCAACTTCCCGCTGGCGATGTCTGTGAAAGAATGTCTACTGCAGAAACCCAGTCATCGTGCTCGAAGCTCGCAACATGTAGCGGCGGTATCAAAGCCCGTGTGTACTCGACGTTGAGGGTCGTCTCGGCGCTGATGCCATTCTGCGTGAGGAATTCGTCGATGGAGGTTCGTAGAAATTGTCCGTTGATCAGGAACTCGAAGGGGATGGGTTTTTCGGTGTGAAGTAAGTTATTCACAAGGCTCGACAGCGCATATCGTTTCAGTGCTAGAGTATCGTCAGCATCTCTCCAATATTTCACGGCGCATCCAGTGCGGTATCGAAAACTCACATGTTGACACCAATAGCGCACCCGGATCCTCTGGGAGCTCAACATCCGCATGTCGAGTACTGAGCCGAATCTGCACTTTCTGCTGTGCCGGTTCTGAGGGGTTGAAATCCATGGTGTCGTGTGTATTGTATGGAGAGGGATTGATCTTTGAAATTTTGGTGGAGGTTGGAAATTTTCGGATTGGGTTTAGCGCGGGACAAAGTCGGGGCTCGCAAGGTCCGCGTCACGTGTATATGTATTCACTGCCAAACTTGGAAGGCATGAGGGGCGGTCGATGTCAAGATTGAAAGGCAGACCTGCGGCGGAAGCATTGTGCTGAATTAGATGAACAATGTTGAGCGGCTGGATATTTCTACAGAGATCGAAGATATCGTTGCTTTCAAGCCACATTCCCTCGCGGCACCATTTTAGCCCAACACTCCGAGTTCTTACGCTTGTAGACCACTCAGAATTTTTAAATGATATTTTCATACTTGCATTAAACCAAATGCGTTGGATTACTTTGGCGTTGTCCAATTTATTCAATTTTTTTTATTTTTGGACAAGACAACAACTTCTCTCTACACTGAGCGGCATATGGCCATCTTTTAGCAACTTAAGAACTTAGCATGCACTTCTCGCTCAGAAAGCTACTCCGAACAACAAGTTTGGTTCCCGTTTGAGGATCTCGGGCAGCCAGAACGGTCAAAGTCTTCCACTGCCCGGATGAGCAGCCGGGCTACCACGGATTGTTTCAAACAGGCAACCAAATACTTCATAGTGTCGAAAGTATTGAATTAGGCATTACAGACGGCTTGTTTGAAGACGAATAATTTATGTGAATATTCACGTGAATATCAAATGGTCAAACGAACACGGTGGAAAGAGCTCTAAAATGGTTCCCTAGCAGTGCTCAAGCACGAGGTGTTGCCCCGCGTCTATGAATGATGTATATACCATGAAATAGGGCGAAGAGCGTGCTTGGAGACGACCAAGTGAAAGGGCCTTTCCGTTGCTTAAAGGCGCACGTGGGCACTGATGGGGCGGGCAAGCGACTTAGTGAATGTCAACGACTGTGCATTGTTTTCCGACATAAGCACTCTCACCTTCAATGTTATACAGACACAACACTACCTCCCACGGCCAATTTGGAAAACTTTTCTCTCTATTGCCCCCCTTTGGAGCTCTAAAGACACTGCGACTGTCTTCTTGAGCTAGAGAGTTGCGCCCTCTGAAACCTGTCTGGCCACTGGCTTGCGGTTGAGTCTACCAAGGCCACCATGTGAAGTACAGCCTGCTACCGCACCCTCAGCCGCAAATGTCTCCCCTCTCGAAACTCTTTCCCATCCCCGAATACGGCCCAAAGAAGTCGCAGGATAGCCAATCCACCCATACGCCAGCCACTCGAACCTCGCGCATCTACAACGACCATCTCTCGAATCCCACCACAGAAGCCAGAAATAAGGCTTCTGCAGACTTTAAAAAACTTCTCCAATCCGGAGAGCTATCCATTCCCTGCCACTACGGTAGTTCCAACGCGGACTCTGTGGAACAAGATTCGCCGCGGATCATACCTATGCATCCCACTCCACTAACTCCTAGTCATACCCGCCACCGCCGAGGCACAAGCTTCGACTTTGGCAACCGCCGCCTAGTCCCCGGTGACCTCGAGCCTCCGCCCACCCTCTCTTCCCGCGAACGCTGCAGCAGTGACCCGCTGACGAGCATCCGCGAGACTGTTCCCGAGCAGTGGCAAACCCAGCACAACTACATCCCAGGGTTAGCCACAGCTCCACCCCAGAGCCGCAGAAGCAGCCAGAGTTCAACGGCCCCCCTCTCTGACCAACGCGCCCTAAAATCCCCGCCTACAAAGATAGTCCCAATCATCACCCAACAAGGCCGATATACCCTCCTCCCCTCCGGCATCTACACCGCAACGGAAGACATCCCCCTCCCCCTCGGTCCGCGACCAGACCCGTACTCGATACCCTGGGGCCAGATGAAAGACCCCATTGCAAAGCTAATCCGCGACGACGAGATTGAAGCCTGGGAACTCGAGAAGAAGAAACGGGAGGAGGAAGCTGCCGAAGCTGCCTCAAATCCAGAGAAACCCCTCTCTCCTCCACCACCTCCCCGAAAATTGATGCTGAATGAGGCTCAGCCGCCTGATACCGTGTCTGAGACCGCAAAGGCGCTGTTTTCGACGACGATGCCGCCGAGTCCAGAACGCGATAGGAGTTTCCTCCGCACCCTCTCTGGCACATTTCCCTTCTCGCCGAGTAAGATCCGGCGGCGGAGGACGAGTGAACCCTCGCCGGTTATCTGCGCCGGCCGTATTGTTCGGAAATCGGAAATCGACGGCTTCCCAATCTTCCTCACACTCCCGAAGGATCGACTACAAGACCCCCGCTACGCCTCGGCAGATTGGTTCAAATGCTACAAAACACATCCCCGGTTCAGCTTCACGTCAGACGGGTACGTCATCCGGTCCCGATTGACAATGAAGATGATTGAACTCTTCTCGTCCGGGGATTTACTCTCCGCCAGTCTCTGGGTAGATACGATTCCCGATATCCCAGCGCTGAGACAGGGCGTTCCGGGTGTAGATTTGGAGTATGATTGGTGGATACGGTACTGGGAGACTTTGGTTGTGATGGCTGATATACGGCGGGGGTGTGAATTAGCTGGCAGGGCTGTGGAGGTGTTGCAAAGGGAGCATGAAGAAGATGTTGCTCAGATGATGGCGCGGATGAGGCTGAAGGCGCAGGGAAGGGAGGTAGAATTCGGAGGGTAATAGATTGGAGCAGAGAAGAGTAGTGGAGAGTTGAGAATTGGATAGTTTCTCTGGGGATTGAGGGTAACACTTTGTGGATTTTGGTTGCATAGCACTCGCGTCTGATACCCTTTGAGTCTGTATCTTGACGGGTTTATATACCCTTATATCAGACCATTTAGTCATCATCGGAAAACGTCTACTTGGGCAGTAGAGGATAGATCCGTTTGATATAATACATCGAATAAGCTCAGAGACTATATCTCAACCCGAAATGCGTCAGTGTCGTAACATGTGCTCAGTATGCCCAAGCCCCTTCATTCTATACCGTATAATGCATTGCACTCAGAAAGTATTATATCACCCAAATATCACATTATACTTTCCACCCATCCCTCGCACCTAGCCCTTACTCCCCCTCCTAATATCCGCCACGGCCTTCCTCCTATACTCACTCTCCGCAAAAAGCGCTAAAATCAGATCCACCACCTCTTCCGCCCCCATCTCCAACTTCAACTCGCCATCTGTCCAAAAGTATCGAATATCCGCGAGACTGCTATCTAGAATCTCGCCCAGGTATTGGAACTTGAACCAATTAGGCGTATAAATACTAGTCATATCTCTGGGTTCGCCCTGCCCGTCATCGGTCGTGAACAGCGTGTTGAGCGAGGAGAGGGAGACGCAGTAGCTATGCAGTTTTTTAGACTCGTCTTCGGCAATATCGGAGATGTCTTCGATATCTGTTATGAATTTTGTGAGAGCGGTGGAGACGAGGGAACCCAGGGATTGGAGGAGGGCCGAGTGTGAGAGAATATTCTGCCACTGGCGTTTAACTTCACTTATACGGTCGATGGCCATGGCTATCGCATTGTCGCATTCAGCCGCAAAAGGGGCGGCGGTGCAGGATTGGAAGCCCTGGGCGCCGTCGAGTAGGTCACGGATGATGGTGCGTTGGGATTCCATTTCGCGGCCGTACGCACGTTTGCCGAAGCCCTCGATTGACTTGATGGCATCATCGAGCCTTAGGCGGACAGACGGGCGGAGGAGTTGCGGGAGGGTTGATGATTTGTCTGCTTCTGCTTGCTCTTGGAGGAAGATGCGGAGGCGATCGGAGAGACGGATGCAGTCATTGTAGATGAGCATGTTGCCAGCGACGTCCTTGGAGTAATGGATAGCGGCCGTGGCTCGATACATGGCTAGGAGGAGGGTGGGGATGGCGTAGAGACCCCCACTGGCAGGGGCAATAGCAGACTTTACAAGTTCTGGAGTGTTAAGTGTGCCGACGTCGGAGACGACCTGCATGATGATCTCGATGATAGAATCCGGGATAGTAGTGACAGTATATGTTTCTCGGAGTGTGACCTCTTTCTCAGTTGGGGGTTTTTGTGTGGCGGTGGCCTTTCCATTGGCATGTGATTTTGGTGTAGGCTGTACTGAAGTTGGTTGTGCATCCTCATCTTCTCCCCAATCTGCACCCCAATCCTCGGCATGTTCTTCATCTTTGTCACTCTGCTCGCTCTCTTCTTTGGCTGGCTCGGGCGAATCTTCCTCTTCGATACCCCAAGCGCTCATATCCTCCTCTTCAATGTCTTCTTGCGGTGGGGCTTCATTCTCTTTAGCCTTCTCTTCCTCGTCCTCGCCCCAAGCCTCACCCCAGTCCTCTTCCTGCTCTTCTTCGTGACCAAGTACGGCATCGCCTTTCGATACAACTTGAGTCTCCACGCGCTCCACTGTCTTCTTTTCCTGGACCTTTTTTGAGCAAAGAACCCGTACCCTGACAATGGCAGATTCTTTTCGCTTTGCGAGCCAGATTTCAGCAGACTTGTCGACCCACTCGCGGAGACGCTCTTGGCCAGACCATTCTAGCTCATCAAAGTATTCTGCGAGGCCAAGCACAAGAGATAGGGTTTCTTGGAAGTCTTCGACTCCATCCGTCGATAGGGGTACCGCGGGTAAGAGCCAATCATGGATCAGTCTTGCACCAATGATCGGGACCAGCCTTGCAGACAACGGCACGGCGATAGATGGCGGAAGACGCGTGCTCAGGTATTCGGCAATGGCTTGGATGTCTTCTAGTGTGGCTTTGACGGACATATCGACGAGATGGCCGTCGATTTGTATGTCGTCGCCTTCGATTATCAGCGCGGACACGATCCGGTCGGAGGTGGCAGTGAGGCGGGCGGAGATGACAATTTTGTCAAAGCTGTGGCTCAATTTTGTGATAACGCTATCCAGGAGACCGAGTTTTGTAAGCGCTTCGACAACAGAATCAATCTTGACGGCGGTCTCGCCGGGCTCTTCAGTTAGAGCTCCGATAGCCGTCTCTTTCGAAGTGTTCTGCACTTCATCTTTCAGCGTTATCCTTCTCTCGGTGGGATCGACAATTATGAGTGCATTCCAGTGCTCTTTTGTATTCTCTTCGACTGCGTCCCTGAGCTGTTTTTGCTTGTTTCTGAGAACGCCGACTACCCTGGTGTTTCCAAATGGCCCCAGGCGAGTGAAGGCTGCATCGGCATCTTCAAGTCGCTCCAGTGCATGCATAACATTGCCATGGACAGCTGCGTCAGATGCAGACTCCAACAGAGTGGATATGTCCTGGAGCTGCTGCACGACATGCACGAGACTCTCATTGTATGCGATCTCAGAATACAAGAAGCTGACTTTGCTCGCGGCATCGTCGACCTTGGCGTTGAGCTTCTTCCCCGATTCGGCCTGCTGGACGATTTCGTGGGCGGTCTCCTGGGAGCGTTTGATGTCGTTCTGGAGCCGGCGGGCTTGTGCAATCCAGCCATCCACGTCAGAGGCAGCGTCTCGGGAGAGGCTGCGGATCTCGTTCTGGGGACACGTGATCAGCTATAGAAGCTCGGGGGGACATGGCAAACACACTTTGGTATCCTCCCGCGCCTTGCCCACGACCTCCAGCAGCTTCGGGAGTGCCGCGGCGGGAACGGGCGCAGATGCCACCTCTTCTGACTGCGGGAAGGTGCCATGTTCGACCGACTCGAGGATGGCGTCGCCCAGGGCCTGGTGGGATATGTGCGACGACATTGGATCTAGGGGGAAGCTATCATGTCGGGAGTGAACGCGCGTATCTTGGTGTTGTGGTGGTGATGCTGTGCTGTTGGAATAAACCTGGTCTTGTCCCTAGAATGCGGAAGTGGCTTCACCGAATCCTTGCCGCAGTCCGTGCGCACCACACTCCAGCCCTATGAAGGCAAGCTACTAAATCCACCCCGCCATCGTATAAAACACCGAGTCCCCGCGGCCACCGTCGATGTGAGAGCCTCCTTTCAATCTATTCACCGCTGCATGTCTTCGGTTTGCATTCTAACACAAGCCGCAGGACCCAGGCTTCTGATTCTGCCATTCCGGAGGACCAAGGCGGCAGCCGCAGCATCAAATTAGGCATTCAGACTCCCCATTTCAATATTCTACGCTTGATATTGGGAGTTTCCTTTTGCTTCACGGCCGTTTTAGGGCATAGGTAAGCGCCGTCCCTTTTGCCAGGCTGTCCCATGACTCCGAGCGCTTTTCCCGCCCTCCACCATATTTTCAAGTGTGAGGGCACGTCAGGTTTCGAAGCACTTCTTCGAACCTGCATGTCTTTCATTCAATAAGCTCCTTGGCTTGTTAGTCTCCTACATTGAATTGTATCCCCCACTTTGGAGCACAAGGTCTTTCGTCTTCTGAACTGACGTGGAACCATGGTAGGACGGATTCATCCATAGACAAAGGGCACTGGGTGCACAGGAATTTTCACACTGGCACATCTCAAAACTGCACCTCTACCTTGAACGACTCTTCAGACTGCTTGTCTTCCACCAACGACTCACTTGATCAATTCTTGCAATTCGACAAGATGAGTCCTGTCAGCCAGAGCTCGCATTTCAAGAAGATTCAGAACTTCAAAGCCGACTACACTGAGGCTGTTGTCACTCAGTATGAGTCTCAAAGAACTGGAATGCGAGTGGTTGTAGTCGACAGGAAGGGTCCCAAAATCTACGGCTACTTTGCTGTCGCTACGGAAATCCACGATGACTCCGGATCACCGCATACCCTGGAGCATCTTTGCTTTATGGGGTCACGGAGGTATCCTTACAAAGGAGTTTTGGACAAGATTGCCACTCGAGCTTACTCAGATACGAATGCCTGGACAGACACGGCTGAGACGGTCTACTCCTTGCATACTGCTGGCTGGGAAGGCTTCGCCCAATTGCTGCCCATTTATCTAGATCATGTTGTTATGCCTACTCTGACCGATTCTGGCTGCTATACAGAGGTACATCATATCGACGGCAAAGGCCAGGATGCTGGGTAACCGTTCCTCTCCATCCCTCCTTACTTTCACTGACTATTCAGTGTTGTATATTCCGAGATGCAGGGCCGACAAAACTTGCAAGGCGATCTCATGGAACTCCAGATGCGCCGCCTTCTCTACCCTGAAGGAGATGGCTTCCGCTACGAGACCGGTGGTCTGATGGAGAATTTGAGAGTGCTGACGGCCGAGCGTATCCGAAAGTTCCACCAAGACATGTATCAGCCCAAGAATGTACGAGTCGTCCTCATTGGGGAAGTCGACCACGACAACCTTCTTGATATTCTTGACAAGTTCGAAGATGGAGTTGTCGATCATGTACCAAAATACCACGCACCCTTCCAGCGACCATGGGTGGAATCGAAACTCACTCCGCCATTGACCAAGTCTGTCATCAATACGGTCGAGTTCCCAGAAGAAGATGAATCAACAGGGGAAATTCAGATTGCGTTTCTTGGGCCAGAATCAAAAGACGACACGATGGAAACTGCGATGAACACTATTTTAATGTATATTGCTGGCTCCTCCGTTTCGGTACTGGTGAACGTTCTCGTCGAGAAGGAGCATCTGGCCAGTATGGTGTACTTTTATGTCAAGAACCATTACCACATGGTCATCTGGTTCACTTTGACAGCAGTAGAGACGGAGAAGCTGGAAGAGGTTGAGAAGCGATTCTTTGAGGTGTTGAAAGAGCACGCGTCGAAACCTCTCGACATGGACTATATCAAGGACTGTCTGCGCCGCTTCAAGCGCCAGGTGAAATTTACGACCGAAGTGGGTAACGACGAGTACAAAGACCCAATCATCAAGGACCATCTCTTTGGAGACCGCAATGGATCGGATCTCGCAGATGCGCTGGGTTCGCTGAAAGTGTTTGACGAACTGGAAGAGTGGAAAGAGGAGGATTGGCGCAATTTCTTGAAGAGATGGGTATCTGATGCACACCACATTACGATTCTTGGAAAGCCTTCACTCGCGCTATCCGATAAGATCAAGGCAGAGGAGGTCGCCCGTGTCAAAGAACAACAGGAAAAGCTCGGTGAAGACGGCATGAAGAAGCTTGCAGAGAAGCTTGAAGCAACCAAGGCGGAGAATGATAAACCCATTCCAGCCGAGATTATGGAGTCACTCAAAGTGCCCGGGACTGAGTCAATCCATTTCTTCGAGACGACTACGGCGCGCTCCGGTCTGGCAAAGAAGCTAGGAAATCTGGACAACAAGATCCAGAAGATCATTGACAAGGATGAGAACGGTCTCCCTCTTTTCATCCACTTTGAGAATATTCCCACATCTTTCGTAAACTTCGGGCTGGTCCTCGGGACTGAATGCGTACCAGTCGAGTTGAAGCCTCTTCTCGGAGTATACCTTACCAACTTCTTCGCCACCCCTGTCACAATTGAAGGCAAACGCGTGGAATACGAGCAAGTCATTGTCCGCCTGGAACAAGACACGATAGAGTACAGCCTCGACCGTGGAACTGATATTGGAAACTCGGAAATGATCTACATTCACTTTGTTGCCGAAGCCGAGAAATTTGAGACTGTCGTAAAATGGCTGGCATCCCTTCTCGTTGACTCCCTCTTCGAGACGGAGCGGCTGATATCGGCAGTCAAGAAGATGTTGGCTGATGTCCCAGATGAGAAGCGTGACGGAAACAGCATGGCCTTTTCTGTCGACAGGATGATCCACTACAACCCATCCTCTGCCGTGCGCGCAACCAACACACTAGTAAAAGCCGTATATCTAAAGCGCCTGCTCAAGCTCCTCAAAACCTCACCCGACACCGTAATCGCCCAACTCGAATCTCTCCGCAAACACCTCCTCACCTTCTCAAACATGCGCATGCTTGCCATCGCCGACTTCTCCACCCTGCCCAACCCCGTCTCCACATTTAAACACCTCACCACAGCCATCAAACCCTCCTCCTCCCCCACCATCAACCCCATCGACGACCGCCAAGCCATCCTCTCCGACATTGGTAAAAACCCTGGTGGCGCACACTACATTGTACCCCTCCCCATCGACTCCTCCTTCGCCGTCCTCACCGCCCGCGGCCCCAACTCCTACACCTCCCCCCAAATCCCTCCCCTCATGGTTGCGCTCGCCTACCTCGACGCGGTCGAAGGCCCTATGTGGCAGTCTATCCGCGGTACAGGGCTTGCGTACGGCACGCGCTTCTACCGCGGCATCGAATCCGGCCTCCTCAAATTCTCAATCTACAAATCGCCCAATGCGTTCTCAGCATACAGCAATGCGAAGAAGGTCGTCCAGGAGTACATTGATGGAGACAAGAAATTGGAGAAGCTGGAGCTCGAGGGCGCGATCAGTAGTATTGTGCGGGAATTTGTGGACGAAAAGGCGACGATTATGGATGCGGCTCGGGGCGGGTTTGTGGACTTGGTGGTGCGGGGCGTGGGGAAGGAGTGGAGTGAGTGGGCACTCAAGGAGGTGAGGAAAGTGACTGAGGAGGATATTATCAAGAGCTTGAGGGAGGTGGTTAGTGGGGTTTTTGTGCCCGAGATGGCGGATTTGGTACTTACTTGTGGGGGAACGATGACGGATGTAAGTTTAAACCATTGTGGAAAGGAATTTTGGGGATTGGGATTGGTGTGCTAACTTTTGGGAAGGATTTGAAGAAGAATTTCGAGGGGGCGGGGTTCAAGGTACAGGTCAAGCAGTTGGTGGACTTTCAGGATGGGTATGGGCTTGAGGGGGATGAGGATGAGGAGATGGATGATGAGGATGATGGGGAGAGTGGAGATGAGGGCGATAGTGGGAGTGAGGACGAGATGGAGTTGTGATGCTGAGCAGAGTTATCACACTGGTTTTCTCATCGCACCCGAAGAACGGTAGGGGGATGGAAGGTATTCGAACCATGGGCCAGAATATCAAAGCCTTTTGGAGTTAGATGACCTGCAAATATGAATAGAACCCCTCTCTGTATGATCGAGATCGATGTGCGTCATGTTATGTTGTGCCGGGTGAGTTCCTAGGTGTGTACGCTTGTTGCGTCTTTGCGGTGCTGATGGGACAGCTTTTTGGAAGTATTGGGCAACATGTTATATCGCTAGTCATTCTATTGGTGTTGGGATGAAGAAGTACTGTCGCAGCGTGCTCATCGTGGCGCGATCCGTAGTCACAGGTGGGCTTGAGGGTCTAGATGGATCGGAGCTTGCGTGACCGGCTCACTGCTAAGTAATAAAAGGGCTATTCACTGAGCACGATCATAGAGACGCTTATGAAGTAATGAAAGAGTGTGAGGACGGGTAAGTGCAAGGATGAGTGGACCTTCAATCCTTCCAAGATCCGCTCTACTATTCAGAATCTTCCTTCGTCCTGCCAAATGAAGACTTCGGGTGTCGATTACCAAAAAGGCCTTGCTGAAGGATCCAGACACATGCTGAGAGAAACTACTATGATGTTCTTTCCTGTAGAAAGTTATCTGTTGAAGGTGTGTCGGCCCTGCACGATCTCAACACCTTCCTAAATGTCTGGCCCTGCCGTGTGTTTGGGGCATCCGCAGCTCGAACGGCCCAGTAAAGAATCGAAGGCACGTATGAGAGCAAAACCGGCCACTTAAAAGTCCGTCTGCGTGCCCTTTTCCTCCGCTTCTTCTTCACTCTTTTTGTCCACCTCTTTTCCACGAACTCTTTCGAATGGAAGGTCTTGGCACACCTATTCGCCAGACTCTTCTTACTTGTATGTTCGGTAAGCATTTACCACTCATAGCTGCCCTTCGACACTTCTCTCCCCGTTACCAATTCTATCAAGAGCACATCTCACTCTTCTCCCCCTCTTCATGTACCCTTGCTAACATCATCCTGCGTACAGACTGCGTCTCTCTCTTCAACCCCTCCTCTCGCATCTCAGACTTCAGAATACAACGTTCCCGAGCCGCTACACCATTTAAACCGCGACTTTCGCCCAGGTCCAAACAGTGCAGCGTCGCATCGGTACATTCGATTTCATCACCAGTCCGAGGCCTCCCTCTCCTCCTTTTACCCCGTTCTTCTACCCAGCGTCCGCAGATCCAACATCTTTGCATCGATGTGGCTGTCGATGCATACACATGAGGGTGTCAGGGTTCTGGTGGATGGATTACAGGATTACAAGGTAGGGGGACCCCTCCGCACCATAGGTGCTCCTTGACGAAACAAGTATATAGGAGGGGGATCGTGGGTGCTGACCTGCAAAGCAGGTAAGTATCCCCCTTCCCAAAGACTAATTTAGAATACTACATCTGAGGGCATTCGAAAGCGAGGGGGGGTCGGGTTTTATGCATTGCACGGCGCAGTTTTTCTCCCTACTCAGTTGGTAGCATCCCAGCTGACCCAGAAAATTGGGGCAGGTCCGGACGTTGGGACCACAGTTTGCGGACTTTTTTTTCAGCCTTAGTTCGCTGTTGGGAATGTTCGGTCGAGGTTCGATACATGGCGGACGTGGTGAGCCCTTCGTTTAGCAACATGTGCACCGCATTCCACTCTCGACTTTCATCGTCGCCTTGTTTTTGCCTACATACTTGTGTGGGTGTTGTGGCCGCTTAGCTCGTCGCAAAGACTTGGTATTCAGTGTTATTCGGTACCTGGGGTGGATACGGCGGATATTTCGTGGTCAAATAGGTTGCAAATGCCAGTACTGCTTCTTCATATTCTTGCTTCTACTATTTTGCAAGGATCCCAACATCTTGTTCATACGTTTCGAGAAAGAAAAGTTGTGTGAGCCGAGTGCGCGAGATTCCACTGTCCCGGTTTGTTGTTTTGCGACTGTGAGCTCAACAACCTGTTCCTGCCTCATCAATACCCAGCTGGAGGTGGGGATTGGGTTGTGGGTCACGGGTCACGGGTCATGTATGCGCACTGACACTACTCCTCGTTAACGGATCTAAATCAATTGAAGAGACGAAATAACATCCATATATTAGAAGGCAAAACATTTTATGCCCTCTTTCACTGAGTGCTTCACTATTCATCCCAGCTCAATTGTGGAATGATTTCGTTATTACTGGCTTGCTCTGAGATGACGTGCTAGAAAATAGAGCCAAAGAAACAACGCAGGAACTTTGTTATAATCAAATTAGAGAGCTCTAGGGAAGGGCGATAAAAAGGTTTACGAGATGCATACGATAGCAAGGTACTGAAGACAAAGCTCGATGATTCCAACATTCTTGCTGCCACATGTTTGAGCTACAACGTAATTGCTGGTACAAAATCAGGAATTCTTTCCGGAAGACTTGCTACAATCATTCAAGGCTCTACCGTCCACAGTCTAATACAATCGTATACTTTGATTGCCACCACCAAAAACTTCGTAGGATCATTGGCACCTGAATTTGGCCTGAGATATGATGGCATGCACTGATCCACCACCCCGTCTTGAATATACTGGCAGTCCGCAGACAAAAAGTACGAAATGCAGCAGACATCAGCGTCGTCACTACCAGGCGGCCATTGTACACTTCCGAGTAGAATCCGGGAGCTCGGACGGGACGGCGCTTCTAAAAGTCTTGTTTTCGATTGATGCTTCACTGCGAAACGGATATATCTTGACCGTTTCCTACTGACCCCACAGGACGGCTGGACGCTCATTCTTCCAAGTCACGGTAGGGTTGTAGGACGGGGTAAAAGGGATGACTGTCGTATCGGCCGTTAGGTTGACGGCCTCACCTCTTTTGTGGCGCTGGACAACCTTGACTTGAGTCCATTCAATTAGCCATTGAGCTTAGAGGCACCGCTTGTGATATCCTTGGGGCTCTTTTTCAGCTTCTGGAAAAACGTCTGTGAATAACGTCAGTAAATGTCTTACCATGTCCATTCGTGAGGACCAACCTTGGCAAAGATTCTATGGTTTGATCCGCAGGAATTTCATGATGCTTTGAAGATTATGGTAATCACTGTGGAGGAGCGTCCCCGTCATAGCCAAGCGCTTCTGCGCATGCAAAAGGCATGTGGCCTCGCTGGCATGTGTTTTGTAGCTCCGGATCCGGTGAGCCTCATCGAGAAAACCCCGACGCCAGAAAATGACTAGAAGGGAAAAGCCCAGCCTGAAAGACTTGAGACCTGGCTTCAGAGAAGCCGCGGTGATCTTCATCCGTTTGAACTGGCCCTCTAGCGTCTCATACGTCGTTACCACAATGTCGTAGGCTGTCAGTGTCTTGATCGACCGTTTATCGCTGGCCTTGGCCTCGTCTCCATCTAAGCGTTGTCAGTATATCAGAATTGCCAGACATGCTGCGGACTTGAACTAAGAATATACCGGTTTATGGGGGTTAGAGCTGTCCGCCGGCATGATCTTATTCAAGTCCTTTTCCTACTCGCCCAGGGCTGGGAGTGGAACAATGATCAGAACGCCTCCTGCGTGCTCCGACTCGTAGCCGTACGGCTCCGTTTGTTATGCGTTCTTGTCCTCGTCCATAACGGTATTCTGATTCTTCTCTTCGCCCGCTGGCGTATCTTCTTCTTTCAAGGCCAACATTGCCGCAGCTGGACACTAGTAAGCCAATATCCTGCTCCCGCATATCACCTATATCATACAGATTGCTATGTATGTTTGCCCAAGGGCCGTTTAATAGGCCCAAAATGCGCTGTTGAATTCCTTGAAGGCTTCTTGGATGCGATTCACAGCATGTAGCTGATACTTGTCGATTTTCACGGTCCCAGTGCCAAAGCCAGGTGGCTGGTCGTACACGAAGTATTGCGTTGACTCCGTGTCCGTGGTTGCATATATACCCTTTGCAGAAGGTGCCATATCATATCAACCTGATCCTTGGTCATCTCTACTCCACCGGCATCCTTCTTCTCTTGGTCTATAGACCCTTCCTCTTCATTGCTGGCGTCATCACCGTGACTTGGCCTGGTCTTGACGAATTGGTCGAAATCAAATTAGGAGAGTGAAGTCTGGGGATGGGGCCTCGCATATGGCGTTGCGGATTGAAAATATGTGAAAGGGGGATATTGGTCTGTCAGGTCTCAGCGGTGTTGAAGCTAAGATGAGGAAAATCAGAAAAGAGGTCCACTTTCTAAAACAATTCTAGAATTCGAATGAAGTTAGTCTGAAAGTGAAGTTAATCGATGGTGGAGAGGACGAAGGAATTCTGGAGAATTTATAGGCCTGGCACCCAGTTTTATCGAAAGAGCTTTGTCCCGGCGCTACCAGTAGCAATGTACCGATCGACCATGAAGTGGAAGTGAAGGCGGTCGGGCGGTGAGTAGATGTCCGAGTACGGAGACGGCGCAAACAGACCTGGGTGCCTAGAACATGTGGCAGGCACCCCATAAATCCTTCGATCCACTTCCCTCGACCTCTTCTCGTCCACCCTACTGCTCTTGAATTCTTCTCACACTTCTTTCTTACAGCAAGACCTCAACTAGCACAAAATAGCATCTGCGACCCTTCTAGGTTCCTGAACTTACCTTGCAGCATTACTCTACAACCCCCTACAAGGGCCCAGTACTCCATAAATTTTGCTCCACCTCAATATCAGGATGAGCTCAGACAAGCAGACGGCAGACTCGGCGGACGCGTTGAGTATCACTACATCACATTTACCTATTCATGAATTTAACAGCGACACAGAGCCAAATCTCACGAAACACACGCAGC
The DNA here is from genome assembly GCA_010015725.1 of Amniculicola lignicola CBS 123094. Taxonomy (NCBI): domain Eukaryota; kingdom Fungi; phylum Ascomycota; class Dothideomycetes; order Pleosporales; family Amniculicolaceae; genus Amniculicola; species Amniculicola lignicola. Next base: position 253,049 of record ML977572.1, read on the forward strand.
GGCTTTCGTCATAACTGTACAAGGACTCGAAGGTATTATTGAGGGCAGCAAGAATGCCCAAATTCAGCTGCTGAAGATCCACACCCGCTTAAAGGCATTGGATCTCGCACTTCTTAACGAAATGCGGAAATCTCCGAGGTACTCAAAGTCGACGACAATCGAAAGCATCACACAGCCGGAGACCCTGCTGAATTGGGCGTCAAATCTTTCCCTGCACTCCAATGCCTCAGATAATCGACGGAACTGGACGGTGGTCCTACTCTACCCGCTAGCGACAGCAGTTCATCGATTTATAGTATCCATGGAAATCTTCTTCAGCATCCTAGAGCCCATCACTGCTACCACCATCCCAAGTCTAGACAACAAGCAAGATTTGAATTCACAGGTCTGCAATGTTCAGAGCCTCATGCTCTCGCTATCCGGCAGCCGTGTGACGGCCCTTAAGGAACTCTGGAAGACCTACAAAGAGTTGCTCACAATGCTCGCCAAGCTGGAACAGGACTGGACATCTGTTCCCTCCAAGTTAAGGGACGAGCACTTCCGCAATCTAGGGTCTGTTGAGAATACACTGTTTTACTGGGTGTTCGACATTGTTCTCGCAGCCAATAACCAGTCTTCTTTCGCCCACGATCTCGGAAAATTGGGCGCCGTCATGATGACACCCTTTCGAGACAGGGTCACAGCAATCGTCGAAGGCTTCAACATAGCCATCCAAAACCACCCTTGGCTGCAGGATCCCGCGCAGAAGAAACATTGGGTTTGACTAGCAGGGATCTAGCTATAATTCTTAGCGTCCGACAGACCCCTTTACCATAGCTTGGGACATCATCTCATGTTCAGTGTTTTCTCCCTTTAAGTTAACCTTTGCGTTCCTCTCCGTTGGTCAAGATCCATTGGAATGCTGGTCCGAACAATCTCCACTCCTCAATCCGGCTTACATTTTCATATATGTCTTATGTATTTTCCAAAAGTGATTTTCATGCTATCAAGTCTTGGAATTGCCTCTGCTGCATTTGATTTGTTCTATCTCTGTGCTGTCATCGCTTTGCCCGGCTCCACGACTCACCGCTACAGTATCAAAGTGTCTGGCATCCGTGCCCTACGTTCCCCGTCCATCATGCTCCTTCTGCACCTCTACGAGAGTGACTCTTAGGAAATCCAAAATTTGGCCTTTTTTAATCCAGATTTTCCGGAATTCATCAATCGCTGACACGTGATTCCACGTTCTATTTTTTGAACAGCCGCGCCAACTCTCCACCACACTCCACCACCTCCACCTCTTACTGACTCGAAAAGAATTTCCGACCAACTTCCAAAATCATACGTGCTCAAGAGACTAAATTCCGATTTTCAACATGATTGGCAGTGGGCGCAACCCCGCCAACGCCATCCAAACGGCTGCTTTCGACGTGTGTCTCTCCTTCACCTAGACATTGTTCAATGCTAAGGCACATATAGGACCCCGACAACTTGCCAAGGACAGTATTCAGCTTTGATCCTGAGCTTAAACGGATGCTGCTTGGAAGGTCGGCCCAAGGAAGGCTTTTATGGATTGCATACCATAAACTGCATCGCAAAACGAAAGAAGAGACAATCCTCAGTACCAAGGTCTACCTTGACTCGAAGGCCCGAAATGGGTTATCGGAGCATGAGACCGCGAAACTGCCCCTCCAAGAACTCATCGATTACAGCACAATGCCCCTAGAGTTCAGGAACATCACCAGCGAAAGGTCGCTTCTGGCAGGAAAGAGTGCAGGCGGCATAATATTCTCTACGTGGCTAAGAAAATTGCAAGAAGAAGATCCGACAGCCAGCCGGAAGGACGAATCTCAGTGGACTGAGGTCGTGGGCAGCCTCACTGTAGCGTCGAAGCGGAATCGCTATTTATCAATTGCAATAATCGGGGGAAAGCTTGGCGCTTACATCAATCTCATCCGCACCACGCCCTACCCGAATTTCTTAGCAAAACACTACCAACGACGGTATCTACGCGATATATTAATACTGTGAGGCTATTATCCTATATACAGGTGCCTATACTGATTTTTTCTTAGTGTTTTAGGCGGCCCGTGCGCGTGCGCAAACAATTTCCCTATGTATCAGGCTCAAGGCGTCCCCATCTCACGGCGCGCCCGCCGTCCCCCCCCTCCGTCGACCCCCCCCCAATTCACCACCCGTGGTCTCTCGAATCGTACACGCGCCAATATTGTTCGCTTTTTACAGCTTGGATGGCGCACAGAAGATGTGGCAGGGCGCGAGCGCTGCGCCGTCAGTGCCGTGTATCGCGTAGTGGAGAACCTTGAGCGGTATGGCTCATTTCGGAAGCCTGTTCAAGGGCAACTGGGCAAGCCTTTGCGCATATCTGACGAAGATGGAGAGGCCCTGTTCTCTGAGCTTATGAGATCTGGATGGATGTATTAAGATGAGATTGTTCAATGGCTGTTAATTGAGCGCGGGTTAACAGTATCTGTTCCAACCGTGTGCCGTTACCTCAAGAAGAGAGGCTGGACCCGTACATCCCTTCGACCTATCTCCAACGCGTAAAGTGAGGATATGAGAGAGCAATATCGCCAGATGATGGCTGAGTTCACGGCAGACGATTTGGTGTTTCTCGATGAGTCTATCTTTAATGAGAAGACTGGGTGGTGGCATTACGCCTACGCGCCTGTAGGCCATGGATCTAGATATTTTCAGAGCGTTGATCGAGGAGCTACATAGGCAATTCTTCCGGCATATACGCGCTACGGCTATCTCCCCTGTACAGTAATTAAGCAGGGCTACTTTAATTATGAGGAGTTTATTGAGTGGATCTGTAAGAGTCTTCTCCCTACGCTTCGAACAACTTACGGCAACCGTCCTAAGGTTATTGTACTCAACAACGTCTTAATACACTAAAATAATGAGATTACTGAGGTCATACACGCAGCTGGCCATCTCATCCAATATCTCCCCCTATACTCGCCCGATTACAATCCCATCAAGCTTACTTTCAACCTATTGAAGGCATAGATTCGGCGGAACTACATGTACATGCGAGATGAGTTCCCAAAGAACAATTTTGGTGCGTTTTTGTATGCGGCAATTCAAGAGAGCAAGTGTGATAGTGTTGCAAAAAAGCACTTCCATTACGCTGCTAGCGGGTTATATGTAGATCCAGATACACTTGATAATCTCCTGCGCAGAGGCGACGATGTTAACTAGGGCGTATTTCCTATATAAATTGACATTAACTAAACTAGGGATAGAATATTTTTCTGTATATCTCTACCAATCTAGCTTCTACCTATGCTACTAAGCTCTAAAAGGTGTGCAGCACCTTGTAATGTAGCCTTATATCAATGGATATTATCTTGGAGACCTCAAACAATCCCATCCTTGAGCTTGAAGCCTTGCACAGCAATTTTGTACATCTGATTCTCAAAGTTCTCCATCTAATAGAGGTCCTTGATACTCCATTTCTGCTTAATAGCAATATCTGCAGTGTGGATGTAGTCCTTGCAGTCCTTATCCAGCTGTTACTGTATCAGCTACTTGAAAAGCTCCTTCACAGTAACGTAAGAGTCGCCACCTGGGTTAATTGGACTTGATGAGAGCACTGGAATAGCCTTTTTAGGTGTTCCTGCCGCAGGTGGGTGTGGCAGAGATGGCTAATAGGGATATAGGTACTGAATTGGCGCAGGTAGCACTGCTGGTGGTAGTCCCTATAGGTAGCCTATAAATGGCGGAGGGGCAACGGCAGGGTAGGGAGTATTAACCTAGGACCTCTTGTGGTAGTCTCTCTCCTCTGCCTTATCCATCTGTCGCTCTATCTATCGTTGCTGTATTATCCGAAGTTGGTTCAGTGCAATCTCCTGCTGAAGAGCCTGTATCTCACTGCCAACGTCTTCTTTAATTTTCTACTTATTGTGGGGATTAACCTTGAGTTGATTATGGCCAGCCTTTACAGTATCAATGAGCTTAGATAGGATGTGAGAGTCACTGGCGCTATTGGTACCTAAGAGTATCATGTTTGCCTATCACTTAGCAATGATAGGTTCAAGCTTGTAATGAGCACCTCCTGACGATACCCAGCACCAGAATCCGAAGTTTCTATACTTATGAATCTCACACTCCCATTGCTTGTGGATCCTATCCTTGTAATTGGCTACTGAAACACTCTTTTCAACCTGGATTTGGAGGTTGTTCTTATGAGTAAGGGCTGTATTATTCTTGTATAGGTGGTTTTCATAGTGGGAGAGGCTAGGTGTTCCCGCATCAGGTAGGTCGGATGATGGGTCATTGAACGCCTGGTTAGATGGAGTGCGGAACACCTTCTTTACCATCTCACAATCTACATTGACCTCTACACGTAGTTCCACCTCATCTACAGGGTAGTGAGATTGAGAGACTTCCCTATCAATGAGATCCATCAACCTGAAGAATTCAGAAAAACTGAAGTCTATAAGGTATACTGGCTGAAGCTTCCTATGCGGCAACTAATATAGTACAGTTCTTGATTAAATATTGTATGGGCGACCATCAATGCCAGATCCAGGGCTGTCAATCAACCCTATTATCTTCTTCTCTATATCCTTAACACCAAAAAATGTATTGTCAGTGTTTTCTGAGTCGCCAGGTGTAGGTTTCTTGTTAACTTAGAGCGCGTAATCAACTCGGAGCAAGTACTTTAGTGGTAGTAGTGGAGAACTTTGGATAGTAATAGGACTGGCGGCAGGTACAGCAACAGGCTTCTTGGCGGCAGGCTGTTCAACCTCATCATCCTCGTCATCTGATAGAGGCTCTATAACAATAGCCTTTATAGCTGCTAGTAGCTTCTTAGAGGGCTTCTTTGCAGGAGGCTTCGCGGCAGATTTTGTGGTAGTAGGCTTTAGAGCTGCTAGCGCTGCGTTAGTAAGTCTCCTCCTCCATCTTACGAACTTACACCGAGTTGCCTTGGTTGCTGTCGCCTTTTTTAGAGTTGGTTTCAATGCCCCAGCCTTCCTAGATGAGCGCGTTGAGTCGGCAGGGGCATCCCTAGACTCAGCGCCTTCAGAAGGTGGTGGATTCTTCCTAGCCCATGGCGGCATCCTCAACGACTACACGCAAACGCCTCGATAAAAACAACAAATATTTGATTGAGATACAATCTCCCATACAAACAAGAGCTTCAAGTATATTGTAGGTGCAGTAGTGTGGAGGCATCCATCAATTCAGCCCTCGCTAAGGATTTTATGAGGGGGCTGGGAAGATCGGAATGGCGCCAAGCTTTCCTCCGATTATTGCAATTGATAAATCAGCCTCCGGCTAGGAAGCTGTCAAAGGCACTTGAACCACCGACGACAGAGCCTGCAGTTCAGCAGATCGACGAAGCGGAAGCCATTCGGCTATATGCTAAGATTCAAGCATGGGAAGACGAGGACGGCCCGCGAGAGGATTGGGTAGAGGCGGATTGGGCCTATCTGGCATCGGCAATCCAACACAAGCACAGTTTGACGGCCGTACCACCCACCGGTGTCCTAAAAGACGCTCGCCACGCAGCGAACCTCTTAGGGACATCTGTCTGGCAGTTTGGGGTACTCTACAAGTTTTTATCTGAACACCCTGGAGCAGAGAACACGCCTCGTGAACCCGCGAGCGAGCAGGATTCCGAGCACGTCACAGAAGAGACACACACGGCTAAGGACTCTCATGGCCCGAATGACGATTCCGCTCCCACTTTGAACCCGACGGGGGACAACAAAGAGGCGCCCAAGCCGGGCGTCGTTACGAACCGTGACAGCGAACTCCACAAGAACAACAGCGGCAACCCCACGAGCAAGCCAGATTCTGAACAGCTGCCAGAGTTCTCCGACATCACCACAAACCCCGAGCTGTCAAAACATCCAATGATTGCACGTCCAGAGGCGACCGGACAAATCGAAAACACATTGAAGGGTGTAGACTCTGAACCAATGTGCGGCCAGAATGACGGGGCTGTGAGAGGGGCTTTTGGACGTAGTGATCCCTTGCAAGGACTAAAGAAGAGGACGCTGGCTGAGGTAACACGGGAGGAAAAGCACTTGTATATTCTGGAGAAAGGTCTCATAGAGGCACGAAAGCGGCGCAAGGAGAGCAGCCGAGGCTGACTTGCCTTTGTCTCCGTGAGCCCTGGCAATTGAATCTGGGATGAGGGGGACGGGAGGCTGACCATTTGCATTCGGGGAGAACTTCTAACTTGGAGGTGATCGAGTCTGGGAAGGGGTGACAAGCATTAGACCCAGGAATCATATCTCTGATCTTAGGGTGATGCACCATTCACTCAGTCTATCAGTGTTTCCATAGTAAATAGAAGGCATTTGCGGAGTCCAGAAGCCCAAATAGTGCGTCATTAACATGCGCTATTACTTGATGGGATCACTTCTAGAAATCTAAAAAATACTGCTATAATATCTAAAACATTTGTTCGTTGTCGGGAGGTCTTCCAACAGATGTTAGATAATACTTCAAGATATATTAGGAAATGTTAGTGGCCTCCGTCCTAGCTAGCCAGCGTCACCCTAGGTAGCTACCACTATAGAGTAAAAAACGCAGAATAATATAGGAGCTTTCCTATATAAGACGACCGCCCTACCTAGCCAGCGTCACCCCCGCTGAACACTACCATATATTACAAACATTCCACACCAGAGAATCGCTTGTGGCGAAGCTCGATATACCACGCCTTACACACCAAATCACAATCCATCACCTGCTCTCGGCCCAACCATATTTGTTGGAACGCACGCCAAGTTCTCGGCGAAGCCCCCGTACGTTCTGCTTCAGTTTCAAAATTTCACCGTGCTTGAGCCGTAGATTGTCCTCGAGAGCAATGCGTCGTGCATTTACTGCCCGGGTGGCATCGTTCTTCCGAGCCTTCGTCGCCTTGAGCCCCTCCACTTCCTTCCGAAGTTTGTCATTAGCAGCCAAGAGCTCCTCGCTGTGGACCATTGCGTCGGCCTGGGCCTTTTTCAGATCATCTTTCTTGCTCTTGAACCTTCCCAGAGCATCCTTGTAGGCATCAAGCATAAATTTAGCGTCCTTGACTCTGTCCAGCGTCGCCTTTTGCAGCGTCTTTTCCTTTATCAGGTCATATCGGGCGCCTGCCAGTGCCGCTTTGATTTTGTCTCGGCCGCTGTCTCCGTCTGCGTTGCTTCTTGCCATGGCAACGGCGCCCGTCACCATGCCGTACATGTCCGGGACAAGCTCTGCGAGAATGTCTCGTGCTACTCGTCTGTCTTGTGTCGAGGTGAGATCAGAAGGCATATCGGGTGGCTTGGTACGAATAGACGGCTGGCGTGCATCGCGATGTGCAGTCTGCAGAGTCAGTATCTTGGCGTAGCGAAATTTGGACAGTACGTACGCGTTGGCGTGCACTTGGCTTGGTGACTTTGTCTAGGATGAAAGATCAAGGCCCGACCATTTCTTCACTACTCCATCCATGGGGTGATGTCAATGTAACTGAAAACACGTCAAACATGGTGGATGGGATGTATCAGGAGGCCAGCGCGTGATTCCCGCTACGGGACGGTTGGTCACCGCCCCTTCCCTGCCTGTCCACACTGCAGCCCAGTCTCGAATCCTACCGCTTCTTCTCTTCTTCATCCATCCGCGCCCACCTTCACCCGCCCAGCATGGCCTCGAGCAAAGCCCACAGCTGGATGCTTTCGAAAGATCCCATCGCCGATGGCGATGGCGATGATGGTGTCCAGTTCTTTATAGCCCACGCGAGCCAGGCTCCGGACATAATGACCGCCACACTCGGTGAGCCGGTTCCCACCGATAGAGAGGACTCCGAGGACGAAATTGAGGATGGTGACCCCATTTCCAATTTACGCGTCGATGATATGCTCTCTGAAAACGTATCCGCCTCGCGAAGCAACAGTCCTGCCCTCCCAGACATATCGGGTCTCGACGCCGGCATTTGCGCCTTAATCGCTATACCGATTCTCTCTCCTCCTTCTCAACTCTGACGCGAGACCTACTGTTGAACGAGATTGACAACAGCCCCACTCTCAAAGGAGCCGACTTCTCTTACGCGATGAAGAAAATACGGGACGGTTTGCTAGCCATGGACACGCGTCTCATCCACAGTCTGATCCGCGGACACTTGCCGGTTCTTTACAGAACGGATCCAACTATTAAAAGGATGATGAATCGGATGAGACAAGCCCAATCCCCCAAGCACGGCGCTCGACTACATACGTCTGACATAAAGAGCATCTAGCCTATTGTTTACATCAACTACATTGTTGATAACAGTGGACTAGGGCCAAACCAAATGCAGCTTCAAAGACTGATTGAGTTGTTACGCAGCTACTGCCTTATGAATGATACTCCTTGCTGGGCTTTCTTGGTCGACTCCGCTGTCAAAGGAGGCAGCTGGACCATCGGTCTCTCAAACAAAGGTCAGCGGAGATACCTTAGCCGCGAATTTGGCGGCAGACCTTCAGACAAGCGTATTGACAAAGTTTTGTCATTCTGTAATGCACATGTTTGACCCTTTAACGTACTTTACAAGCGAGTCGGGAATATAAGCAAGTCGGGAACTTTTCAACCCTCTCTACCTCTGCAGCGATCTATCTCAACAACGCAACAAGATAATATTAATATAGTAACTATCCTAGACTAAGCAGTATCTACAGTACGCTTCTGACACGTTTATAAGTTATAACTAGTCTCTCTACAGCATGTACAGCGTGCTAAAGCCTACCAGCTTACACCTGATTATACCTTGCCTTAATACATTTCCCTATCTAATTATTTCTTAACCTCCCTTTAAGCAATAATATCCTCTCTATCTCCCTTTAATAGAGTACCTCACTTCTGGATCCACTTCTTTTTATACTTTCTACACTCTATAGCTACCTTATTTACTTTCTTAAGACTTGCAATACACTTACGCATAAGTATAGCTAAGTATACTATTACCTTAGCGCCTTTTTTGAGCTAATTAAGTGCCGTGATAATAGAGGCAGGTAATAAGCTCTAGTGCCTCTGTATCCAATTATAGATTATTATTAACTAAGCCTCTAGTTTACATACGTTGCTAGGTATTTTAGCCTCCTATAGGGTAACCTCTAGTATAGGTAGTATTAGTGTATAAAGCTTTATATTAAGCTTTAATATTACTACCTCTAGATTATATAGGACTAGGCTAGTACCTTAAAAGCTTATATAGATATTATCCTTTATAGTTAACTAATTATAGGTAGTATAGAAGGCTAGTAGGAATTTAAGCTTAGTAATATAATTAATACTATTACAGATTAGGCTCTTAATCTAATACCTATATATATACTTTAGTAGTAAGAAGTAGCCTATATTAAGTAGCTATAGGAGGTGTAATAAATAAGGTAGTATATAGAGAGTAAAGATATTATTCTCCTTATAGAGTTCTTAAAAGTTAAGTAAGTAGTAGCTCTTATAGCTATTAAAGATAAGTAGCTAATATACCCTAACCTTCCTGCCCTCTATATACTTAATAAAGTACTTTAGCTACTTAACTCCTATCTTATTAGTTATCCAGCTATTATTACTAACTATAATAGCCTAGTTATATAGTATATTATTACCCTTATACTAGGTAGAGAGGTAGTACTAGCTAGTAAAGATAATAAATAGTGGGATTAGCTACCTAGCAGCATTAATTCCCTAGATTATACTAACCTACTTATAATTACCTAGCTATATAGTCCTTAGCTAACTATATCTCTCTAAGCTAGTAATAACAAGCTAAGATAATATCTTACCTATTATAAAGCTAGCCTTATTAAAATTACAGGTATTATTAAATAGACTTCCTTCTATAAGGTATAATAGGTGTATAATAAGGTATATAAGTATAAAGGTGGAAATCTATCTTCTATATATATATATTAGTATAGGCTTAATAGGGGCAATACTTAATTAGATTATAGTATTATTTATATCTATCTAGATATAGCTAGGATAGAGGTTTTATATATAACCCCCTGCTAAGCCTTTATATAGGCGTTATATAATAAGATTATATAACTCTATATAAGGGTAATATATCACCCCTTTGTTATCTATATATAGACACTAGCAACTTTTTATTTTTAGGTTACTTACTTAATAGTCCCAGCTGTATAATTCCCCTATATCCTAATATTTACTTATATAATTATAGTATTAACTTTTAACTCCCCTTCTTAGGATCCTTATTACTATATAATCCTAAGATACTACTAGTATTATATATTTCCCTACCCCTTCTAGTATTATTATATATAATAGGTATTCCTGTTAAGGCCTTCTCTATTAGTCTATACAGGTCTTCTCTATAGGTAGTTAGGTACTAATCTTATAGTAATAAGGCTATTAATATATAGTATTTACACTAAGGGATTCTATAGGTACTATTAGCTAGTATCTATTAGTTGATTAAGAGTAATGTTATATAATAGTAGTATTCACTAGGGGTTTATTATAATAATACTAGGGCTGTATCTTATAGTGTTATAATACTTATATAAACAGAAGATACTAATAGAGAGTAGTTTTAGCCTACTCTAGTATATAGAGATATAGGTAGAGTAGTAAGGTGTAAACAGAGGTATACTCTATATATAATCCCCTCTAAGACCTCTCTTATTCTTCTTTCCTTTATCCTTATTTCAAAATCCTTAATATACAATTATAGGCCTTTTCCTTTCTAAGTTTTTATATAATATATTAACCCCTAGCAGAACTTTAAAATCTCTTATAATAGCTCTTATTCCTACTAACTAGTAGCTCCCTACTAACTAGCAGCTTATCCCTACTAGCCCTATAGGTAATCTTCTTATAGTTTAACTTACTAATAACTAAATTTATATAACCCTTCCTACTAGATAGGCTAGCAATTATATACTTATATAGGTACTTACTATTAATATAAGTTCTTCTCCTTTTCCTGTCCTTATATAATATAGGGTTAACTTTTATTATAGGCTAATAAAGTAAACATAACAGCTATACTATTACACAATATTAATATTATACTTAATACTAGTACTAATCTTTATAAATTTATTGCTAAGATTATTTAGTATAAAGGCTACTTTTACACAGTTTTAGTCTAGTTATATAGTTAGGCTACTCTAACTAACTATCCCTATAAGTGTAGTTTAGCTTATAGGCCTTCTCCCTTTACTTAGTATATTATCCTTACTAGTTTCTAGAGGGGTTTATATAGTTATTGTATATAGATAAGCTATAGTACTTATTACAAGTACAAGGTCTAATTTAGTCTTCCTAGATATATAGGGTAGGGGTTTCTTCTCTAAGGTGGATTAAATAGGGGTTAAACTTTATAGTTCCTCTATATAGATCTTATAATCTACCTTCTTAATAAAAATATTTACTTCTATAAAAACATGTATATATATATATAAATAAGTAACTTTAGTAAGTATTATAGTCTGAAATAAATAAAAGATACGCATAAAATAACTATAAATATAAGAAATATATATAGTATATACTATAGGTAGAGCTATAAGCTCTGTATAGGGCTAGTTTAGTCTACTAATACTTCAACCTTAATATTTAGCTTATTAGTTAAAATAAGGGTCTCTAGGGTAGAGTTTAGACTCTTCTTTATATATATATTAGTAGGATTATCCTTTCTATTAATCCAGTAGATCTTAGTAATCTCCCTTTTCTTGTATAATTCTTAAAGGGATATAATATTAATTATAAGCCTCTTCTTATTAGTTGTGCTAAGTTTAATAAGGCAATTATACAGAGATTTCAAATCTATATATATTACAACTAGAATAGGGGGTAGATCTAGAGTTTATATAATCTAGAGAAGTATAGAACTCAAGGTAATAGTATTATTAAAACCACTAACTATGCTATATAGTTTACTAGCAAGTACACTTTATATAACTCTTTTACACTTAATAGAGTTCTAATATATAATATTCCTATAGATTTAGAAGTTATATAAGTTCCTAGTATTATATTCTTTAGCTAGAATAATAAGAAATCTAAGCTAAGAGCTAAGATCTTTATTATTAGCAAATAAACTATTAGTAAAAATAAATAGCTTTGTACAACGTAGATCTAGGGGAATAAATATTAAGCTATAATTATAGTACTTAATTTACTATAGGATTTATACATTTAAGGCTTTAATATCTTTATCCTTTAGTAGGACTATCTAGGCTGTAATAGAGAGGTTAAATAAAGCCTCTAGTTAATATACTAAAGTAATATACGCTCCTCTTGCTCTCTAGGCAATATACTACTATATTATATCTAGAGATAAGGGGTTAATTGTGTAAAGGTTCTTGGATTACCCTTTTTAGGTTAGTATAACCTTACTATTAACTAGTATAATCTTCCTACTATTAAACTTAATAGGCTATTTACTTAATAGGATAGTTTTAGGCTTTATATAGAAGTTTACCTTTACTAGTTCTTCTTCTTCCCTTTATATAAAAGCTGGTGTAATAATACTTAATATATTATTAGTCTATAGGCCTGTAATACTAAAAATTATTATTCCCTTATTAGTAATTAAGAGATATAGATTATA